>OY728588.1:4139960-4729960 GCA_963422195.1 Carabus problematicus | reverse complement strand
TGGTATGAACTAAAAAGTATGATGCTCGATAATAGTGTGTGGTAATCAGTTTCTGAATTTTTATTTCAGATAGTACATGAGATAGCATGTAGCAATGTAGTAGTAGTATAAAATTTTTACATACATACATAACATCACGCCTTTCCCATTACTGGGATAGCAGGCCTTTTATTCAATACAATCACTCAAAAAATTAAACATTATATATTATATAGAAAACTGCCTTTCATTCCTTATTTTCTAACAATTGCTCGCCAAATACTCCTATCCATACATAACTGTCTCGCCTCGTTAATATCCATACTCCTTGTCATACATGCTCTCCTATTATTTCTGCTTATAATTTTACGTTCACTCAAAACATTTTCTATCATATTCATCCATTTATTCCTCGGTCTTCCTCGCATTCGTGTTCCTTCAATTTCACCCAAATAAATCCTCTTAGTCAATCTATCATTTGACATTTTTTCCACATGTCCAAATCAACGCAGCTGACTTGAAGCCACTCTTTTCGCAACATTTTCACTAATTTCACATTCATCATACACTACTTTATTCCTAATACGGTATCTTCTAGACACTCCGCACACACCTCTCAAAAATCTCATTTCAACCGCAGTTACCCTTTTTTTATTCCGGTTATCCCATACCCAACATTCACATCCATACATCAACGATGGCACAAGTACACCATTATAAACACATAACCAAGCTTCCCTTGATACATTCACATTTCTAGCAAACATTCCTAAAGCGCCCAAAACTTTTCGACCTGCGGCTACTCTTCTTTCAATTTCAGCATTCATCCGTCCATTTTCCGAAAACATGCATCCCAGATACATAAATTCATTAATTTGTTCCATTTGCTCACCATCTATGCTAATCTTGCATTCCGTAACTTCATCCTTCTCAAAGACTAATATCTTACATTTTGAAGCATTCATGATCAAATTCAAACATTTTCCCTGATTACTGACACTCTCAATCATTCTCGTCAATTGTTCTTCAGATTCACCCATAATAACTACATCGTCAGCATATCCTAATGCAGGTACACTCATCTTCACACCATCATTTTTACACTCTAACGATTGTCGTAATAACACATCCATATACAAATAAAAGAGCTAAGGAGACATCACACAACCCTGTTTAACCCCTACATCAATACTGAATCATCTACTCAAACTACCATCCACACGAATTGCTGCTTGATTATTTTACAATTAGTGGTAACTATTAATTGTTATATTTGGTATGGTTATTATATTATTAAAAGTTTTGGCGTAATTTTAATTTCTCTCAAAGAAATCTGTTTCTGAAGTTTCCTAATTCGAATTTAAAAACCTTTTACAGTATGCAGCAAGCGGTGTAGACTGTATAATTTCAATATCCCAACTGTCAATGCACACTAAAATGCTTTATATCTTTCTTTTTCAAAGTCGACTTCTATACATTGTGCAAATGTCTTCTCTCGACATATAATATATTGGTTTTCTTTTCAGCATCGAAAACCATACCGAATGATCCGATCCTCATTTCCCATATACGCCGTGGGTCCGCTGCTCACCGCACGGGGACTCTGCATATTGGTGACCATGTACTCGCTATTGACAATTGACAGTTGGATCATGTTGGTTTAGATGCGACTTTCGAGATGGTACATAATTCACAATCAGACATTGTCACATTGAGGTGAATATAAGTAAAGATCTTTGAATAAGACTTTGTGAAAATATCCTATAAAAATGATTTTATTACAAATATTTCAATTGACACTTGTGAATAGGGTTTCTGATTTCTCAAGGTTTTTTTATTTCTCGAGAATTAATTTTTCCAGAAGTTTTAGAAATATGCAGCAAATATTGGAATTAATTGAAATTCTTATAGAAGTCTATAATTTAATTTAATATTTCATTACGGGTAAAAACTAATTTTAGTTAAACATCGAAATATCTCCACTTTGGCTACGAATTTTGTTATTTCCCTATAAACTACATTCATAGACTTTTTAATTAACAACATAGGCAAAGCGGTATAGCTATATGTTATATTGAAAGGACTAAATCACGGAAAACTAGTGTATGGATCATAAATCTTATTCAGTCAAGTATTTATAAATAAAATTGTACAGAATATATCGTACAATATTTACATAATAAATAATAGTATATTATACAGCAAGGGAGAGAAAGGTCTTTTTTTCCTGAGCTGTAATTTTCAGCCAGGGAGCTACTTATACAACGAGGGAAAAATGGTGGTCTCTCTCGAAGTGTATTTATTATTTTCTCCATGATCGCGAGTAGAAACACTTAATTTCATAAATAAAGAATTATAATAAATTGGTGCGACATTACAATTCATATTTAGAAGTCTTTGGGATGTTTCCATGCAACCAAGCATGCAACGTTCCATACCAACAGACATTTGTTTACAAAAACCTTTGTTATAATAAACTTCCCTAGGAAAATGTTTGGCTTATTTTGTCTCTAGGGAGTAAATACTTTACTTCTGTCACAATGTTGTGGCCATAGAAACCGAGTTCTACTCCCGGTCGTGGAAAAAATTATGTAATAAACCAAAACACATAATTGTGAATTTTAAACATACATATACAAATATTTAAAGTTATTCATATAATTGGGTTGATTTATTGAACCTTATTTTTGAAATGAAATTTAATACAGGAGACACGATACACGAGCACGGGCACTAGCCAAACTAACTAGTTCTATACTGTAATTTGATATGTAATGAAAGCGGGGAATCCCCTTTGAGAAACGCGTGTAGCATAGGAGAATCACCTATACTCACATTTGGACCATCAAAATATGTTTCGAGAATTTCCTTCTCGAAAAATATTTGAGATGAAACTCTACTTGTGAACATATTTAAAATAACTAACTGTATTGACAGTTCTTTATATCTTTACAGTTTGCAATTTTGGGAACAGTAAGATATTTCATTTAATAATTCATTTCAGAAATGCGTCTAATTTTCTCTCAGAACCTCATTGACCGATGTTATGACACTATTCTCTCTACAATTTGGCCCAATAATTTTCATTGCGAATAGATAAACTTTGATGCATTCATGTTAGTTTGGTAGCTTGTAATGATATCTTTGCATGTAATATGATTTACTGAAGTTTAGTTTTTAAAACGAGCAATGTTTAGTAGCATTAATGTTCTTTAAAGTATTATTCCTGCAATATTCTTGATTATTAATTGATATTTAAATTAAACCTCACCATAGAGACTCAGCATTGGTATATATCATATTCCAGGGGAGGCAAGTGCTCCCCTCTGCCCCTACCACTAGACACCCATGGACCGTAAGCGCTAAACAGAGAATTACTTTGTTTTGTTTCATTTCTTAATTAACGTTGTTGTTGTTGTTTAGAATACAAAAAAGAGATGAGATAGAACGACACACTGCTGTAGCGGAACAGCCGGAGGAAATTGTGTATACAGTAGAACTGAATCAACGGGGAGGACCTTTAGGTAGCACTGTGAGCGGCAGTGAAGATCGAAGTGAGCCAATAGTACTTAGTGCACTTACACAAGGTACAGTATGAGTGTTTTTGCTTGCAATATTATTACAATTACGCTAAAATCCTACTTATCGTAAACACGCTTACAAGACTAATTAGATAGTTGGTTGAAAAATCTATACTTTCTTTATTTTTAGGTGGATTAGCGGAGAAAACTGGTGCTTTACATATAGGCGATACAATCCTAGCAATAAATAGTGAAATCTTGGAACAAAGTCCATTATCGGATGCGATTCGGCTGCTTCACACGTTTGGCGATAAAATACAGTTGAAGATTGCGCGACAGATCAGGAAAGGAACAGGTAAGTACTGAACATTGGTGGGCTAATTCTGCACTCGAACTTAACTAAGGTTCAATTCTGAATATTATCAACAACAAAATATATTACTTTAAGTTAGATGAGTACATTCGCAACAATATTATTTTATGATAAACCTAGTGTTTATAAATGTTATGTTTAATATCGTGTTTCTAGGGCGACTTTCAATTTAGGTGATAATTTGAATAAAAGGTTTCATTTTAATTTAGTATTTGTTTTGAATTTCACTTTGAGATATCAGACTAGTAATTTGTACAATTTTATTTTACGAGTACTATTCTGATGATGACTCAGTATAGATAAGCTATGTACTAGAAAAATTATTAGTAAAAATAAGTATGAACTACAAAGTATCAGAAAAATGTGTTGTAAGTAAATGCAACTATCGGCTGTGCTACATTCGAGCGCGTGTAAAATACCAGTAAAGAGCATTCGTGTTAATAAATATTGTTCTACTTTTGTTTCCTGCAGATGGAGATATCCATCCCATATTCAAGGAGCCCCGTGGAAATTACTCCAGTCCGGGACTTGCGAGTATCAATAGTGCTGTGCAATCATGGGATAGTGGCGTTATTGAACCGTCCAGCAGTGATTCACAAACTAGCAAGGACACGTCGTCCGATTCTGAAAAAAATAGATGTCATACTACATTCAATACTAAATGATAAAGAATCACAGTACAGCCTTGTTGAAAACCTTTGTTTAACACAGAAATAAAGAACTCTGCTACTGGCACAAACTGATCTATTTGATATAACTGGTATATTTTGTTCTACTACCAACGCTGACACATGTGTACGCACTCATACGCACTTTAGTGGGAGCGTATCGCAGTAGCACAGCGCGCTTAAATTCAAAGCATGCTGCAAGCGCACTTTCAACACTTCTTCTCGCTTAAGCATGTTTTCGCTACAGCAAGCCTAGACGTTCGGTGAAGAACTTGAACTTCTCCTTGGGCAACGGTTTCGTCATCGTGTCGGCCAACATCTCCTCTGAAGGACAGTATTTGACATCCAGGACAATTTTTCTTTGAAGATCTCGTATGTGATGAAAAACCACGTCTATATGCTTGGTTCTTGTACCACACTTGTCATTCTTGATTTGTATACAACCTTGATTGTCCTCAAACATTATCGTTGGTTTTTCAATGGCCCCGTTCAAATCAGTTAGTAGTTGTCCCAGCCACAATAATTCTTTGCTTCCAAACGATGCCGCTAGGTATTCGGCTTTCGTTGATGAAACAGCCACTGCTGTTTGTTTTCTGCTTGATCAGGCGATGACTGAGTTTCCCAGTAAGAAAACATACCCACTAGTTGATTTTCTGTTTTCCCTGTCGCCCGCCCAATCTGCGTCTGCATCTCAATTCTGTGTCGCCATCTGACGTCAGCTTTAGCCTTTTGCCTACTGTTGATGCCAGATCACCCTCTTTGCAACATTCCAATCATAGTTCGTTGGGTTTTCTACAAGACGACAGAGCAAACCCACTGCGACTGCTATGTCAAGTCTCGTCTCAGTGGCGACGTAGAGTAAACGACCCCATTACTTTCCTATAGATCGTGTTGTTTTCAAGCTCGCTCTCTCTTACTTGTGATCCGGCAAGGAAACCTGGTTCCATGGGCGTTGCTATCGGTCTTGGTTCCAGTAGGCTGTGACATTCTAACAATTTTAATATTTTTTGTCTTTTGGTTCAGTAGAAAGGACCCATTTGATTCGCGTTCTATCTGTATTCCCAGATAGTGCTTAACTTCCCCAAGATCCTTTATCTCAAAACAACGTTGAAGTTCTTGTCCCACTCGTTGGTTCACTTTAGCGAACTCTCCTACTACCAACAAATCGTCTGCATATAGTAATATGTACGTAGTCTTATAATTTTTCTCCTTCTTCACGGAGAGACATGGATCGGCGTTTACGGGCTTGAATCCTATTCGGGTAAGTGCTTCAGTTGCTTTTTCGTTCCAGACCCGCGCCGCTTGTTTCAATCCATATATACTTTTGTTTCATTTGAGTACCTTGTCTTCATTTCCTGAATCTATGAAACCTTGTGGTTGCAACGTGCAATCTCTTTTGAGCAGCCAGTGTGAGCAGTGCCCGCACTGTTACGTGTTTAACTACCGGTGCGAAAGTTTCATCGTAGTCTTTTCCATAATGCTGCAAGAAACCCTTCGCAACAAGCCGCGCTTTGTACGTATGAACTCTGCCTTCGCCATCGATTTTTCCTTTAAATACTCATTTGCAAGGTAGTGGTCGTTTTCCCGGTAGCAGATCTGTGAGCGTCCATACCTGGTAATCGTTAAGTGTTTTCATCTCTCTCTCCGCTGCAGCCAACCACAGTTTCTGTTCTCGATGCGGCATTTCGGTCAAATCGCTCCAAGTTTCAGGCTCCTTGATAAAGTTTGAACTCACCTTGTAAACATACCGGGCTGGCGGCACACTCTTATTCCGACGTGTCTATACGCGTATCGTGGGTACTTCCGGTGAGATCAGCGGAGTTCCGTATTCTTCGTTCACATTGTCCTCAACATTTTCTTCAATATACTCTTGATTTCCGGTCGCTTCGGCGTCTCGATCCCTTGTTGTCTCTAGCGTGGTGTGTCTTGGTAGTGTCTTCATGCTTGGTATTGTAACATTTGATTTTCTCAACGGACTTTCTTCTATTATTTTTACGGATCTGCTGATTCGCACTTTGTTTGTTTCTGGATCCAAAATACGATATCCTTGTCCACCGTATCACACCAGAAACCCTTCTACGGCTTTAGCGTCCCATTTTTGCCTAGGAATTAGTGAAAAAACTCTCGACCAGAACATACGAATGTCCCTGCCATTGTCCGTCCTCATTGCCATTGAACATCTGCCGAAATGTCTTGTGAGGAATAGTTTCCCGAGCAAGTGGAGATATGGAAGAGTGGTGGTGATCCTGAAGTCCGAAGACAGGGTGCGGGACGATCCATCCTCGTACCGGCCAATCACCTTGTTGAGCGTGTAGTAAACGTGAGTAAACACGTATTTTCAATGTTTCTGAGCAACAATATATCAAATTTTTGAAAGTTAAATAAATAACATCATATTGGCATGACATAATTCATACAAAATTTTAACGCTAGGGGCGCGGAAATTTTTTTCCATAAAGCAGCATCCTTGAAGACTTATTCCTGAAAATTTCAAATTTTTAGGCACATAAATAATCCTACAATAAAATACTAACTGCAACGATCGCAAATCCCCATGTATTTTAAATGGAAAATTTTAAGCCCTGTGGTCAAGGGTTAAATATTAAAATAAAAATCTGAAATAATTACAGGATTTTTTTTAAATTATTTGGAGCCGATCTGGGGGGCGGCCCGATAAAAATTCGATTTGACCCCTTTTAACGACCACCCTAATGACCCATCCTTCTGTGCCACTAGTTAATGCATGCCTCTTCTCTTGGGGCGCACGCCGTATTCTTTAAATCTTTTGTCTTTATCTTGAATAGGTTCCCGTCGATTACTGCTTCGGCAATGATGCGTTGATCTTGATATATTCTACATTGGTCACTCTCGAAAACAATCCTGAATCCCTTTTCGAGAATGCGTTTGGCGGAGATTAGATTGTCATCTAGCTGCGGAACGTAGAGGACGTCTTGAAGTTGTACTTCCTGTACTCCATCTGGTACTTCGCACGTTATACAACCGTGTCCATCTCCAGTTACCGTTAACATCGAGCCGTCTGCAATTTCAACTGTGCTGTCAATATTGCGTGAAGCAGTAAAGAAATTCACGTCGTTCGTCATGTGGCTCGTTGCCTCAGAATCAACGCACCATTTCCTATAACCTGCTGCAGAACTCTTGTCTCGGGCTTCAAACGCAACATGTTCGCTGGTGTAGGACTTAACCTCAACTGACGGCTTGGCTGATTCTCTCCTTTGTCCTTTTGTCGCCTGTTTTCTAAGAGTCTGTTTTTTATTTAAAGTTGTTTTTGAACCCACGGCCATTATCGTCTTTGCCTGCCACCATCGACCTCAGCGCAACTTCCGAATTATCACTGCTCGACGTGGCCTTCGCTTTATGTTTCCTCTGGTATTCATCCAGAATTTTTCCCGTTACATATTCTATGGTGAGATCTGCCTCGTCACGGCCCTCGAGCGCAATGACTAATCTTGAATATGATTCTGGTAAACTCACCAGTAGTATTGCAACAATTTCCTCATCATCCAGTGGCTTGCCCGAACCTCGCAGTAATCCAACAACGTTCATGATCGCATCGATGTGGTTACTCATGGGACCACTGGTATAATGTATCCCGTACAGTTTCCGACGTAGGTGCAATCTGCTGTCAAACGTCAATCGTTCGTACTTCTTAGTTAGTGCGCTCCATGTTTCGTGTGTGATGGGGGCAGGATATTTCGCAGGTAAATAATAAACGGTTTTACAAGTAGCAAACAACATGTTGTATATTTTGTAACATGCTAACTAACTAGTAACTATTTACATGTAACAGTTGGTATTACATTTTACACTGAGCGGCTTCCTATGTATGAGAAGCGCGAAAAACTTTAATTTTGGTTTACTATTCCAACATCCCCACATAAACTGACAACTTATCAATCCCATTTGAATCTTCATTTCTTGTAGTTTTGGCCCGAATAGGCCTTTTGAAAATATGTCCGCTATCATTTTCTCAGTCGGTACAAACTTGACCTTGCTGTCACCTCTTTCGATGCTATCTCCAATAAAGTGGTGTCGAATGTCGATATGCTTCGTCCTCGGGCGATATCCGGCATTCCTGGCGAGGTCGATAGCTCCTTTGTTGTCACAGGAAATCACCACGCCTGATGAGACGGCTTCGAGATCCAGCTCCACGGCTAAAGATCGTAACCATAACGCCTCCTGGCTCGCGGCGGAGAGTACCATGTACTCTGCCTCGGTCGTAGACAAGGCTACTGTTCGTTGCTTCTTGCTTTGCCATGATATAGGACCATTTTGAAAATTAAAGATACTTTCAGATATCGAATGTCTATTGTCGGCTTCATTTCCCCAATCCGAATCGCTATAACTTTCGATTTTCGGATTGCCTTCCTTGTTAAAGATCAACTTTGTGTTGAGAGTTCCTTGCAGATATCCAAATATCCGTTTTACTGCTTTCCAGTGAATTATTCGCGGATTTTGACGAAATTGGCTGACTAATCCCACCGCATACGCTATATCCGGTCTTGTGGCTTGGCTAGCGCATAGCACGCTACCTAGGGCTTCTCGGTATGGGACTTTCCTCATTTCGTCAGTCTCCTCTCCGTCCATGAGCTCGTCCTCGTAGTTTAGTTTCTGGTTTGGATCGCATGGTCTAGATACTGGCTTGCAGTCAACCATATCTCGCGAGCATTGCATGAATGTAAGTCTTTTGGTCGAAGTACAGTTCCCCTTTCTTCTCGTTTTTTGTAATTCGTATACCTAGCAGATGCTGTGCCTTACCGAGTTCTACCATCATAAATTTCTCCGACAGTTTCTTCTTGACTGATCTCAATGTTGCGTCGTCGTTCGCGAGGATAATTATATCATCGACACAAATACCCAGGATTAACGGTGAGTTTCTGTTTTTCACATAGTAGATGCAGGGGTCGGCCTTAGACTGCTTTAGTCCCATCTCCTTGAGCGCTCCGTCTAATTTTCTATTCCAGGCTCTTCCGCTTTGTTTGAGACCATACATTGCCTTCTTCATACACCAAACCTTTCCTGTTTGGTTTGGTTGAATGAGTTCTTTCGGAGGTTTCACATAAATTTCCTCCTAGCTAAAGCACAAAGAAATCTTGTAGAAGCATACCTGACTACTGGCGAATATGTCTCTTGGTAGTCTATTCCCTCTTTCTGACTACAGCCTTTTACAACTAGCCGAGCCTTATGCCTCTCGATTCTTCCGGATGTGTCACGCTTAGTTTTAAAGACCTATTTTGTTGCCAGAGCTTTCCTGTTTGCAGGCAAGTCCATCAACGTCGATGTCTCATTCCTTATAAGCGATTCTTGCTCTTCTTTCGCGACTTTCTTCCACGAACTGCAGTCGGTTGTGCTTAGTGCCTCTTCTACTGTCTGGGGGTCCTTGGTACTCGTTTCTGCTGCCATGTACGTTACATTGTCGTCGAAGTAGACCGGCTTCGGCGAACGTTGCGATCGTCTCGGCCCATCTTCGGTTCCTTGAGTTTTTTGGTCCCCGTCTGCTGGTTCCGCCTCGTTGCTGATTGCCTCTCGGTCGCTAGAGTCAGAATCTACATCTTCACTTACCGCTCGCCCTGAGGTGGTCGACGGCACCACGTCTTCTTCGGCGTCTTTTTCAACGTCTTCGCGTTCATTGACGTTCTCGTTGCCGAACGAGGCATCGATGAACTCTGGTTTGTTCAGACGATTTTTCTTTCTTCGGATTAGCTTCTTCCAGAAATTTTACATTTCTTCGTTTGATCACGCGATGTGTTTCTGGATCGATCAGTCGGGATCCTTTTGTGTTGTCATCATAGCCTATGAATACAAGTTCCAGTGCCTTGGAGTCTCATTTCTGACGTAGTTCCTTTGGTACTTGTGCCAAAGCTTTACATCCAAACACCCGCAGATGCTTTAAGTCTGGCCTGCAACCGGTCCATACCTCTTCGGGAGTCTTCCCGCCATTTCCTTTGGTTGGAGACCTCTTGACTAGGTAGACGGCGGTCGCCACAGCCTCTCCCCAGTACTCTTTTGACAGCTCCGCGTCGAACATCATGCATTTCGCTCTTTCTACAATGGTACGGTTCATCTTCTCTGCTAGACCGTTTTGTTCTGGAGAATATGGAACCGTTTGCTGATGTCGTACACCCCATTTCTTTAGAAGTTCTTCTAGTTCCAGGTTTACATATTCGCGTCCATTGTCTGTTCGGATACATTTTATTCGTTTGCCGGTCTGATTCTCGACAAGCGTTTTGAATTCGACTACGGCGTCCTTTGTTTTGTTTTTGTTTTCTAGAAAGTAGACGAATACTTTACGACTGAAGTCGTCTATCAACGTCATAAAATATTTCGCTCCTTCTATCGACTTAACCTCCTTCGGCCCGCATCGGTCTGAGTGTATAACCTCCAATATATTGCTGGCACGCTTCCCTTCCTTTGGAAACGGTTTCTTGGCAATTTTTCCTTTAATGCATGGTATACAAGCTGTTTCCTCGAAACGTCTTTGGTTTATTCCTGTCGCTGAGCTCTTGCTGAGTTATGATAGGCTTCGATAGTTTAGGTGTCCCAGCCTTCCATGCCATAGCTCCGCCCTCGAATCTCCTGTCGTATAGAAGGTTCTCTCCGCTGCCACGTTGAATTTGGATATTGCTCCTTCTAATGACATCGTTCCCAAATTGAGTCCCTCTTCATCCCGAATCTCATTGATTCTTGGCGAAAAATGTACGGACAATCCTTTACTGACCATTTGGCTGATCGACAGCAAGTTCACTGAACTTTCTGGCAAGTGGAGTGCGTTACTCACTGCAATCTCCTATATTCCATCCTGCGTTCAAACATTTAGGTTAACTTCGCCCATTGACTTAACCTTGGTTGTTTGCTGTGGTTATTTATCCGACTGAGCACCACCTTTGTTTCGACATTCCTTCGTCCGTTGCTGTAATGTGGTTCGACGCACTTGAATCGACATACCAGGTTCCTCTGTTTATTCCCGTCGACGATAAAAAGGCCCAATACGCTTTACATTGATGTGACGTCGGTTTTTTCTCACCCTGTCCGCTTGTGGACTGCAGTTCAGGTATCTTTACTTTGCATTTGCTTGCAAAATGTCCTAATCCTTTACACCGAAAGCACCGTAAGCTCTTCGACTTGGTTTTTGCCCCTTTTGTGTACAGCGCTGTGTCACTACTGGTATTTCTGGCAATTTTCGTGTATTTGACATCTTGTATTAGCTTCGTTTTGATCGAGTCTGCTGTTATTGCTGTTCCTGAGTTGTCCCAACCCACTCATCTGGTACTTTAAAACCAACACCAGTTAATTTATGCGCAGTCATTATGATTATATTTACGTATTCTTCTACGTCCTCGCATTTTTCTAACTGTGTCGTTACCAGGGTTTTTAAGAGGCTAACTTTACGCGTCAGTCCAGAATCTTTGAAAGCTACTTGTAACTTTTCCCATACTTCTTTTGCAGTAGTGCAATCCTGTATGTGGACCTAGTTGACTGGATCTACTGACAAGATTAATTTTGATTTGGCTTTGGTTACCTTCGCTGTGTCGCTGACGTATTCTTCTGTGTCAATTATGCATCTCCACAAGTCGTCATATTCCAGCCAGGCTTGCATTGTAAACTTCCAGGTTGGATAGTTTTCTCTTCCTTTTAGTTTCTCGACGAACTGGTGTCCTTGACTGCTGCTCGAAGTCATGCTGACTTCCTTCTTTTATTGGAACTTAGCACGTTTTCACCTTTTCACCAAGTTTTTGTTAGGTTATGCGCGTCGGTCTTGAACCGTCTCGTGCACACAAAACAACAACAAAATACTAGCGGAGTCCTTCCCGTCAAAGTATTTTCACGCCTTTTTGCACTTATTTTCGTTTATTTCCTGGGCTCATAACCTGATATTTCGCAGTTAAATAATAAACTGTTTTACAAGTAGCAAACAACGTGTTGTATATTTTGTAACATGCCAACAGTGACTATATACATGTAACAGTTGGTATTTTATCATTACACGGAGCGGCTTCCGATGTATCAGAAGCGCGGGAAACACATTTAAATTTGAATTTTGGTCTACAATTCCAACACAAGGTATATAAATTTCGATGTGCAGGTTCACAAAAAAGAATTTTTTCACAATTCGCAAAATTACGGACATGCTTCTAGAAGAGCACATTTCTAGTGCCACTGGTGACAGTACATTATTACAAAACGTCAGAATAAAATTAATTCATTTGTTATTCAACATCAGTCACGTGGTAAGAAAATTATGTTGAATACCCGTATTCATTTGTTTATTACCAGTGGCACTAGAAATGTTCTCTTCTAGAAGCATGTCCAGAATTTTGCGAATTTTGAAAAAATTCTTTTTTATTGTGAATCAGCACATCGAAACGTATATACCATGAACATTTTTTACCCTTTTTGTAACACCCTGCATATATGTATATATATACCGGATGGTGACCGCGACACCAGAACATAGGACTTTAACATGTAAAATCATATTTTTATAATTTCCTGCTTCCCGTCTTATTTTAGAGAAGAAAGTATCAAATAAATGTTCGAAAACGAAACACACGTAATGTATCGTGATTTCAAATATTTCGATTAGGACAATTTCCTATCAGATTACAGCTCTATAGATTGATTTCAGCATATTAGTTAGTTAGATTTCTCGTTAATAATATTTTTAACCTATTTAATTTACATTCCTGTAGAAGTCTTCGAGATTAAAACTATTCATGAATTTGAGACTATATATATATATATATATATATATATATATATATATATATATATATATATATATATATATATATATATATATATACCGTGTGTCTCATGACGATCTGCACATAGGAACGTTGCGCGCTCATTTGATTTTCAAATCAAAATATTAATATGGTTGTTTTTGTTCATTTTTTTTTGTAATTGTAATGTCAATTTGAAGTTTAAATTCGTTGAAAATGTACTATTACATCGTATATGTTACAAAATTACACTAGAATAGCAAAGGAAATAAAATAGTAAGTATAAAATTAACAATTATACTGTCTAAATTGTAAAAAACTAAAACGATCAAATTAATATTTCACGATCAAGAGCGTATGCAACGTTCCTATGTGTAGATCGTCATGAGACACACGGTATATGTACGGAGAGAGCAACAATGACTGAAGCGTGCCGCTCTATTGCAATTGTCAAGTTGCCGCTTCACTATATAGTAACTATAGTGACCATAGTAACGATTTGAAACAAACACAATACATAGGCGTGCCTACGACCTTGGTTTATACCGGCCTGTGACATATAATACTTTTATAATAAAAATAATTTAGATCAGTTAAAGTTGGAAATAATTTTATACCATGAGAGGAAAATATTTTTTATTTTTATGCATTTAGAATATTTGCGTTACATTATAACATTATTTATGAGAACAGTACATTTCCAAGTCACCCAAGAAGTAGTACTGTAGGGTAGTTCTGTATAAATTGTTCATGGCAACATTGAATAGAATACTTCCATTCGTTTTAATTTCGAACGCCAGAACGAAAATAAGCTTCTAAAATAAACTCGTGCTCTTCACCAAACATTGTAACTTAAAATATTCATAAAACTATTGTTCAGAAATACAAGAAAATATTACTTAATTATATAGGTACTTACGTTATTATTAAACACAGTTAAAGATATTAGTCTTAAAAAAGACTGATTATACAAGAAAATATGAAAAAGTAAAATACAATCACAAAGAAATAACGGCAAAATAGATACGGCGCTACTGAATGCTCGGTCGGTAAACGTCAAAAATTTCTAAATATTGATCTTATTTTTATTCCGTGGAAGATAGTTTTGATTACAATGCGAACTTTGTTTGGTCACGTGAGCTACAGTTAATTTTGATCGCTGTGTGTATATTGTAACGGTATTTTTCTAAACTAACGTGATTTACACGGCAACCGACTAGTTGCTAGTGGAGACGGGGTGGGTAAAGGCAAAGCGGATGTAATTTAATAAGGACGCCACGTATTCTATCGGGTAAAGGAACTTAATCTCAGAATACGAAAAAAACACTCTGAAAGCTCTACGGATGGAGATGGTCATCTCTCAATTACAACAACTACTTGAAGCAAAATGCAATGTAAATTTATTATTATTAAGTGTAATACACTGAATGTTCATTTGCATTTAAATATATATACAGAAAAGAAATATAATAGAAATTTATAAATTAAATACAATGGTAATATTCAAATAAAGCCCAGATTTTAATTTATAGTTAACTTATGAAACTTATTTCTAATTCACAGCAATTGTTCCACAATTAAACTTTACTAGTGAATATTCCTTAAATCTATGGTTACATATGATTCTACAATTAATGTTCTTGGTTTGCAAACAAAAAAAAGGAAACTAACGGACAACATACACAGAGCAACTAGAATTAATCTACGTTAAATTTCTACCAACGAACCATCAAAAACAAACTTTAAAATCTAACATGATATTTTAAATTGGAAGGTCAAACGTCAAGGTTATGACTGTCAAATACACTCGGTGGTCGATTTTGAAACTAAGGAGACATTGGCGACATACAAATTTCTCAAGCGAGTAATTAGAAACAATATAAACTCGAAAATCAGAGATACAGAGCAAAGGGGTGATTTGACCAACATTTATCTGTCTCAAATTGATGCTGCACGGCCGATGACGGGGTTTTGATGCAGTGTAGACGGGATGATGACCGATGTAATCGTCCTCGTGCGATTCGACACCACTTTCGTCCTCGCTGGTGTTCTCAAGGGTGGTTTCCAGGCGTGTTGGCGACGATTTACAGGTTCCTCTGTTGTACGGATAGCGCCGACTCTCTCGATCCCTTATTTAATCAGGCTGAATTCAGTTGGAGGCACTACCTCGTGACTTTAGACAACCTTCAACATTGTTGCACTACTGAAATTTAGCACAGCACGATACTTCTACTAAAATCCCCTGCATAATAGGGTAAACTCTTCACTTTGTATTTTTCGATACAAACTCACATTGAGACTAGAAGTGACTTTCAAAGTGAAAACAAAAATGTACACCGTACACAAAGTCGTACTATGCGGTCGACTTTCGACAAACGACTCTCTGTTTTTCTTTCTTTTGCCGTCGCGACACGTCCAGATACTCACAGACTTGTTCCAGCAAAAAAGGAACGTTACAATATATATATATATATATATATAGGATGTAGAGAAAGTAATGAACAAGGCTATATTTTTGTTATTATTGAATTTAGACAAAAATGTTTCAGACAAAAGTTACATGGTAAAAAGTACTTTATATTTCTATGACCTTGAAATTCTCTTAAGCCATTACGCGCATGCGTTACGCTGTGCAACTTTAATTTTTTAAATGGCAACATACCATTTTGACTAAATTTTTGGAATCAGAAAGACTTTTCACTTCCGGTAGTATAAACATTTTGATGGGTTACATAATCAAATTTTTAAGAAAAATAGGTATTAATTTAAGGTATTTAAGTAAAACTTAAGGAATAATCAGTTTACCTTTGTTTGATTAACAAGTGATGTGACAAGTAAACAATTAAAAAAATTATGAAAATTGCGTTGGTTGTCACTAATCAATCAAAGGTAAACTGATTATTCCTTCAGTTTTACTTAAATACTATAAATTTATACCTATTTTTCTTAAAAATTTGATTATGTAACCCATCAAAATGTTTATACTAACGGAAGTAAAAAGTCTTTCTGATTCCAAAAATTTAGTCAAAATGGTATGTTGCCATTTAAAAAATTAAAGTTGCACAGCGTAACGCATGTGCGTAATGGCTTAAGAGAATTTCAAGTTCATAGAAATATAAAGTACTTTTTACCACGTAACTTCTGTCTGAAACATTTTGGCTAAATTCAATATTAACGAAAATATAGCCTTGTTGCATTATTTTCTCTAACCCCTGTATATATATATATATATATATATATATATATATATATATATATATATATATATATATATTGTATATTATTTAAGAGATTATCAGACTTGCGAACAGTGATTTGTATTATGTAAACATCAGGAGGAGGTAGGTTACCTGTCAGGAACAATATTTTTCCATATTTTTTATTTTGAAAAATTATGCAAGACCATTTGAGAAAAAAATATTTTTTAATTAAAAATTGAACAAAAGAATATCAATGCATTTATAGTCGGCTTAGTTTGCTTTGCTTTTGTCAACACGAGAAAATGTATTCACACTTTTTTAAATTTGTAGTTTTGTTTGCGACCTAGGCACCTTGGATTTTAAAAGTGAATCTAGATAAATAATAATTTGTGATATATTCAGACTTGCACATACGTCGATGAGCTGCAGGCATGTATGTCTGTATACATTCCTAGTTATTGTATTCTTTTGCGTGATTTGCACGCAGTGATACTAGTAATATCATTGTAATATTTATCTTTTGGCTCCTGTAAAGCAGGTAGCTGTTTACTTATATTTTTTAAAGATAAGTATTTTTGTTTCTTTTTATTTGAGTCCCTTTATTTAAACACAATAAACTCTGTTTTGTTACTTTGGGAAGTTAGTGTTTTTTTTTTTTGTATGTTGTGTGCGTGTTACTGCCTTCTCCTCTTACCCACGTATACTTCGAATCCCCGACTGCTCTCCATAACCGTCACTGCCTAGCCAGGCTGTGCAATTGAATGTTACAATACATGCATGAATATTAGATGTCTATTATTATTATTGATCATGTTCGTTATTTACATTTTATTTTATAAAACAGGAATTCTAATAAGCGATAATCGCCAGTAATTGTATTCATGGTAATAAATACACTTTAAAATTACAAATTATTTAATTATTTTATATATAAGACGCAAAGTATATATGATACAGATTTGGTGTATTTAGGTACTATAATAATAGTTACGGGAAAGCCTAAACAATTATACATGTGCACACTTTATAATATGATTTTTCAAGTTAAAGTCCTATGTTCCGGTGTCGCGGTCACCACCCGATATATATATATATATATATATATATATATATATATATATATATATATATATATATATATATATATACTAGAAGTCGTTCCCGTACTTCGTACGGTAGAACATTTTTAATATCAAGTTACAAGTTCCCAGTACACAATTTACATGTCTTCCCAGTTGGTGCAAATAAAAATATGTTATTTCACGAACCGACCCTAGAACATGCAACATAGAACTGTTCATATGGAAAGCAGGGGGTTCGTAAGTTGATCCCCGTCAATTTTATGGACCGGCCCTGTACTTTGTTAATGGTCATAGCAAAGCAAACTTATTACATCTCAGAACTTCACACATTCTTTGCAATTAAATAGAGAATAATACTAATTAATGCTAATATTATGCACTGACAAACACAATTATAATAAATCACTTATTATTTCATTACCATCTAAATCGTTGTTGAACATTCAAAATATGAAACACAAATGTCAACATAATTAACTGTCACAAACATCGTATTTCTCTTGTTACCGTTGCTAAGTCGACTATTCACCGAAAACTTATACGTCTATATTAATACATGCATTGATCTTCTTTTGTTCAAATCTCCCCGTCATATGCTAACCCCTTACCGCGGACAGTCATCCGCATTTGGCTTTTATATTATAGATTACATTCATTTTTCTTAAGTAATCTATAAATATGGTGCTTGAAATGTACTCTTCTAAAAGCATGTCCATAATTGTATATATACATATATATATATATATATATATATATATATATATATATATATATATATATATATATATATATATATATATATATATATATATATATATATATATAGAATTTTTTTACTGACATGCTTCTAGAGGAGCACATTTCTAGGCCCACTGGTGACAGCACATTATTACAAAACGTCAGAATGAAATTAATTAATTTGTTATTCAACATCAGTTACGTGGTAAAAAATTTATGTTGAATACTCGTACTCATTTGTTCAGTACCAGTGGCACTAGAAATGTACTCTTCTAGAAGCATGTCCATAATTCTGCGAATTTTTAAAAAAATCGTTTTGATTGTGAATCAGCACATCGAAATGTACATACCATGAAATTTTTTTACCCTTATTTTTTAACACCCTGTGTGAAAGCTAGAAATTTATTTACACGAACAATGTATAACACATGCTTTCGAACTAAACCTTATGACGCTCCTTTATGGTAGGATAGGCCAGTGAATATCAGGATGAGAGAAATAACACAATTTCCCAGAGAGTTTAGTGTATATTATCTTTTTCATAGCTTAGATGCGAATGATAGGTTGGACACCACAACAGGACGACACGCAGTGCGGTGAAGACAGGCCGGATACCGAAAACTTGACAACAGGACGATACGCAGTTTCATGCAACAGTCCATAGATGCCGCGGCAGAATGATACGTAATGCGGTGGATACAGGACGAAATACTGATTCTTCTGCAACAAGCAGGAGCACAGAATAGATACGCGAACAATGCCTTGATCACATTACTGAACATAGCACACAAAGTCATCATCGCTGGTGATCTAAACGCGAGACATAAAACATAGAACTGCAACTAATGCAACAGAAATGGCATCACATAACACACCAACATGCTAAACAAAAATACGATAATTCTATATTCAGACACACCAACACACTATCCGCCTAACAACACAACCCCAACAACAATAGAAAGTTATTAACAAATACGTAAACCGCATATCACAACCAATATCGCACACTAACCTAAACTCAGGCCACAACCCGATCACCGTCACCCTTGACTCACCGAAATCGCCAGAACATTTTGAACTAATCAATGACTACACAAAAACCAACTGGACTCAGACACACACTCGACAGACACATTCAAATAAACAATCGCATAACAACAGGAGACGAACTAGACATAGAAGTCACAAAACTAACAAACACCATCGCACACGCGAAACGCAAGCACACACACACACAAAACGGATCAACGTAGAACGCGACTCACTGTCTCTACACATACATGACCTAATCAGACAGAAAAACAGACTAAGAACACAATGTCAGCGAAACCGAGACGCACAAACACGCATACCGAAGACACACATGAGCAGACAAATTAACGTTCGAATCAGAACTCCTAAACACAAAATGGCAAAATAAACTAGAAACACTACGGCCATAGGACAACACGCTATGGAAATTAGCAAAAGCTCTCAAGAAAGATCACAAACTCATACCAACACTTGAACACAATAACATACACGCGTAAAGCATACGCAGCGACTAAATCCCTCTATTCCCTGCTTGCAAAAAACGCAAGGACAGCAGTGAATAACAAAATACTTACATACACTGCCATCATAAGACAATTATACAAAAATCACACAGCTGCACGATGAAACAAACATGGAATACATCCACACACATATATAAAGAAAATAGCAAGAAAGTTCTACAAAACCCTAACAAGTACCAACCCGTTGACAAAAGACATACACAGAACAATGGCCAATAACCCCGGCATAACGTGCAAGCACAAGCCTCCATACGGTGACTTAGAGTTAAACTAAAATTACATATTGGCGAAAAAACCTCATGTAGGTGGCAGCACAAAATGGCGTCGAGTCGAGGATAACAAATGGAAGTTTACATATGATTTGCTTGGGAGACGTTGTAGTTAATGGTTTATTCAAACAATATTACGATTTGTATTGTGTCTTTTAGTTTAATATTATTTATCTGTGCAATAGGGTAGCTGTAAAAGTAAATTTAGCGGATATATTTCAATATATAAGCTCACCGAGACCTATTAAAGAAGGTGAAGCGGTTTCCCACGCGGGTCATGTTACTACGTGTGGCTGTAAATAACACAATATAAATGAAATTGTAGCGTTTTGTCTACAAACAAGCAATTTAAATGTTGTATTTCCATAAAGTGGAAATAAAAATGCATGAAAATGTTTTACTTGTCACTGTAATAGTGAGCTAACCCTAAAACAGAAATTATTAATTTGATTTAAAGAAGGCATATGACAGTGTTGTGCGTGAAAAATTATGGCCTATTTTGAAGGAGTATGGCGTTAGTGGTACGTTATTGAGAGCACTAATGTAAATAATCAAGCAGCAGTTCGTGTGGATGGTAGTTTGAGTAGATGGTTCAATATTGACGTGGGAGTTAAACAGGGTTGTGTGATGTCTCCTTGGCTCTTTAATTTGTATATGGATGTGTTATTGCGACGAGCATTAGAGTGTACAAATGATGGTGTGAAAATAAGTGATTTCGTTGTGCCTGCATTAGCATATGCCGACGATGTGGTTATTATGGGCGAATCTGAGGAACAATTGACGAGAATGATTGAGAGGTTCAGGAATCAGGGAAAATGTTTGAATATGATCATGAATGCTTCAAAATGTAAGATTTTAGTTTTTTAGAAGGATGAAGTTACGGAATGCAAGATTAGCATAGATGGTGAGCAAATGGAACAAGTTAATGAATTTATGTATCTGGGATGCATGTTTTCGAAAGATGGACGGATGAATGCTGAAATTGAAAGAAGAGTGGTTGCAGATAGAAAAGTTTTGGGCGCTTTGGGAATGTTTGCTAGAAATGTGAATGTATCAAGATAAGCTAGGTTATGTGCGTATAATGGTGTACTTGTGCCATCGTTGATGTATGGATGTGAATGTTGGGTATGGGATAACCGAAATAAAAAAAGGGTAACTGCAGTTGAAATGAGATTTTTGAGAGGAGTGTGCGGAGTGTCTAGAAGATACCGTATTAGGAATAAAGTAGTGTATGATGAATGTGTAGAAATACAAGAAAGTATTACTTAATTACATAGGTACTTACGTTATTATTAAAAAAAGACCGATTATACAAGAAAATACGAAAAAAGTAAAACACAATCACAAAGAAATAACGGCAAAATAGACACGGCGCTACTGAATGACAACTAAATGCTCGGGCGGTAAACGTCAAAAATTACTAAATATTGATCTTATTTTTATTCCGTGGAAGGTAGTTTCGACTACAATGCGAACTTTGTTTGGTCACGTGAGCTACAGTTAATTTTGCTCTCTCCGTATAAGGCAAGGGATAAGCGTCCTACACAGTAACTTAATTCAGTTTGCGTCCGTCAAAACAAAGTCGATCCTCTCCGGAGGATATGGATACTAACAACACGAGCAAAGACCATAGGCTACTGGATTCACGGATTACACCTAGCGCTAACATACGATCTAATTCCTCATTCTTTCGCGCTTGCATAACGGGAGATAAAGGATAGTAACGCTGCTTTATGGGGAGAGCAGTACCCATGTTAATGACATGAGTAACAAGATGGGTTCGTCCCAAACCACGAGAAGCGAGCGTTCGTATTGGGACACTACGGGGAGCAACATATCACGGTGAAAACACGGCAAAACTTCAATTCCATGTATGGCTTTGATTTCCAATTTACTGACGGCGAACACCAAGAATCCGACTTGAAATCCAACGACAAACCAAAAGCATGGCAAAAATCCACTCCGAGGACTAGGGGATGACCATCGGCGAAACTACTAACTACCCAGCGCAACGAAATAGGAAGTGAAACTGATCCTAACACGGACTGTACCATCCGCGACATACACGTCTGTCTCTACTGGTTCTAAAGGACATGTGGCGGCTTCGAACAGCGGCAAACCACGCTTACCAATAACCGTGACGTTGGCACCCGTGTCGAACAAAGCCGTCACGTAGCTCTAACGAATTTTGATTCCTAAAAACGGGCGAGAATCTGAACCGCAAGAATCGAATACTAGAGATATTTCGGGTCTCCGACAAAAATTTGCGATTGTATTCATCCACGAAATCCGTTCTTGTCTGTCAACCTTTAGTGAGTGGGGGTAGGCGCAGCGGTTGACGAACCGACCTTGGCTTTCCCGTTTTTTGAATCATTACTACATGAAGGACCGTTGTCCTTATTACTCCTTCCTTGCCACAAGAAAAACAGTGACGACGTTTTGGTATGAGGCAACCTGCGCTTAAATGTTCCGAAGAACGCGAATCTCATCCCATAGTTCAAACTCGTAATCACCAGGAAGAACTGCAGTGCGTAACCTGCTCACTAACTCACTCCATGTCCTTAATTCATTACGTACCGAACGAAACCAAACTAACGCGTGGTCAGTGAATAATTTACCCGCTTGTTGCAACAGTTGCACATCACTGACACCAAATGAAACGCTCTATGAAAGCGTTTATACTTCCGGTACCGTTATAGGTCACATTTCACCGTGAAACTAGAATATACTTATTAAAAGCGGTAGGGGCAGAAGGTGGACACTGCGCGGAGGAAAATGGTGGCAGAGTCATCGCGGGAATCGAAACAATAAAGGGGCTAGAGCGAGGCCTACAACAGGAGCTGTAGCCGAGGGGTCAGCAGGGCTAAAGCAGGGACCACGGAAACGTTCAACCGGTTTAATTTCTCAAGAAAGGTCCTATCAAGGTCCTCCTTTGCTGGGGCATCAGTCTCAGTAAAAGTTAGCAAGTTACGGGTCTCAAAGACAGAACGTTTAGATTTTAAATCGCTCCGGATCTGCATCCACATGAGCTTTAACGAGGTCTGGGGTTGGATCTGGGTAAGCCTATCTGTCCGTGTTTTTACATATTCTAACCGTTTTTGCAAATATTCAAATGAAACCGTGGGGGTGGATTCCAGGGAGGCTATGTTACCAAATAACTCACGTAACTTGGTCACACACGTCTCGCATTCTGCCCGGTCGTCCTTGGGGTAATTCGGCTGTACTGTATACAGTGGTGCACGTGAAGTTTCCAATATAACTTCAAGAGTGTTAAGGTTTTCCTCGGTAGATTCAAAGCCATGCAGTCCGCGACAGTCAAGCTCGTACGTTAGTTCATCATCAGTCTGGTATGGCAGATACTTCGGGACCATCGCAGAGGTACCGGAAAACATAAATACTAGTAAATGGTCTGTTCACAAAGGAACAATCTTAAATATACAATATTTCAAGTAATTCAACAAAAAAATGTGTTGAGCACTCCTCTTGCTCTCTCTCACTAATAAGCCAATCGAACTATTCGAGCCACAAAATGAATTGAGCCACAAAATGAATCGGGCCACAAAATGAATCGGTCCACAAAATGCGTGGGGCGCCAATTGTACAACATATAATTGCACAGTCTGGCTAGGCAGTGACGGTTATGGAGAGCCGTCGTGGGTTTGAAGTAAACGTGACTGAGAGGCGAGGGCAGTAGTATGCATACAACTTACAAAAAAAAAAACACTAAACTCCCAAAGTAACAAAATGGAGTTTATTTCGTTTGGTTTTCCGTGAACCATATTGTAAAGTCATCATTCAGTGTCACCGGGGTCATTTTTGCCACATGATAGTTTGTGGCTATAGTAATAACATCAACTTTTTTAGCTCATCGACTTCCGTCCTCTTGGATCACGAAATGACTATTACAACATGTGACCGTATGTATGTCGTTCGTCCGCTCGCTCGCTCACTCGCTGTTCGCTCGTACGTTTTTTGTTCCACTAACTCCTCCTAGACTATCCAACAGATCTTGATGAAATTTTTTACAAATGCGTATTATGGTCTAGTTGTGCAGTTGACTTTTTGTTTTTCAAAATTTTCTTTAGGAAAAAAATATTTTGCAAAAAAAAAATTTTCTCCTTTATTTTCCATTCAATTGTATTTTCTTGTCATATGAAGAAAATGATACACTAGTTTTCCATATTTTATATTTTGAAAAATTATGTAAGACCATTGAAGAAAAAAATATTTTTAAAATAAAAAATTAACAAAAGAAGATTAATGCATTTATAGTCACAACACATTATGCAGTATTTTGTAATGCCATTGCAGACAAACACTTCACAGATACGAACAATCATTTCATATAATATGCCTGTTGTATGATGCAAAAAACTAACGTCCTAATATATTAGAGTAGCATATACTCGTATAATATTAATTTACTTAACTCAAAATAGAACCAAAATGAATAGGATATTTTTTCTTCAGAATATTGTTTCCTACAACTTTTATTTGACAGCTCTTTGATTATCTCAATAAATTTCTATCAAACAAACGTCAAGAGCACGTTTCCGACAGTGACCAAATTTATTTGTTGTTGCTTTGATTCGTGAAACATTTTACTGTGCATCTATCAAAATGAATGAACGACAACCAGAGCAACTGAGAGATGTTACTTCTAGATCAGCAGCACACTGACTGTGTTTAGTCTATTATTCTATTATATTAATGACAGTATTTGGTCTATGGAAACAGTAAATACAGAACATTGTAATGATTGCACCAAACTGTGTTTAATTTCATATTTACAATAACCAAATTCACGCAACAAGTGATCTATAATAACTACAGGCTCATCCGTACTGTTCCGGTATAACTGCGTCTCGATCGAATGTTCCATAAGCCTTCATTACACCCATTTCCACCGCGCCATGCCAGATTCCAAGTTCTATCATGAAATTATGGAATGGTAATGTTGTTGGAAAATTGTCGACGTCTGGTACATAATCGGTGTAGGAGTAATTCCCCTGGTAAACATTACACAAGTATAATTAATATAGTGGTCGTATCAATTTATCACATCTAATGTAGATGTATAGTGAATACAGTTTCGCAACAATCTATCACATCTACATGAAAAGGGGAGGACCTCTGAGTCGGGCTTGCTCTCCTCCATAAGAACTAGTCTCAGAAATCAGTTGAAACTGTATAGAATGAGCAAGGGCTGCTGCCGGACACCACCTACACAAGTGTTCTGTAAGAACCTCTAGTAATTACAGTCATTACCGGCTTCATAGGACATCTCGGCTCGGGCATGTGGGCTCCGCTCTTGAGAAAATCTGGGTAGAACGTCATCCTGTACTCGAGATCCACAAATTGGCACAGATCTCGTTCCAGGTTGATGGCGAATGGTCTGTACTCATTACTGAGGAATTCATATATCTTCATTCTGGTCTGTAATGGAATTATCAACTATCAGTCACATCGGGCCAAATGTTAAAGTTCACCAGCGTCCCCGTACTTTGGTGTCCCGTGGTACGTTATATACAGCGAATTCACCGTTCACTGCAGTAGTGTTCCTGTTCGGCTTCGTTATCCACATTCGGCCCTCGCCATACACTTTATTAGACCTTACAACCTCCTCCCGAGTTATTTTCAGTTTGTAAACAGGCTAGAGATGTACAAACAACAATCAACACACTGCATCACTCGCAGCAAACCGGCCGACGAGCAATAATTGGGCCAATATTTGCTTACCTTGCACTGGACATTGGCTGACAACACAGAACACACGAACAGAACTAGGAAATGTTTCATGTTTGTAGCCTGCGACAAATCTGAATGTGTCTGTGCTTGTTCTACAGTATTTATATAATATGCAGCTCATCCTGTGCTCAGCTAAATTAGAGTACAGATTTGTCGTTGTTACACGAGATAAGCTGACACGAATTGTTTTATAACAATGCCAGGAATTTGTTTGACTTGATTATATTATCATTATTATACTTGTATTTAATTATATTTATTAAATAATAATTAACTCGTTTTACCGGAAGCCGAGCCTGTGTTGCTACGCTGCTACTGCTTGAGGTCATTTACGCCCATCTATATTATAACGGAGGACATCTGAGTGCAGCCTGCTCTCCCCCACAAGTTACAAAATCTGAAGATCTAGTCACAAGAAACTGTTAAAACTGTACAGAATGCTCTAGAGCTGCTATCAGTCGCTAGGTATGCACGTGTTCTGTGAAAACTTCCAGTAGTTGCTGATATCGCATGAGCATTCGCCACTTTGCAGAACGATATCGTCACAGAAGACATTTAAACTCTCGCATATTTGTAACGGTTCGCCTTCGAAGCTGAGACTGGTCACAGCTTCGTACAATTTCTGTAAATGTGGTATTGTTTTGTTTTCTTTCTCTTTCCTAAAAATACGCTAATCCTATTGTATTGAAACGGCATAAACAAATTTAAAAAAATATCCTCTGTATTGAAAATAATGCATAACTTTGATGAACTTGATTTACGAATATTTCATTGTGTAATTGTATTTTTCTATAATTGTGTATTTGTTTGATGTATGGTGCTTGATATTATTTTAATTACTAACCGAGGCAACATGATCAACATTGATGACGGGGATATATAAAAAATAACCAACAATGTACTCGTACTACTAATATCATAAATTAAATTACTCCGCGTCATGCAATTTATTCAACGTGCAGATAACTAACTAATGTGTCCTGACGTATACATCATTTCACTGTTGCGTAATTGTATAATTCTAAACGCTTCTTTCCTACAACATTGTATGTCTGTATCCATTCCTAGTTTTCTTTTTTTATTCATTTTAACTATTCGCTTTAGTCTTTCTTCTGCATTCGGTAATCTATAAATGATTTTTGTGGCAAGTTAGTTACGGGCCCTTACAACGGATTTCTGAAAAATAAGAGCGTCTCATGTAGTAGAAAACGTTTATAATTATACAATTACGCAGCAATGAATGGTGTATACGTGGATACATTAGTGAGTTATCTGACCGTTGGATAAATTGCATAGTTCGGGGTAATTGAATTTATGATATTATTAGTATTACGAGGACATTTGTGTTTATTTGAATATTCTGCTGTCATTAATGTTGACCATGTTGCCTAGGTTACTAATTATATTAAAATCAAGCAACATTCATTATTTACCCCAGTATTATTAAACAACAATGCATGTAAGACTATCTCTTGTCAAAATGACAATCTGTACCCTGATTGGCTGGGCACAGGATGAGCTGCATATCATATAAATACTGCAGAACTAGCACAGGCACATTTAGATTTGTCGCAGGCTACAAAAATGAATCATCTCATAGTTCTCGTTGTGTGTTCTGTGTTGGCAGTCAGTGTCCTGTGTAAAGTAAGCAAATGTTGCAACAATTATTGCTAGTCGGCCGTTTCGGTGCCGGCTGATTATACTGTTGCATATATTTATAGCCTATGTTCAAACTAACAATGACTCGAGTACTGGTTGTAAAATATGTTGAAGAGTACGTGGAGGCCAGGATGTGGATGACGAAGCCGGACAGGTACACCAATGCGATGAACGCTGAATTCAAAATACACTACGTACCACAGGACACTAAAGTACCATGACGCGCTGATGAACTTTGGCACCTGGTCCAATGTTCCTAATAGTTGATAATTACATTGCAGATGAAATTAAAGATGTACGAATTCCTCAGTAACGAGTACAGACCATTCGCCAGGAGCGACATCTGTGCAGCTATATGCTACTCGAGTACAAGTTGATGGCCTATCCGGACTACGTAAAACGTGGAGCCCATATGCCCGAGCCGAGATGTCCTGTGAAGTCGGTAATGTCTGTGATTACTAGAAGTTTTTACAAAACACTTGTGTAGGTGGTGTTCACAATGCTTACAATTCAGTTCCATGGAACACTGGATCGCGACGCAGTCATACGGGAACAGTACAGTTGATCCCTTAGTAACATCTAACAGAATTATATATTAGGTGTAAACATTAGTAGTGTTCGCTGTTTTTCCACTGGTGGCACCACAGGACTATGGGTTATTTAATAAATATACTTAAATATAATTATAATCTAATCAAGCAAAAAAAAAATAAAAATTCTGGCATTGTTACAAAACAATATATGTAAGATTATCTCTTACAAAAAAAGACAATCTATTTTCTGAGTAGCAGGGCACAGTATGAGCTATAACATTTTCTTATTTCTGTTCATGTGTTCAGTGTTGTCAGTCCGTGTCCGAGAATTATTGCTCGTCGGCCGTTTCGCTGTGGGTGATGAGTGTGATTATTGGTGTTGTTTGTATTTCTAGACTATTTACAAACTGAAAATAACCCGAGCGGAGGCAAGATTTAATCAAGAATATGCAGAAAGCCGGGCGTGTATAACGAAAGCGGACGGGTACACCAATGCACTGAACCCTGAATCATATTTGAATAACATATCACAGGACACCAAAAAAAAATTTCATGAACATATTGTACAGTAATCGGTGCTTTGTCTGTTCAAAGTCGATCGGACATGAAGAAATGGATTAAAATTTAATCCGAAGATTTCTGACAGACTAACAAGTAAAACTAAATAAAACCTTATAAAAATGTTGACAAGTGAGGCGAGAGAATTTTATTTTTTAGCGGAAAATTCACTGTGAAGTAAGTAGGTAGAACAGGCAAATGATGTACGGCATCGTTCAGTTACGGGCCGCGTCAACGGATTTCTGAAAAATAAGGACGACCCTTGTGGGTATTAAGAATCTGTTCGCCCTCCCGCCCACCTGGTACGTACGTCGCTGTGTATTCATTATAGGTAAATGGCTGGCCAGTTACACGAAGCAACACCAGTGGCCATTGTGGCGCTGCAATCAATTTTATGTCGTCTATTCCAGGTCCAGCGTGTTAGTATGATCTTCCCAATGCGTCTAATTGCACCGGGCGATGGCGAGATATACAGGGTGTCCAGCAACAGTAACCAGAATACCGTGCCCGACCCATCGAAATGCAGTTTAGAAGGAAATTTAATAGGAAAAGGTTGTACAGAATTATACAATTATGCGGAAGTTAACGAGACATGTCATCACACACAAGTAATTATTGATACCGGATATTAGATTATGCAGTGCTGTGTAATTAAATTGCAGACACACACATCACTTATGAGAATAAATATGTTATATAATACGCTTCCGTAGTTTAATATAATTTAATAAATATAATTATAATCTAATCAGGCAAAAATTAATTCCTGGCATTGTTACTAAGCAATACATGTAAGCTTATTTCTTGTAAAAACGACAATCTGTTTTCTAATTAGCCGATAACAGCATATATTAGTACGTACGGTGGTACAAACATAGGCGCACTTAGCTTTGTCGCAGGTTACAAAAATGAAACATTTCATAATTCTTAATAATGATGAATATATTTGAATGAGAAAATTATATTCCGCGACCGGGATTCGAACCACGGATCACTCTCTTGCCGGGACAGCGTGTTTACCAGTTACACCACCGCGGAACGTAATTATCTCATTCAAGCCGTAGCCATAGTTTGTTGTAGTAACCTCAGAATTCTGTTCGTGTGTTCTGTGTTGTCAGTCAGTGTCCAGTGTAAGGTAAGCAAACGTTGGCACAATTAATGCTCGTCGGCCGTGTTGCTGTGGCTGATAAGTGTGTTGATTAGTGTGTACAAACTAAAGGTAACTCGGGCGGAGGTTGCAAGAAGTAATAAAGTGTATGGAGAGGGCCGGGTGTGAATGACGAAGCTGGACAGGAACACCAATGCGTTGAACGCTGAATTCGCTGTATACAACGTACCACAGGACACCAAAGTACTATGACGCTGATGAACTTTAACACTTGGTCCAATGTATCTTGTAGTTGATAATTCCATCACAGGTCAAAATAAAGTTGTATGAATTCCTCAGTAACGAGTACAGACCGTTCGCAATTAATTTGGAATGAGATCTGTGCAGTTATCTAAGTTTAGAGTACAAGATGATACTCTACCCAGATTTTCTCAAAGCTGGAGCCCATATGCCCGAGCCGACATGTCCTGTGAAGCCGGTAATGTCTGTAATTACTCACAGGTTCTTACAAAACACTTGTGTACGTGGTGTCCGGCTGCGCCCATGACCATTTTGTAAAGTCTCAACAGTTTCTGCTGACTTGTTCTTCAGATACTGTGACTTATGGGGGAGAGCAAGCAGCACTCGGAGGTCCACCTCTATTAATGTAGATGTGATAAACTGATATGAAACTATATTCATCCATAGTTGAAGTGTTTCGTCAATATGGTAACTTGTAGATAAACTTAATTCCCTCAATTCATTCCTACCCATTGAGGGAATTAAGTTTATCTACAAACTATATTCATATACTTGTGCAATATTTCGCAGGGGAATTACTCTTTCGCCAATTTCGCATAATTTCATGATGGGACTTGGATACTGGCACGGTACGGTGGCAATGCTTACAATGCAGTTCCATGGAACACTGGATCAAGACGCAGTTATACGGGAACAGTACTCTTGATCCCTTAGTTACATCTAACAGAATTATTATATTAGGTGTTAAGATTAGTACTGTTGGGTTTTTTCAAATTAGAAAATGCGCGCCAAAAATAAAAGAGATACGTAAAGGATATGTGTCATTGGAAAGAAAATTCTCTGCTCTATAAGTTATTGAGTTTGCTTTTACGTTACAACCATTATCTTATTTCATTAGGGTCCCTCAAAATTGAATGTTGTCAAGTAGACAAAAGTGAGTAATTTGGATATCTCCTCCAGGTCGCGTTCAATCAAAGGAATCAAACCTCCAAAGCAGTTCACGAGAAGATACTATGAATGAAAGGACAGCTCCTGGTTGGTTTTCGCATTTCAAACAAATCGCTTTTGCTTCGATAATAACGTCGAATTGCGGACAAGATTGCACGAATTTCTGCACAGAGCCATCGAAAACTTTTAGAACGTTGGCAAAGTAGTTGTAAATAATAAACGAGAATAGCTTATTAACCATGTTGAGGTAATTTTTGTGTGGAAAATTATGTCATCTCAATACGGACAGAACGAATGTTAACACCTAATAGATCACTGGTGTATGGGTGTGGTCAATGTCATTATCATATTGAACATAGTTTGGTACAATCATTACAATGTTCTATATTTAGTGTTTCCATAGCGGTGTCTAAACCTGTATCGCCCAGAAATAAAACGTGCAAAAAAAATCGGTATTTAGAGCCTTATCTAACACTAACGACACACGTGTTTTATATATAAGATTATATTACTCGATCGCGATGGCGAGATATATGGGTTGTCCAGCAAAAGTAACCAGAATAAAGGAAAATTTTATAGGAAAAAGCTGTTTCGAATTAGATAATACTACAGAGGTTAATGATATACATTTAATTGTTATCTGAATGTTGAATAAATTGCATGCAATATTGCACTGGTGCACTAAAGTACTATGACGCTGGTGAACTTTAACACTTGGTCCAATGTCTCTTATGGTTGATAATTCCATTGCAGGTTAAAATAAAGTTGCGTGAATTCCTCAGTAACGGGTACAGACCATTCGCCATCGACATGGACCGAGAACTGTGCCATTTGATAGATCTCAAGTACAAGATGATGAACTATCCGGATTTTCTCCAAACTGGAGCCCATATGCCCGAGTCGAGATGTCCTGTGAAGCCGGTAATTTCCATTCCATAACTCCACGTTGGAAATTCCATACGGTGGAAATGACTCTACTGAGGACTTATGGATTCCGTAGGAACATGTAGTAGAATTACAGATCACTGGTGTGCATGGGTTTGGTCAATGTAATTATCATATTAAACACAGTTTGGTACAACCGTTACAATGTTCTGCATTTACCGTTTCCATGCCACTGTCCAAATCTGTATCAGCCAAAAATAAAAACTGTACAAAATTACTATAATATAACGATATTTTACGTCCATTAAATGAGAAAAACTTTAGTAACGGGCCAAAGGATTTTTTTTAAAATAAGGGCGTCCCATTTGGTTTTTATGTACCCAAGCCTTAGAAATGCAGTTTAAGAGGAAAACTTTATAGGAACAGCTTGTTCAGAATCAAATAATACGTACAGAAGTGAATGATACACGTTATTACACATTGGTTAGTTGCATAAATTGCATGCTACCATGCACCGTTGTTATCGAACATCACATTATGCAGTGTTCTGTAATGCAATTGCAGACCAAACACTTCACAGATACAAACAAATATTTCATATAATACGCCTGTTGTATGATGAAAAAATCTAACGTCCTAATATATTAGAGTAGCATATACTCGTATAATATTCAGTTACTTAACTCAAAATAGAACCAAAATGAATAGGTTATTTTTTCTTCGGAATATTGTTTCCTACAACTTTTATTTGACAGTTCTTTCCATATCTCAATAAATTTCCATCAAACAAACGTCAAGAGCACGTTTCCGACAATGACCAAATTTATTTGTTGTTGCTTTGATTTGTGAAGCATTTTACTGTGCATCTATCAAAATGAATGAACGACAACCAGAGCAACTGGGAGATATTACTTAAAGATCAACAGCGAACTGACTGTGTTTAGTCTATTATTCATCTAGGTTTGGATGATACAGGTTTTGGACACTAATACAAAACATTGTAATGATTGCGCCAACCTGTATCTAATTTCATATTTACAATGACCAAATTCACGCAACAAGTGATCTATAATAACTACAGGCTCATCCGTACTGTTCCCGCATAACTGCGTCCCGATCAAATGTTCCATACGCCTTCACTACACCCATTTCCACCTCACCATGCCAGATTCCAAGTTCTATCATGAAATTATGGAATGGTAATGTTGTTGGAAAATTGTCAACGTCTGGTACATAATCGGTGTAGGAGTAATTCCCCTGGTAAACATTACACAAGTATAATTAATATTGTGGTCGTATCAATTTATCACATCTACATTAACAGATAAGGACCTCTGAGTCGGGCTTTCTCTACTCCATAAGAACTAGTCTCAGGAAACTGTTGAAACTGTACACAATGATCAAGGGCTGCTGCCGGACACCACCTATGCAACTGTTTTGTAAGAACCTTTAGTAATTATAGACATTACCGGCTTCACAGGACATCTCGGCTCGGGCATATGGGCTCCGCCTTTGAGAAAATCTGGGAAGAACATCTACTTTGGTCTGTAATGGAATTATCAACTATCAGTTACATTGGACCAGGTACGAAAGTTCTCCAGCGTCACCGTACTTTGGTGTCCCGTGGTACGTTATATACAGCGAATTCACCGTTCAGGGCATTGGTGTACCTGTCCGGCTTCGTCATCCATATTCGGCCATCGCCATATTGTTTATTAGATCTTATAACCTCCGCCCGAGTTATCTTCAGTTTGTAAGAAGCCTAGAGATGTACAAACAACAATTAATACAGTCCTCGCCCGTAGCAAAACAGCCGACGAGCAATAATTGTGCCAACATTTGCTTACCATACACTAGACACTGACTGACAACGCAGAACACACGAATAGAACTATGAGATTAACATCTCAATATTTCGGTAGTTAACCTCATCCCTAAATCAGGATTGAAACAGTTCTTAATAATGATGAATATATTTGAATGAGAAAATTATATTCCGCGACCGGGATTCGAACCACGGATCACTCTCTTGCCGGGACAGCGTGTTTACCAGTTACACCACCGCGGAACGTAATTATCTCATTCAAGCCGTAGCCATAGTTTGTTGTAGTAACCTCAGAAGGCACGTACGGATTGCGTGCATACAACCAAAGTAAACAACTGCATGGCACGTTGCTTGCTCTACTTGAGCGCATCAAGCGAAATATACAATTAACATCTCAATATTTCGGTAGTTAACCTCATCCCTAAATCAGGATTGAAACAGTTCTTAATAATGATGAATATATTTGAATGAGAAAATTATATTCCGCGACCGGGATTCGAACCACGGATCACTCTCTTGCCGGGACAGCGTGTTTACCAGTTACACCACCGCGGAACGTAATTATCTCATTCAAGCCGTAGCCATAGTTTGTTGTAGTAACCTCAGAAGGCACGTACGGATTTCGTGCATACAACCAAAGTAAACAACTGCATGGCACGTTGCTTGCTCTACTTGAGCGCATCAAGCGAAATATACAATTAACATCTCAATATTTCGGTAGTTAACCTCATCCCTAAATCAGGATTGAAACAGTTTTTAATAATGATGAATATATTCGAATGAGAAAATTATATTCCGCGACCGGGATTCGAACCACGGATCACTCTCTTGCCGGGACAGCGTGTTTACCAGTTACACCACCGCGGAACGTAATTATCTCATTCAAGCCGTAGCCATAGTTTGTTGTAGTAACCTCAGAAGGCACGTACGGATTGCGTGCATACAACCAAAGTAAACAACTGCATGGCACGTTGCTTGCTCTACTTGAGCGCATCAAGCGAAATATACAATTAACATCTCAATATTTCGGTAGTTAACCTCATCCCTAAATCAGGATTGAAACAGTTTTTAATAATGATGAATATATTTGAATGAGAAAATTATATTCCGCGACCGGGATTCGAACCACGGATCACTCTCTTGCCGGGACAGCGTGTTTACCAGTTACACCACCGCGGAACGTAATTATCTCATTCAAGCCGTAGCCATAGTTTGTTGTAGTAACCTCAGAAGGCACGTACGGATTTCGTGCATACAACCAAAGTAAACAACTGCATGGCACGTTGCTTGCTCTACTTGAGCGCATCAAGCGAAATATACAATTAACATCTCAATATTTCGGTAGTTAACCTCATCCCTAAATCAGGATTGAAACAGTTCTTAATAATGATGAATATATTCGAATGAGAAAATTATATTCCGCGACCGGGATTCGAACCACGGATCACTCTCTTGCCGGGACAGCGTGTTTACCAGTTACACCACCGCGGAACGTAATTATCTCATTCAAGCCGTAGCCATAGTTTGTTGTAGTAACCTCAGAAGGCACGTACGGATTGCGTGCATACAACCAAAGTAAACAACTGCATGGCACGTTGCTTGCTCTACTTGAGCGCATCAAGCGAAATATACAATTAACATCTCAATATTTCGGTAGTTAACCTCATCCCTAAATCAGGATTGAAACAGTTTTTAATAATGATGAATATATTTGAATGAGAAAATTATATTCCGCGACCGGGATTCGAACCACGGATCACTCTCTTGCCGGGACAGCGTGTTTACCAGTTACACCACCGCGGAACGTAATTATCTCATTCAAGCCGTAGCCATAGTTTGTTGTAGTAACCTCAGAAGGCACGTACGGATTTCGTGCATACAACCAAAGTAAACAACTGCATGGCACGTTGCTTGCTCTACTTGAGCGCATCAAGCGAAATATACAATTAACATCTCAATATTTCGGTAGTTAACCTCATCCCTAAATCAGGATTGAAACAGTTCTTAATAATGATGAATATATTTGAATGAGAAAATTATATTCCGCGACCGGGATTCGAACCACGGATCACTCTCTTGCCGGGACAGCGTGTTTACCAGTTACACCACCGCGGAACGTAATTATCTCATTCAAGCCGTAGCCATAGTTTGTTGTAGTAACCTCAGAAGGCACGTACGGATTGCGTGCATACAACCAAAGTAAACAACTGCATGGCACGTTGCTTGCTCTACTTGAGCGCATCAAGCGAAATATACAATTAACATCTCAATATTTCGGTAGTTAACCTCATCCCTAAATCAGGATTGAAACAGTTCTTAATAATGATGAATATATTTGAATGAGAAAATTATATTCCGCGACCGGGATTCGAACCACGGATCACTCTCTTGCCGGGACAGCGTGTTTACCAGTTACACCACCGCGGAACGTAATTATCTCATTCAAGCCGTAGCCATAGTTTGTTGTAGTAACCTCAGAAGGCACGTACGGATTGCGTGCATACAACCAAAGTAAACAACTGCATGGCACGTTGCTTGCTCTACTTGAGCGCATCAAGCGAAATATACAATTAACATCTCAATATTTCGGTAGTTAACCTCGTCCCTAAATCAGGATTGAAACAGTTCTTAATAATGATGAATATATTTGAATGAGAAAATTATATTCCGCGACCGGGATTCGAACCACGGATCACTCTCTTGCCGGGACAGCGTGTTTACCAGTTACACCACCGCGGAACGTAATTATCTCATTCAAGCCGTAGCCATAGTTTGTTGTAGTAACCTCAGAAGGCACGTACGGATTGCGTGCATACAACCAAAGTAAACAACTGCATGGCACGTTGCTTGCTCTACTTGAGCGCATCAAGCGAAATATACAATTAACATCTCAATATTTCGGTAGTTAACCAGTGGTGTAACTGGTAAACACGCTGTCCCGGCAAGAGAGTGATCCGTGGTTCGAATCCCGGTCGCGGAATATAATTTTCTCATTCAAATATATTCATCATTATTAAGAACTGTTTCAATCCTGATTTAGGGATGAGGTTAACTACCGAAATATTAAGATGTTAATTGTATATTTCGCTTGATGCGCTCAAGTAGAGCAAGCAACGTGCCATGCAGTTGTTTACTTTGGTTGTATGCACGCAATCCGTACGTGCCTTCTGAGGTTACTACAACAAACTATGGCTACGGCTTGAATGAGATAATTACGTTCCGCGGTGGTGTAACTGGTAAACACGCTGTCCCGGCAAGAGAGTGATCCGTGGTTCGAATCCCGGTCGCGGAATATAATTTTCTCATTCAAATATATTCATCATTATTAAGAACTGTTTCAATCCTGATTTAGGGATGAGGTTAACTACCGAAATATTGAGATGTTAATTGTATATTTCGCTTGATGCGCTCAAGTAGAGCAAGCAACGTGCCATGCAGTTGTTTACTTTGGTTGTATGCACGCAATCCGTACGTGCCTTCTGAGGTTACTACAACAAACTATGGCTACGGCTTGAATGAGATAATTACGTTCCGCGGTGGTGTAACTGGTAAACACGCTGTCCCGGCAAGAGAGTGATCCGTGGTTCGAATCCCGGTCGCGGAATATAATTTTCTCATTCAAATATATTCATCATTATTAAGAACTGTTTCAATCCTGATTTAGGGATGAGGTTAACTACCGAAATATTGAGATGTTAATTGAATATTTCGCTTGATGCGCTCAAGTAGAGCAAGCAACGTGCCATGCAGTTGTTTACTTTGGTTGTATGCACGCAATCCGTACGTGCCTTCTGAGGTTACTACAACAAACTATGGCTACGGCTTGAATGAGATAATTACGTTCCGCGGTGGTGTAACTGGTAAACACGCTGTCCCGGCAAGAGAGTGATCCGTGGTTCGAATCCCGGTCGCGGAATATAATTTTCTCATTCAAATATATTCATCATTATTAAGAACTGTTTCAATCCTGATTTAGGGATGAGGTTAACTACCGAAATATTGAGATGTTAATTGTATATTTCGCTTGATGCGCTCAAGTAGAGCAAGCAACGTGCCATGCAGTTGTTTACTTTGGTTGTATGCACGCAATCCGTACGTGCCTTCTGAGGTTACTACAACAAACTATGGCTACGGCTTGAATGAGACAATTACGTTCCGCGGTGGTGTAACTGGTAAACACGCTGTCCCGGCAAGAGAGTGATCCGTGGTTCGAATCCCGGTCGCGGAATATAATTTTCTCATTCAAATATATTCATCATTATTAAGAACTGTTTCAATCCTGATTTAGGGATGAGGTTAACTACCGAAATATTGAGATGTTAATTGTATATTTCGCTTGATGCGCTCAAGTAGAGCAAGCAACGTGCCATGCAGTTGTTTACTTTGGTTGTATGCACGCAATCCGTACGTGCCTTCTGAGGTTACTACAACAAACTATGGCTACGGCTTGAATGAGATAATTACGTTCCGCGGTGGTGTAACTGGTAAACACGCTGTCCCGGCAAGAGAGTGATCCGTGGTTCGAATCCCGGTCGCGGAATATAATTTTCTCATTCAAATATATTCATCAATATTAAGAACTGTTTCAATCCTGATTTAGGGATGAGGTTAACTACCGAAATATTGAGATGTTAATTGTATATTTCGCTTGATGCGCTCAAGTAGAGCAAGGAACGTGCCATGCAGTTGTTTACTTTGGTTGTATGCACGAAATCCGTACGTGCCTTCTGAGGTTACTACAACAAACTATGGCTACGGCTTGAATGAGATAATTACGTTCCGCGGTGGTGTAACTGGTAAACACGCTGTCCCGGCAAGAGAGTGATCCGTGGTTCGAATCCCGGTCGCGGAATATAATTTTCTCATTCAAATATATTCATCATTATTAAGAACTGTTTCAATCCTGATTTAGGGATGAGGTTAACTACCGAAATATTGAGATGTTAATTGTATATTTCGCTTGATGCGCTCAAGTAGAGCAAGCAACGTGCCATGCAGTTGTTTACTTTGGTTGTATGCACGCAATCCGTACGTGCCTTCTGAGGTTACTACAACAAACTATGGCTACGGCTTGAATGAGATAATTACGTTCCGCGGTGGTGTAACTGGTAAACACGCTGTCCCGGCAAGAGAGTGATCCGTGGTTCGAATCCCGGTCGCGGAATATAATTTTCTCATTCAAATATATTCATCATTATTAAGAACTGTTTCAATCCTGATTTAGGGATGAGGTTAACTACCGAAATATTGAGATGTTAATTGTATATTTCGCTTGATGCGCTCAAGTAGAGCAAGCAACGTGCCATGCAGTTGTTTACTTTGGTTGTATGCACGCAATCCGTACGTGCCTTCTGAGGTTACTACAACAAACTATGGCTACGGCTTGAATGAGATAATTACGTTCCGCGGTGGTGTAACTGGTAAACACGCTGTCCCGGCAAGAGAGTGATCCGTGGTTCGAATCCCGGTCGCGGAATATAATTTTCTCATTCAAATATATTCATCATTATTAAGAACTGTTTCAATCCTGATTTAGGGATGAGGTTAACTACCGAAATATTGAGATGTTAATTGTATATTTCGCTTGATGCGCTCAAGTAGAGCAAGCAACGTGCCATGCAGTTGTTTACTTTGGTTGTATGCACGCAATCCGTACGTGCCTTCTGAGGTTACTACAACAAACTATGGCTACGGCTTGAATGAGATAATTACGTTCCGCGGTGGTGTAACTGGTAAACACGCTGTCCCGGCAAGAGAGTGATCCGTGGTTCGAATCCCGGTCGCGGAATATAATTTTCTCATTCAAATATATTCATCATTATTAAGAACTGTTTCAATCCTGATTTAGGGATGAGGTTAACTACCGAAATATTGAGATGTTAATTGTATATTTCGCTTGATGCGCTCAAGTAGAGCAAGCAACGTGCCATGCAGTTGTTTACTTTGGTTGTATGCACGCAATCCGTACGTGCCTTCTGAGGTTACTACAACAAACTATGGCTACGGCTTGAATGAGATAATTACGTTCCGCGGTGGTGTAACTGGTAAACACGCTGTCCCGGCAAGAGAGTGATCCGTGGTTCGAATCCCGGTCGCGGAATATAATTTTCTCATTCAAATATATTCATCATTATTAAGAACTATGAGATGTTTCATTTTTGTAGCCTACGACAAATCTAAATGTGCCTGTGCTTGTTCTGCAGTATTTATACGATATGCAGCTTATCCTGTGCCCAGCCAATCAGAATACAGATTGTCGTTTTGACAAGAGATAATCTTACATGCATTGTTGTTTAATAATACAGGGGTATTTGATGTGTGTTGTTTGATTTTAATATAATTACTAACCTAGGCAACATGGTCAACATTAATGACAGCAGAATATTCAAATAAACACAAATATCCTCGTAGTATTAATAATATCACAAATTCAATCACCCCTAGTCATGCAATTTATTCCACATGCAGCTATCTTATACTGACGTATACATCATTCACTTATGGAATTCTAAACATATTTTTCCTACAACATTTTCCACTACATGAGACGCCCTTATTTTTCAGATATCCTTTGAAGGAGCCCGTACGTAACTAAACGAAGCCGTACATCACTTGACTGTTTCACATACTTTCTTCACAGTGAATTTCCCGCTAAAAATAAAATTAATCCGCCCCTCTGGTCAATAAATATTCTTTCGTACGCATATGATCTGAAGCCGACCATGCCTAATTTAACCGACTTTGTATCACTTATATTTTCATAATTATTAAGTTTCACTTGGTGGTCTGTCAGAAATCTTCGGATTCAAATTTAACCCACTTCTAAATGTGCTAGAGATGTATAATTCTCGAGAATTTTCTTTGGAACAATATTCTTGAGAAGGTACAAGAAAAATTTAAATATTAGGAAATTTTTTCTCAATTTAGTTATTATTGTATACATTGAACATTTGGCATTGAAAAATCGTATTAAATATTTTGTGTTAATTCGTTATTTGTTGCCAGGAAACAAATACTACTTTACTTAAATTTGCCACGAAACAGGTTCGCTTCCACCAGATGAAATCATCAAAAAAATAATAACCGAAACAGAAACATGATGGGAGAAGAATCTTTTACGATTTGAGTGAAATTCTCAAGAGATATGTGATTTAGAATGTTGTTTGCTTGATAATGACCAAAATCCTTATGGTGGAAACGTCGCATATTGTTAATCATCTGTGATCATCTTTATGATATTTATACGAAATAAACAGTTCACAACACCTTGAACTAAGTCAATAATTCCAACCATTACGGATTACATATTTTCCTTACTTACTTGAACTTACATGGATGCTCTGAACAACACAGCTTGCTACTGATGTTGCAGGAACACTTTAGTTTATAATAAACTTATTATAATCCTTCCTACCCCTGAAATTGAACGACTGTAGTATTAATTTCCAATGGTGTTTATTCAGTTGTACGATAATAATAATAATATTATAATAATATACTATATAATAACAATATTACTGAAATATAATTTAATATGAATGGGAGAATATTTTCAGGAGTGTCCGCCTGCTCACTCATTGAAATGGTACATTTTTGAATAAATTTCAGACGTTGCTCTTTCTAGCAATTGGTTCAATCTTAAGTTGGAGCAGGGTGGAGTAGAGAAGAAAGTAGGTAGTGGGAGAGAGTGGGAGATGGAGAGATATACGGAATGTTTGACAGAAGTAATCAGAATACAGTGCCTAGCCATTATAGGAAAAGGTTGTTACGAATAATACAATTATGCGAAAGTTATTGAGAACCGTCATTACATATTGTTATATACCGTGTGTCTCACGGCGATCTACACATAGGACGTAACGCGCTCATTTGATTTTTGAATTCAAAATATTAATCTGACTGTTTTTGTTTTTTTTTTTACCATTTAGACAGTATAATTGTCAATTTGACGTTTACTATTTTATTTTATTTGTGACATTCTAACAAATTTTATCAAGAAAAACAAACAGAAAGTGAAATCTAAATTAAAGAAAATGCAATCAACAGCTAGTGCACTAAGAAATAACTATTTATTTGGAGTAGTGTTTGACACTTCAAAACAAAAACAATCAGATTAATATTTTGAATTCAAAAATCAAATGAGCGTGTAACGTCCTATGTGTAGATCGTCGTGAGACACACGGTATAGAAAAGCCCTTGTCTGTCAGTCATGCGTGAAGCTAGCTGCAATTGCGTTACCTAGGCAACGTAGTCAACGTTAATGACAGCGCATGAAATGACAGCACCCCTTAGCAACATAAAAATAAACGATAACAACATTGTCACATCTCATATATGCACACTACAGTGACTATATTAAGGCCGCGGGATCGCCCGTTATATTTGTTTCTGACTCGATAGATGTCGCCGTGATCGTTGTGGTCGCAAGAAAACTTGCTTCGCTAAGTGTACTTATGATTTACAACATCACAGCTAGGGGTAATAACTAGGACAATAGAACTATGGGTATGAATTCTTGTATGCCGAAGTATATTGAATAGAAGCGTTTCTGTTTACTAAAGCGAGTTTTAAATCGGAACTAGACATGGAAAATAAGAAATCTATATCTATTTTTTAATTCCTTGCATTTCATTCTGCAAGATTTTTTCAATGTATATTTAGTTAATAAAAGAAATAGTGGGATTTTTCGAATTTATTCTTAAAAATAACCAATTGATTCTAAATTTCCGTTTTGATGAGGTTTGGCAGGTCTTGGATTTTTCTCAATCTACACTACAATTTTGAGTAAAATGTATTTATATATTGGCATGTATTTAAAATATCATATTTGCTATGAAAACAAAACAAAGACAAAATATTTACAGAAATACGCATTTTAAATGTCAAATATGAGCCAATTTAAATTTTGTATAAGAAATTAAGAAATTAGTGTAGTGACCAAACCAGATTTTTTTGACAACGTTTTTCTGTAGTACGACAGAAGGTCGTAATTTTATTGCAATTTCTGATTTTTGTATATACAGTTATTAATTAAGTATTATTTACAATACAATTATGATTTTTTAAAGGGCTGAATTAATTGCGTTCCTACAAGACTGGATAGTAACTAAGATACAAATAAATAAATTTTTTGAAGGAATTGTTTCAATGAAAAGTATGCCTTCGATTATAAAGAAAAAAGTTATTAATAGAAACGATTAAAAATTTCTGTCTGTGAATTGTAATAAACTAAATTTTTATTCGGTTCTGTATCACGTATCCCATTTTTCCACGGCTGGAAATATCTTCACAGGCACGGTAGTATTCATTCAAAGTATTCTTTACCAAAGGCTGGAATCATTGGTGAAACCATTGTCAGTAGAATAATCCGTTAAATTGCCCATCATAAAAGTACATTCCCAAAATTCTGACAAGTAAAAGGTTGATACGCCACGTGGTGCTTTTTTCTGGAACTAAATTTAACATGGGGAAGCATAGGACAATTTCGTATTTTGGTTAGTTAACGAGAAAAAAAATATTTTCTATTTGAATGTTCCGCAATTTTTAACAAAAACTGGATTTTGTTGAATTTAACGTTAGTTTTTCAAAATATAAAATATGCACTATTGTAGATGATACTATTTCCTATCCATGAGCGTCAACAAAAATAAAATATTATCATTCTGAAAAGAGATTTGTGTAAAACGGATTTTATAAAATGGTTATATTGCAACATTTTACTACAGACAAAAAATATTGAAAATATAAATCAATAGACAGTATGTTCCCAGTTGTATTTAACGACGTAGAAAAAATCAGACTTCTAAATAGTTTCATTACAGAGATATTTGAACTTGAAAATGTACGTTTTAAGCGAAAAATGCGATCCCACGCCATTAAAGACAGTGTGGACACCAGTGTATTCATGCTCATAGGTCGATGAGATTGTCCGCCATATTCCTGCCAAATTGCTTTGAATTGAAAGATAGCTGTGATCTGCTTTGTTGTTTTCCGAGATATTTTCGTGTATTACGTTGTGTTTTGTGCTTAAAAACTTCAGATCTATGGCTAATAAATAATTGCTATAATGTGAATTGATATTTTAATTCATCTAATATATGTATAATATTAAATGATATATTCATTTTGTTTCGTCAAAACGCTTATTTTTTGTTGCTAACATGAGCAAAGCCAGCTATAAAGATAATATCCTTCTTTGGTTACTCATGAAATTGGCAGGAACATGACGGCGTTTTGACGTCTGTCCACACTGTCTTTAATATAGTCACTGTAATGCACACAAGTAGTGTTTGTGGATGTATGTTTAAAATATCTAAAATACGTTATTTGTACTTCTACGAAGTCTATTAAGGTGTCCGTATCGAGGGTTAATTTTTCTGAAATCTCCGGAAATTTTAATTAGGTACTGTTTTTTTTTTGCTACGTAAGTTTCGGCTGCAATAATGATGGTTAGATGGAGAAAGACCGGAAAGATGGATAAACAGACAAAATCAAGATGTTTTAGAGAGTTTGCGACCTGGAGACCCTAAGGTAAATGCAATGCAGAAACAGAATTTTTTCAAAAATAATTTATTATAGAAATTACGAATTTGGGCACATTGTGCTTAAGGGAAGAGCTTAGTTATACATATTTATATACAATTATAATGTAATCAAGCAAAAATAATAATTCCTGCCATTGTTACAATACAATAGATGTAAGACTATCTCTTGGTAAAAACGACATCCTATTTTCTGATTAGCTGAGGCCAGTACGCACGGTGACACGAACATCGGCACACTTAACTTTGTCACCGGTTACAAAAATGAAACATTTCTGAATTCTGCTCATCTGTTCCGTGTTGTCAGTGAGTGTCCAGTGTAAGGTAAGCAAATGTTGACACAATTATTGCTGCGAGTGATGCAGTGTGTTGATTGTTGTTTGTACATTTCTAGGCTGCTTACAAAATGAAGTTAACCCGGGCGGAAGTTGCAAGAACTTATAAAGTGTATGTCGAGGCCCGAATATGGATGACGAAGCCGGACAAGAACACCAATGCAGTGAACGCTGAATTCAGCGTATATGACGGACCACGGGACACCAAAGTACGGTGACGCTGGTAAACTTTAACACCTGGTCCGATGTAACTGATAGTTGATAATTCCATTACACGTCAAACTAAAGATGTATGAAGTAGATAGAACTGGCCGATTCCGGACCACAAGTTCCGATTATCGACACCAGTCGCTGATTTGGCGCTAGTGTCGCTGGCGGGAAATTCAAATTTTGTTTTGCGCTACTGGGCTCGGGGGTGGGGGGTTTGTGTCCCGGCTAATTATTTCACTTTTGGCCGCTAAATGGCGGGAAATTCAAATGGGGTTTGTGTCCCGACTAATGATTACACTTTTGACCGCTAGATGGCGATAGTGTCGCTGGCGGGAAATTCAAAATTTTTGGTTGCTAGATGGTGGGAAATTCAAATTCTGTCACACACGAATGAGTATAGGCTCAAACCGATTTTGAGATTATGTGTGTGTGTGTGTGTAGGATCTTGACTGGTGTTTTTAACCATCAGTTATTGCGCATGCGCAATACTCAAATTTTTATTTATTTTTATATATAATAGTAATACATAAAACAATGAGTCAGAGAATATAACATTATGTAAATGATTGTAAGTTTTTACATAATGAAACAAGTATTATGAGTAAATATTATTTATTTTATATACAACATAAAACAATGAGTCATACAGTAGAAATGATGAATATAACATTATATGATTATAATTTTTTACATAATTGAACAAGTATTATGAGTAAATATTATTTATTTTATATACAACATAAAACAATGAGTCATGAAGTAGAACAGATGAACGGTATATAAATTATTATAAGTTTTACATATCAAACAGCTATTATGTGGGAATATTAGAGTTATCTCACTGCTACAATAACAACATCTGAGTAAATTCTCAGTAACATTTAATTCTGATATTATTGAATGATTGCTAAATAAACTCCATGTGGAAGTTGAATGTAAATTATGGCAAATAACACAAGCGTAGATTTCATTAAGTTTAATCGCTGAACTACCGTCACTGTACGTAATTCTTGACCGTTCTTGTTTTGTGTATCCACTTGAAAGCATGCATACTGTATTGTAAGATTGTTCTTCATCTTCATGCCTACGTGTGTGGAAAACATCTGCACAGTATCCACTCCCCGCACTATCGGTTGCATAATCACTATCAATATAATTTATATTCTCATCACTGTCACTGCTGCTATATTCAAAGTTTTCATGTGCATCCATATCTTCATCGGATGAACTCATTTTCACAATGTTTTATACTAGTCAATTTTCATGAATTTAACAGAACTACAATTTCCAACCATCCCCGTGAATATCATAGCATATTTGCCAGTGTTGAATTCCACCATCTGCTCATCTGCGAGGTCGGCGAAGCGTTTTGGTAAGAATGTCACAGACTTCGCAAGTTCTACCAAAATGGTAGGACCGAATTTTGCCGTCACTCTTTTCACCGAAATAATCTGATGCTGGACACCAACTATGAACTCCGTAAGTTTGATCACAGGTTTCTTGTTCTCTAGTTGACCTTTGTGATTCAGCGCATCTAGATCCATTTTTATTTCTATATAATACGTATATTGGAGAACAATACAAATTAAGATATACATTACCGTTGTTAAGCTGCACAATGACGATGATGATCAAACTATGTCTTTATTGCTTTACGACTGATGTGCGATTGCCTTGACAATGCTTCTGTTATATGACTAAAAAAGGGGGGGATTTTTATCATAGTCTCACCGAGATAGTCATGCAGATATTGCTTAGTTAACAAAAAAAACTCTCGGAAAATAATATGAGATTATGCTAAGTTAACAAAAAAATGCTCTACAGCGTAGTGAACATGAGATGTAGTAAGAAATTAAGATATACATGGTCTGCTGCGTAGTTTACAACGAATGACGAGTTAGAAATATGATCTATTGCTTAGTTAAAAAAAATTATGAGATAAAAATTATCCGTTGTATAAACAAATTTTGAAAACATCTTTGAACAATAAAATTACACATAAATGTGAAAATATTACAGTATAGCAATTCAGACAGATTTTTGAAGTTATTGAACACACACATACAACGTCTGTTGAGGTAAGTTAACGATAAATTTTTTATATTTCAAATATTAATGTTCATTATAAATTTTATATGTAGCATTATGAGGCAGACATCACTCGAGTCGAAGAAACGAAAAATACTAACAGGATTAGGTGCCTGTCAAAAACGAGTCAGTTTGAAGGAACAAATTCCTACAGCACCTGAAATGGAAGTCATAACACCACAAGCATTCACTACAAATTATGTACAGCCGCAGGAAGATGTGCGAAAACAATTAATACTAGAATATAAGTATGCGATAAATAATACTTCTGCGAAATGGTTATCTGTCGGTATTGATCCCTTGCAAAAATTTGCTGTTGTTGTAAATATAACAAATTCAAATTCACAAAATGGAATACACTTCAATACAAATGACTGGAACGAATTCTTACAATGCCGTGATATAATTATGGGATATTTAGAAGGTAGAAATAATGTTGAATGTCAAAGTTTACGGATTCATAAGCTACATTACCATACAATACAAGAAAATGTTAAAGTAATTTCAATTGAATGTATGAATAGAGAAATTTGGTTATCGGCTGAACAAGTTTGGAAAATATTTTATGTACTGGAGCCACTAGTAACGTATTACATAAATTTATTATTATCAATCGATTTTGATGGATGTTTCAATGAGCTGATATCCAGAGCAAGTGTGCTTGGTGATGATCTGGGTTGTTTGTTAAGTGTTGATGCTAATAATAATTTATGTAATTTCGCAATGAAAGAAATGCTCTTGATATATCCAGAAATGTTTCACGAAAGTATACTATCCTATTATAATACATGTTAAATTGTAGTATACTCTCTGTCATGAGCATATGTACATAATACAATACATACATAACATATATATATATATATATATATATATATATATATATATATATATATATGTACATACATAACATGTAAGTATATATATAACAGATATTCAAATATAACATTCAGTTCAGTTCTGTTCGTTGTTGAAGAGCAAAGAAAAAATGTTTACGACTCTGAATAATAACGTGCAGTATTTGCTACGTTTTGACGTTCACAGTCCCGAATTTCAAGCATTAAAAAAATACTACGCTATTGCAAAACATAACCATTTACGTATTTTACCGAGAATGAATGTTGAAGACATAGTGGCACTTCCGAGAGAGTTTGTTCTAAACAAGTGTGGTGTAGAGATTAGCCACATTTGGGACAAATTACCAGCATCATGGAAGGAAGATCCTGCATTCAAGCAATACGAACCGTGTATGAAACATGAAGGCACCAGAAGAATTCGTGCAGATCATATTAACGATTGTCTGCTAGTACGAAACTGTCCACAATGTTTCAAAGAATATATATATTCAGTGAATATGGAAATTATGCAGGGCAGCGATGAAGACATGAGCGTGCGGGAAGTGCAAAGTGATTAATATTTGTAAATGGTATTATATGTTTGTAAAAACTAAAAAAATAAATAACAATATACAAATAGTAATTTGTTTTATTTCAAAACATTATACATACATTGTTCTTACTATTACTACATGTTATAAAGTCAATTTAATTATACCAAGGTTTTTACATAACCAGACATGGGGTTATATTCAATGATACGATCATGTATAATTAGACAGTATGCCGTAGTATTAGGAGGGAAATTATCGTTTGATTCAAATTCAAGTCTAATATCAACAGATGCTGATTTCAATGATTCATTTTGATTTGAACAATTAATTACAGCTAGCGGGGCGTACTCTTTGAACTGCTGCTTACTCAGTAGCGGTCCCGTGTTGCGGTCATAATAGGATTTTTGAAATTTTGAATAGTTATCATACAACAATGCATACTGGTTATCATTATAGTTCAAATTAAAATTATCGTACGGGTAACATGTGGAATTCAAGTATAGTTTTATATTTGTAAGATTGCATGTATCAAATTGACTCATGTTCTTATCTTTCACATTCTTTCTTGCACTTTGAAATCCGACAATGACGTATCGTGGTTTTTCTAATTGCGTGCTAGTTTTCACCGACCAAGCTTGTTTCATTGTTTTGGGCAACAGCGGATACTCGTACAAATCCCAGCTACGAAATGCTACCGATAACGTTTTATTGCTTTCAACAATTCTCAGCAAATTTAATCGTTCAGCATCTGCCACAGATATATGCGGTACACGCCACTGTAATTTTGCAATGTTAAATTTCAATTCTGATGTACTCTTCTACGCATTTATATCATGTCGAGCGCGAATTAATATAAGTTCTTGTTTAACATTAACAATTATTTTCTTGTAGTCTTCAGCGAATCCCAATAGTAATCGAAGTGGTATGCAAACATTGAAATATCCATTCGCATCAGCAATATTCGATCCAAGGCTTCATCCAGCGTTCTCTAGCGCTTGACTTTCAGATTCTTGTAGCGAAACATATGCTTTCATAGTACTGCATATGCCAACAAGTTTATTCTTCTCAATTTCGACTCCATTAATCTCATAACGAATTTCATCAAACAGAAATGCAATACCATTGTTTACAATTTTTGCATCATTCGGAGGGCTGGTTCCATCGTCGGATTTAACAACTCTCCCCTCAATGTACAGAAAACTCTCACTGGGCAGTGTGTAAATGTCTTGTTGTTGTATAGGAATTCTTATTTCATCTGAATTATTGAACGATGTTGCAACGTATGGTTGATGTGTATGAATTTCAAAACGTGAAATTGCATTATCATATCGTACATCGTTATTGATGTTTATTATATCAGCAGACATTTTATTTTTTCTGCTTTATTTTGAAGCCTTGCGATATTAAGAACAAAATATTTTCTTGAGTTAATCTGTTCACTGCTGACGGTGCACGAGTTAATCTATTCACCGCTGACGTTGCAAGGTTACTGGCAACGTTCGTGTTGTCAGCAGTATCTTTATAACAAACTCCCATATCGTTTCAGGTGCAGTCTAACTGTGATTGTTTCACCTCTGAAATTGATTAACTGACCGTCTTGGTCAGTGAACGTAAGCGTAATATTGTTTATGCTTCGAGTGTTGACGGGTAAATAAATTACGTTTGATTGCACTTCAATGATTTTATAGCCCGGCGGTACAGTTGGAAAGAATTCATGTATTATATGTACAAGTTTTTCATTTTTATATGTACCAGTCACGATATTACACTCAATTAATACAGCGTTTACTTTAAGAATGCTCACTGGTAAATCTGACATATGCCATATATTTTCTGCAAGTAATCTTGGTTTGAAACCTAGCAATGAACCGATACTGTCCGAATGAGTGAAATCAATTTTACATGAACTCTTAATTTCACATCTTAATGTATTATTATTCGGTTGTAGTGTTAATTGCTTCCTTTTAAGATTTTTCACAATCTTTACTTCTTTATCTTCTCTGCTTTCATTATTGTCTGACACATTCTGATTTCCCAACGCTGCACGCAAATATTTATTTAAATCTTCGATTTCATATGATCCCACAGGAATTGTCAGTATGTCATTGTCATAGTAGAACTTATTGTTTGTTTCATCAACGTTCGGTATTGAATTGAATGTTTGCAAATCAACCAATCCAATGTGATATTCACCAAGTAGTTCAATTGGTGGAAAATAGTCAGCACTAATCTCGGACGTATTACCCGTGAGAGTTAATGTAAAAGACATGTAAGATCACTGAACCATTAAAACTGCACTACTTGTTATTTATAAGAAATTTTAAACACAAATGACCGCAATTATACCAGTTATAATTTTGTAATTGTCTATGATTATATTGTATTTTAACATTTGGACCAAAATATTGAATAAGTTCGGCGGGAGATTGTAAATTTCCAAAACTGTCAAAGTATGAAACGCGATTATCATTTTTTACATATGCTACCCAGTGTGTACCGGGTCCATTTTTATCATCTAGATTTACTATAGCACACTCATGTTTTGCAGGACGTTTCTTTGGTAGGGCGTTACGCATAAAAACACCGCGAAAATATGGAATATTCTTTGCATATTCTCTCAGCTCAATGTCACTTAACGTCCTTTTTGGCAGTTTTTTAGCGGTTTTGTCTATACAGTCCCAGACCGGTTTTATACGGTCTTAAATACATTCCACGACCCTGTCTACCTCCAATTGCAATGGCTTCCATAGATTTATTGTGACGTACAGATTCAGCGAGTGCTTTTCTTGCGTCAGAGGCACTGTTCACGGCTTTAGCAATACCAGCCGCACCACCCGCTAAACCGCCTGCTGCTGATAAACCAGCAAATAGCGGTACTAAGAATGGTAGTATACCACCCTTCTTCGGTATCGGTATAATACAAGGTGATATAGTTTTTTTGTTTAATGGTTTTCTTTTAAATACTCTCTTAGCTGCTTTTAAAGCTGTTTTTATTGCTTTTTTTTTCATCTGTAGTGTCTGATTTTTTCAATGCAGTACGAGCTGATTTTACAGCTTCACTGAATACACTCATATTACTTGCAGTTTCTGTATTCTTCTTGTTTTTGTATCCCATACCGAACTTTCGTTTTGCTTGCATTACATTTGCAACAGTCCAGGCGGCTACACGTTCTTTGAAGGATGCGTCTTCAGATTTAACACGTTTCCAAGCTTGTTCTGCTAACACCCTATCAGCTTCGTGTCTCTTTGCTAATTCTGTATTTCGTGAATATGCAATGTCGTGCTCTTTACATGCAGCATCCAGTGGATTTATTCCAGGATCGCCTTTTTCGAGTCGTTTTTTTAGCTGAGTTCCCGGACCACAGTACTGATAGCCGGGAATGTGTAATTCGAATGGTAATGAATTTATAACACTATTCACTATACCGTCACCGTGGACCAACATTGATACCTTAAGCGTTACAGTATTACTGGAAAACTATAAATACCTGTCACGTTCTTATATACCTGCACAGTCGAACATGAAGTTTATCAAACAAAAGCGGCATTTAACAGTTACAAATTTTGATAATGCGTGTGAGCAAAAGAATAAACGCAAAAAGCATGGATATTTGTTGCCTGATAGTATACGTTCTATCATCTGCGGACCGTCTAATTGCGGTAAGACAAATGTGATGCTGGATATGCACGGATACCCAAACATCTGATACGAGACAATGCTAATTTAATTGTACTATTCAAACAAGATGAAATGAATCTGAAACATGTGTATGATGATCATATAACGACCGATATGCCTTTCAATACGTTTAAAGAACTATGTGCAAACTGTTGGAAATGTAATAAATACGGTTTCGTAGTTATTAACAAAGACTGTGAGCGAGAAGGACGTTATCGAAGAGGGTTTGACGATTTCTTAAAATGGACTGTTTCGGTGTGATGATTATATATATATATATATATATATATATATATATATATATATATATATATATATATATATATATATATATATGCAAGATCAGCTTATTCTAATCGCTTAGTGGCTCATTGCACTGTGTGGCGATAACAACGGTGGCACTCAACAGTTTTTTCAAATGATGAGAAAAGAGAAAGAAACTTTACAAGAAATAATACAAGTCAGTGACGTCATACGGAAGAAATATAATGCTCTTAAACGGGGGCATGCAGATAATCAACAATTACTTGTTGACACATTTAAACCAATCACGGATCCACTGAAAGAACTAGTTCTACAAAATGCTTATGAATCTGATGAAGACATGTCATCTGTAAAAAAATATACAAAGAAAAATAAAAAAGCAAGAATGAAGAGTAGGAAGATAAAAGCGCAATCTGAAGAGGAAGTTTCACCGGCTACACCCAGCAGTAGTCAAAATATTTTATTAACACCACGAAAATTAAATTTCGAACCGGCAACACCATTTCTCGATATGAGCGTTATTGCTGAGAAAGCAGAAGAGCATTCACCAAGGTCAATGATTAAATCAGTATTAGAGACCCCTGAGGGTCAAAAACAAATTATTGAATTAAAAGAAAAGTAGAGTGAAGAGTTTGGTCATATAGCGGCTGATTATCTGCTATATTTTGTAACCGCTGATAGTAGTGAACTTGATACAACATATGGTATAAGAAAAGATGACGAAGGTAATTTTAAAATAGGAGACAAGCCAGTTAATATTGTCCATAATGACATATTAGTTGGTGAAAAATTCCATTTGGGCAAAAAAGGTCTCTATGAGCTTTTATTTAAAAAAATTCCTAAAACATACACTGAACGTCATACAGAAAATTATATTGAAATAATAAAGGATTCGAATGTGCATAAACGAAATTATAGCGCTACCGAGCAGTTAAAAGGTAATAAAAGTTATAAATGGATGAAGATTTTAAAACCGGCATTTCCTGCTGCACGCCACCGTTCACAGTCTGCGTCAGTGTTAGGACGCGGAGTTGTCAATAATGATGTGATGAATGTGACACCATTAAAACGAGAATACATTTACTGGAACGATACTAATGAACTTGTGGATCGATTACGGTTATTGCTGGCATCAACGCACGCTGGGCATACAGCTCATAATAATGAAATAGTATCCATAATTGAGGAGCTGCGAGAAGCTGATATTATCGAATAAATATATATGTGGGGGCTGATTTAAATAATATTTCATTTTAAATATGTCTGTTGATAAGTTCGGAAGACGTTTAGAGCAGAATGTGTTCGCTCGAGAAAAGAATAGTTTGAAACTTTATGAATTCGGGGAGTATGATGTTAATGGACGGAAAATTGTTAATGTTGTAAAACCACAGGAATATAATGATGCTGTAAATAAAGAATATGTCGATAAGATACATGCTGATTTGGCAACTTCTATAAAGGATGTGGTACTCATAAAAAAGAATATTGTGGATAATGCAAATATATATGCATACGACGCTGAAATGCAGATTATTGCACAAGTAGCAGATCCATTGTACATGTATAACGCAGCAAACAAGAAATACGTAGATGATTCATTGAATACTGTGGAACGGAAACTTGATACTCTTATTGAAACGATCTCGGAAATAGTAATCAGCAAATGCAGTGTACTGATTAGTGAAGAATTTACAGCTATACTGAATATTACCATTCGACGGGAAATAGCTGAATACATGCATAAAATTACTAGATCGAATGCTATACGGAAGGGAAACAATAACAATGAGCGAAAGGCAACTCGTGCAAGAGCTGCACAAACCAGCACGTCGAAATTATCCTAGAAGACGGGTAATAACGATGGGTATTGATGACTTATGGCAAATAGATCTCGTTGAAATGATTCCATATGCACGTGAAAATAAAGGATATAAATATTTGCTAACTGTCATAGATACGTAAAAAATACTTCAAGAAAATGGTACATCACACCGATATGTACATCCTCTGCACATATTATAAAGTTTCTAGTTTTCATTGAATCTTTCTAGCAACAGCAACAAAAATCCATATTGTTGGAGCGAGGAACCAACGTGACAACTATATGTTCAGTCGGATATCGCTAGCCAGGATAGTGCATGAGCAACTGACGGAGGTTGTTCAGTTGTTCTCGAACATGTGCAGATATGTCTTCATTGGTTTGGCCGTGATCCCGATTCTAGATACAGAATACCGCCTGCTAGATATTCTTAAGCATACTAGAATCTATTCAGGACATATGCACTCTGTATTCATCCAAGTAATCAGAATTGTCGTGCTGATTGGCATTTGCCAGGCCAACAAAAGCGAAGTAAGTTATTGCATAACGCGTCACCATGTGCTGTGTGTTCATTCATGAAAATGATATTTATTTATAGCGTCGAGTTCTTAGTGCAAGACTCCGGCATCTCATAGCATTTGAGACGATTCGGGAAATAATTCTACAGATACAACACAGAGCACACTAGCTCCGCACACTTGTAAACAAATATAATCTAAATCTGGTGTTAATGTTTCAGGTGCAGCAGTACATCATGTACAATGCGTATTCTGTGAAGGGAATCATCGATATCCAATTCACGGACGTGGACAATGTACTGCTGCTTACGGTAAGCCGCTGTTGCGAGAAATAATCGACAATATTTGTTGATTAATTCATTATCGCTTTCAGATTATCAATGTTATTGTATCGAATGCCCTGATTATTTATTCGTACATCAGAAGTGACTAGTTCAAGAAGCTGACACAAAGCAAGAACAGAAGATATACTCTATAAACATATAAATTGAATATCGAAATCAAAATATATGTATTTAAATTAGTTCATTTAATTCTAAAGGCAATTTAATATAATGTAACTATATGCATATTTAGATTTAAAACAAACATTAATTAGCTTTGTGATTAATTCTTTTATATCAAACTATACTGATTAATATTCTCATATTCCAAAGTAAATGTATTTGTGTGTGTGTTACGAAATAAATATAAATAGATATATTGAGATGAGTAACTCCTAGACGGAATGGAATCGAAAGGCTGCGTGATGTTCAGAAATCCAGACTCAGTGTATATTGACAATATTTATTGACGTTACCACCATTGGATTTGGTCATCCTCCGAATCTTAACAAATTATTTCAATACTAGGTTAAATGCCCGTTATACGACGGAAAAATATTAATTACGGATATGTAAAGTAAACCTTGAGTAACGTAATCCATTTGTAATATTTATTAATTTGTTGTTGTTGATATTTTATATCTTTAATATGATTTCAATGCAGGGCATTTCATAAATACTTTAAATATCAAATTTTTTACTTACATGCCTTTAAATATCTCCTTACACTTTTAATATTACACTTTTAATACAACTCTATTAATTAAATGTCAATTCGTTAGACAACAATGACAGAAAACAGTGATTTGACAGATAAACAAAACATCGCCTCTTGTATTTTATATCTTTAATATGATTTCAATGCAGGTCACTTCATAAATACTTTAAATATCAAATTTTTAACTTACGTACCTTTAAATATCTCCTTACACTTTTATTAAAACTCTATCAATTAAATGTCAATTCGTTCGACGACAATGACAGAGAACAGTGATTTGACAGATAAACAAAACATCGCCTCTTGCATTTATAGTCGGCTTAGTATGTTTTGCTTTTGTCAACAAAACACCCAATGAAAACACTTCCTGACACGGAGCAGCAGGAGCCGGACCTTAGCGCTTTATATAATAAGATCTTTCGAAATGCTGTATTAAGACAATATTTGTAGAATTTTTCTAAAAACAAATTCAAATATGTACATACATATAATATAAATAAATATTCCACTAAATTAACAACAATTTAATTGACAAGCGCAATAATTGTTAATGGCACAATAAATAAATAAAACACTTGTAATCATTTTCCAACGCCGTCTGCTCTTGGACAACATATAATCGTAAATATTTGTATTATTAAACGTTGACCTGGTGCTGCGCGGTAATATAAAATTACCTACCAGGTATAACCGGTTCATACCTGGTAGTTGTATTTGTCAATTAAATAAATTTGCAAAGTACGGCAATTACTGCTGTTGATTACATTAACTAGTTGGTATTTTAACATCAGTACGTAATTTATTTATATGTAATACTTGTATGGAACTTCGTATTGTTTTGTTATTTTAAAATGTCTTTAATGTTTAATGTATAAAATATATCTAACGTAAATTCTCTCTCTCTCTCTCTCTCTCTCTCTCTCTGAGTGTATGTGTGTGTGTGATTCTTGTTTGAAGCTGTGATTTTTGCATAAGTGTATTTTGTGGTTTACAGTTGTCTGTGGCAATTTATCCTATATATGCGTGGAGCAGTTAATGATTTATGTTTTAATTAAATGCTTTTTGAAGAACAAAAACAAAGTTAGGTACTTTTGTCCGAGTCACTATCGCAATTTGGCGCGGTGTAGTGTTCTGACAATAATTGCGTAGCGCCCAGATTTTTGTTTTGAACCACCCCGTCTCCACTGAGAGCCGGCACCGCATCCTTAGGCGAGGACAATTGTGCACGTCCCGTTTGGGCACGTAACAATTGCCTACCAAGCTTTTTGTTAGAATACACTCGCTCTTAATTAAAGGTGACATTCTAAGCCGCTGCACGGTGAGTTTAAATTAGTTTTGCACAAATATAACACAGTCAGGTTAGCAGCAGGTAAATTAGCAATCTGTGAATATAAAAACGAAATTTTGGAATTAAATAATTTTAACCTTTGTCAACAATATATAGAATCAATGCCGCTAAATACAGGTAGAAGTTTAGATTTGTAATTGTGAATATAGTTACGAGTTTAAGAACAGCATAATCTACGAGTATTTAACAGTCAATATATTGTAACTTTCTATTGTCACAAACCCAGCTAACTAAGTATGTATTACGGATAGAGCTGTCCAGGGTTCGTTCAAGTAAACTTGAGAGCAAGTTAGTTAAAAGAAAATATTATTTTAAAAATGAACTATAATTAAAACAAATAAATTGGTAAAAATACAAGATGCTTTCTCAAATCAAAGAGAAAAAGAAACAAAATACATACACCGAAACATATTTACCCTACTTAAAAAATTCACAAAAAATGGTCGGTCTAACGAGATTTCATACGAGGGATTTAGAACTAACGAGATTTCCGATTAGCGAGATGCTGCGTTTGTGAATATATGTTTTAATCGACACATTATTGAGTTTTCTCAGTGGCGTACCTAGAATGTTTGCCGCCGAGGGCGGTCTCAAATTGCCGCCTTTTTACTTTCTTATACATAGTATAAGGAAAGTATAGGAATCATGAAAAATTTCGATTGCGAGATTTTGATGGAAATACACGTTTTGAGGTCCCCTGAATACGTTTTGACTATTTTCTCAATGATGTCTGTGTGTATGTACGTACATATGTATGTATGTGTGGCCGTATGTTCATTACTCAAAAACGAATAAAGCTAGAGTAATGAAACTTCATATTTAAATTTTTTTGGGATTGGCGACGAGCTGATTCGATTTTGGGTATAATTAGAAGACCGGAAGAGGAAGTTTATTGAACACCGAAATTGTAAATTTCAAATTATTTTCAAAACAAAAAATGATAGGTAAAAATTTTTAAAATCAAAATTGTAGTGAATATTATTATGAAGAAAAAATGTTCTATACATTTTTCGTCTATTTTTATTCAATTTTGAGTAAAATGTATTTATATATTGGCATGCATTTACAATATCATATATGCCATGAAAACAAAACAAAGACAAAATATTTACCGAAATACGCATTTGAAACGTCAAATATGTGCCAATTTAAATTAAGTATAAGAAAGTAGTATGGTGACCACACCGGATTTTTTAAATCAATGAAATGGGGGTTTTCATAAATTAATAAACATAAATAAATAATGTATATTCTGAGAAGGTAGTTTTGGCTCTCCGGTATATATTTGGAGCGATTTTGGATGTATAGAGTCATACAATTATTTATTATAAATAAATAATTGTAACTGAGACAAACTATAGGTTGGGAACTTTTTTACCATTGGATGCCATATTTACACTGCGCAGTAATGAAGAAGGCTGCATAAGTTGATATACCTATAAATGCAACCTTTATAAAAAAACAAGATACTTTTATAAAGACCAAAAGAAACTTATAGAGGTCGCAGGTTCCCCATCTATGAGACAAAACATATACCTTATTTACAAAAAAAAATACGTAGTCTCGCGCGTGTTATCTTCATGGTAGCGGTGGTACTAAGGATTCAACAAACATAAAGGACGAAGTACCGGATGATCATTTAAAATCATAATTAGAGCGGGCTATGTATTTTAAATTAGATTGGCAACATTGACAGTTGATAGTATTATTTGAATTGTCAAAGTGACACTTCAAATTTAGAACCTGATCATTTTAAAAATCATTTACACAGTGGTGTATGAAATACTTCCATTCACTATTTTCTTGCCGTTCAGCGTTCTTAAAATAACTCTCTGTGAGAAAAACTTTATGTTCTAAATTAAACATTTTGAGGTGTCACTTTGACAATTCAAATAATATTATCCACTGTCAACGTTGCCAATCTAATTTAAAATGCATAACCGGCTCTAATTATGATTTTAAATGATCACCCGGTAGTACATAGAACTTCTACTCGACGTCGGCACCATTGATGTCTGCATCCGAGCAAACATTTTTTTTTTGTTAGAAATTCTATTGAATTAGCAAATTTTTTTTAAATCTATTGATTCTAACCAAAAAATAATTTTAGTCTCTTTTGATGTCTGCAGCATGTTTTCAAACATTCCACCACATGAATGTATATTGTTTGTTAAAAATCTATTAATTAATTCTAATATAAACAGTAACTTGTCATATGATATTTTATCTATGTTAAATTTTTGTTTATGTAAAAAATTATTTCCAATTGGATAATAAATTTTATCAACAAAATTCAGGTTTAGCAATGGGATGGCCTTTAAGCCCATTATTAGCGGAAATTTTTATGAATAATTTGGAAAACAAAATTCCAAAAAATACATTATCCCACACTCACATAATGTTTTGGAAAAGATATGTTGACTATATTTTGGCTGGTTTTATGGAAACAGAGAGACAACTTAATTTATATCTAAATTTTCTTAATACTATACATCCAAATATTAAATTTACTGTTGAAATTGAAAGTAATAATGTAATTAATTTTCTAGATATAAAAATTATTCGAAATACTAAATATAATGGTAAAATTAATTTCGAGTTTGATATTTATAGAAAACAAACTTACACAGATTCGACTATTTCAATAGACTCATTTCATCCTTATTCTTATAAAATGTCTGCTTTTAGAGCCATGTTAAATAGGGTTTATAATTTGCCATTGTCAAGAGATAAATTTAATTTTGAGATTGAAACTATTAAAATAATTGCAATGAACAATGGTTTTAACGTCAATATGATTAATAACTTTATAGCTAATTACAACAAGAAACGGATACTCAAAATTATTTACCCTATTACTACAATTGATAAGGATCCTAAATATTTTTCTTTGACATATTTTGGCTCAATTTCTGACAAAATTTCTAATTTATTACGTAAAAATGGTTTAAATATTTCTTTAAAATCAACATCCAAATTAAAAGATATAATATTTAATCAGAAAGACAAAATTGAAAATTTAAATAAATCGGGGGTGTATTTATTAACTTGCAGCTGCAAAGAAATATATATTGGCCAGATAGGGCGAAATTTTAATATTCGATTTAACGAACATTTATTTTCTTTTAAAAATAATAAATATAATTCCACTTTTGCAAAACATCTTATAGCTAATAACCATTTCGTAAATAATATTAATTGTTTAAAAATTTTACATTTTTGCGAAAAAGGTTTTAAATTAGATATTCTGGAAGCAATTGAAATTTTTAAACATTTAAAAAAATTTAATTTAATTAATGAACAACTGGAAATTAAAAATTCTATTTTATTTAATAGTTTATTATACATTTTATTGTATTATTTGATTTTTATTTTTATTTATATCTATTTTTAACTTTTTTAACTTTTAAATTATATGTTAATTAATTTTTTGTTATAGTAGGTTTAGTACATGCATAATATTGTTTTGTTGTTTATTAAAATGCTTGTTTGTTGTTGTTGTTATTGCCTGAAGATGTCGCAATGCTGACGAAACATGTAGCTTTGAAATATAATAAAGCACGTGAAAATAAACAAGTAATTTATTTATATATAATATACATATATAATTAATTAAATAATAATATTTTTACACGTCCGGGAGTAGAAGTCGGTTTCTATGGCGTCAAACGCGGGACAGAAATGAAGCATTTACTCCCTAGGGACGAAAACACTTTTCATAAGGGAGTTTTTATTATAACAAAGGTTTTTGTAAATAAATGTGATTCAAACTACACCTCAGGAAAAATAAGTGGTTTCTCTCCCTTGGTGTATAATGTACTATTATTAATATAATTAGTTACAATAAATAGATCTTTCATGCATGTTAATAATAAAGAAAACTCAATGGCGTACCTAAGGAGTAGGCGATGAATGCGGTCCGCACTGGGCGGCAAATATTTTGTGGCGGCATTTTTTTATATTTAGCTTTAGTTGTAAAAAACAACTTGTTCACTTCATAAAATTACTATTCGATTTCTACGAATTATGAATAGCTATATGATTTCGAATATTTTTCCTCATCCTCAAGTCAGTGTTGTATTGAAAAGATTATCTCTAAAAAATTTGCTCATTTTGCTATGTTTGTTGAATCCTTAGTACCACCGCTACCATGAAGAAAACACGCGCGAGGCTACGAATTTTTTTTTGTAAATTAGGTATATGTTTTGTCTCATAGATGGGGAACCTGCGACCTCTATAAGTTTCTTTTGGCCTTTATAAAAGTATCTTGTGTTTTTATAAAGGTTGCATTTATAGGTATATCAACTTATGCAGCCTTCTTCATTACTGCACAATGAAACTATGGCATCCAATGGTAAAAAAGTTCCCAACCTATAGTTTGTCTCAGTTACAATTATTTATTTATAATAAATAATTGTATGATTCTATACGTCCAAAATCGCACCAAATATATACCAGAGAGTCAAAACTACCTTCTCAGAACATACATTATTTATTTACGTTTATTAATTTATGAAAACCCCATTTCATTGATTTAAAAAAGGCGGCAATTTTGAGACCGCCCTCGGCGGCAAACGTTCTAGGTACGCCACTGAGAAAACTCAATAATGTGTCGATTAAAACATATATTCACAAACGCAGTATCTCGCTAACCGGAAATCTCGTTAGTTCTAAATCCCTCGTACGAAATCTCGTTAGACCGACCATTTTTTGTGTATTTTTTAAGTAGGGTAAATATGTTTCGGTGTATGTATTGAAAGGAATTCTCGTAGTAATTGGAAATATGAGTGTTTATTTAGATTAATTAACAGGTATTGAATAACTGATCGTTCGTTACTGCATCATGTTTATCATTAACTATGATTTTATTACAGTTGGTCGAGAACGCTCGAGCCGAGCACATCAGTGTTTATATTTCATTGTGTATTTAATATTCTCTAGTTCTGTTTCAGTTGATTGCTGTTTGCTGCTGATATCGATGCTAGTATGTATTGCTATTGCTTTGTGTATTAATAACAGGTAGTTTATTACAGACGATGCTATAAGCATCCATCGGTGTGCCGTAAGCACCCAACGAGACGCTTATGCGTTAGGTTGTGAGAGAAATCCGCAACCCATCGGTGTGCTGTAAGCACCCAATGAAACGCTGCAAGCGTTAGGTTGTGAGAGAAATCCACAACCCATCGGTGTGCTGTAAGCACCCAACGATACGCTTATGTGTCAGGTTGTGATTGACTCTGCCAACGTACAGTATAGGTGAGCGTTAATGCAGGTCATTGAGATCACTGCAATTGAGTGTCTTACAGACTCAAAGTGTTGGGTGCGAGCCTCAATTGCGCTAAGTCGTGTGATGAGCCTGACTGAGGGATAAACACGCATTCTGATCGGTGAATCTGGGTAGTGCCCGGCCGCCGTATCTGTGGATCGTTGAGATGATTGCAATTGAGTGTCTTACATACTCAAAGTGTTGGGTGCGAGCCTCAATTGCATTAAGTCGTGTGATGAGCCCGACTGAGGGATAAACACGCATTTTGTCGGTGGGTCTGGGCAGCTCCCGCCCGCCGTATCAAAGGCACGCTTGGCATCTTCTGTGTGATTTGTAAGTCCAATTGTTGCCGCAACAAACGGTGTGAACTGGGACGCCAGGTATATCACCGCAACGGGCATGGCGGTGTTAAGATCCTTCCATGCCAGCCGGGCTAAGTCCCGAAGCCCACGAGAGTGGTGTTTGTTTGTTTCAGAGTGACTGCAAAGTGCAGTTCGGCTGAGAAAGATCTTGGTAAACGAGTCTCGTGGACTTTAACTCAGTTGTTGAGTTGTCAGATAGTGTTATTGGCCTAACATTAATATCCTTGGTAGAGGTTTGTTTCAGAGTGACTGCAGAGGGCAGTTCGGATGAGGGAGATCCTTGCGAACGGGTCTTGTGGACTTGACTTAGGAGGCAGGAGCCGAACGGGGAATCATCATGTCGAGTGTTATGGGGTGCCACGGGCACCATTGTGAGTATTGCGTCGTGATTATTACTGGTAAACGTAATCACATTAATTTGTTTATTTCCATGTGGCGAGTCATGTCATCTAACGAGGTGGCTTAGAGATTGTATGACACACGTAACGAATATTATGAAGTTAATTTGAAGATACGATCAGTGTTCCATTGCCCTATGAAGTGAACGGTCGCACAGAAATTTTTGGTGTAGTGTTGTTCTCTATGGCACAGCCATCTAAAACTTCAGGCCTATCCATACAATATATATATATATATATATAGATATATATGTATATTCGCTTCGAATGATTGTGGAAAAGACTTTGGACCGAAACAAGAAATTGTTTTGTGCTTTCATTGATTTAAAAAAGGCATATGACAGTGTTGTGCGTGAAAAATTATGGCCTATTTTGAAGGAGTATGGCGTTAGTGGTACGTTATTGAGAGCACTAATGGCTTTATATGTAAATAATCAAGCAGCAGTTCGTGTGGATGGTAGTTTGACGTGGGAGTGAAACAGGGTTGTGTGATGTCTCCTTGGCTTTTTAATTTATATATGGACGTGTTATTGCGACGAGCGTTAGAGTGTACAAATGATGGTGTGAAAATAAGTGATTTCGTTGTGCCTGCATTAGCATATGCTGATGATGTGGTTATTATGGGTGAATCTGAGGAACAATTGACGAGAATGATTGAGAGTGTCAGAAATCAGGGAAAGTGTTTGAATTTGATCATGAATGCTTCAAAATGTAAGATTTTAGTTTTTGAGAAGGATGAAGTTACGGAATGCAAGATTAGCATAGATGGTGAGCAAATGGAACAAGTTAATGAATTTATGTATCTGGGATGCATGTTTTCGAAAGATGGACGGATGAATGCTGAAATTGAAAGAAGAGTGGTTGCAGGTAGAAAAGTTTTGGGCGCTTTGGGAATGTTTGCTAGAAATGTGAATGTATCAAGAGAAGCTAGGTTATGTGTGTATAATGGTGTACTTGTGCCATCGTTGATGTATGGATGTGAATGTTGGGTATGGGATAACCGGAACAAAAAAAGGGTAACTGCGGTTGAAATGAGATTTTTGAGAGGAGTGTGCGGAGTGACTAGAAGAGACCGTATTAGGAATAAAGTAGTGTATGATGAATGTAAAATTAGTAAAAATGTTGTGAAAAGAGTGGCTTCAAGTCTGCTGCGTAGGTTTGAACATGTGGAAAGAATGTCAAATGATAGATTGACTAAGAAGATTTATTTGGGTGAAATTGAAGGAACACGAATGCGAGGAAGACCGAGGAGTAAATGGATGAATATGATAGAAAATGTTTTGAGTGAACGTAAAATTATAAGTAGAAATAATAACAGAGCATGTATGACAAGATGTATGGATATTAACGAGGCGAGACAGTTATGTATGGATAGGAGAATTTGGCGAGCTATTGTTAGAAAATAAGGAATGAAAGGCAGTTTTTTATATAATATATAATATTTTTTTTTTTTTTTTTGAGTGATTGTAGGGAATAAAGGGCCTGCTACCCCAGTAATGGGAAAGGCGTGATGTTATGTATGTATGTATGTATGTATGGCGGTATATACAGGGGTCCCTAAAATGCGTGGACATCGCTTTACCACAGATTCCTGGGTCGAAAATACGACGATTTAACTAAACTTACCTATATGAAATTACGTTTTGTTTAGCTGGTATTCTGCTTGAAAGTTCTTTAAAAAAAAAGTTATTTTATCCATAACTACAGAACGCTTGAATCGATTTGGATAATATTCGGTACTGTACTTCTTACGGATGTAGGTCATCTTTTAAGGTGATATTAGTTATTATCAGTGGACCATTAGTGTACGAAACACGGGTAACCCGGCATAAATCAGTCAAAAACTTTTTAATGTTAAAGCCAATTACTTTCAAAAAAATAGTTTCAGAAAGAGACATTCAATAGTACTTTTTTTGTTGTTGTTGTCTGTGTCTGTACTGATATCTGTTAAGGTTTAGACACAAAAAAATAAAAACTGAGGGACCGCGCACTGCATTTCATAAAAAAATGTCATCTAGCAGTTCGGTTTTTTAATAAATAAATGACGATATGATATTTATTAGTGCAATTATTTAGATTTCCTTTGAATTTTTGCAAAATGGGTACCTCGTTCACCAGATTTAAATATTTGCGATTCCTTTTTATAATCAAGTACAGCAATTTTTTATCATTCAGCCACTTCTTTACGTACTTAGAATTGTGTTTTGGGTTGTTATCATGTTGAAAGACCTATGACAGAGGCAACAGTTGTTACATATAGACATATATAGTTTTAATGGAGGGGTCAATTAGAGTAACAAATAAATTTAATTTAAAATTAAATGCTGTCCCCCTCCCTGCTTGTCGAAGTGTGGTCAGTCAGGGGTACAAGTTTTAGTGCTTGTACCCGGAGGTAACCGTTTACTTTTCAATTGCAAATGGATTATTGTTATTTAGATTGAAGTTGCCATCTGTATATTCTTTATTTCCTTGTTATACATATATATATATATATATATATATATATATATATATATATATATACAGTAAACTTCGCTTATAACGAACCCGCTTATAACGAATTTTCGGTTATAACGAACCAATCAATAAGGTACGAACTAAAGTATCATTAAACGTGTGTTATTTTTTTCGCAAATAACGTACCCGTTTATAACGAACCTTAATTTTTATTATAATCGCAAAAGTTTTCGGTTATAACGAACTTAAAACGGCATTTTACCAAATAATCAGGGGATTCTTCGAAATCTTTCATTTCCGCATATGTAGGGTCACCGTAACAGTTCTTGCGGTACTTGTGTATATGTGATTAATTGTATGAAAAAAAATTATCCGACCTTCCCGCGATTGGAGCGGCCCATGTAGAAATTTCAGCATGCCCCACATGGCCTGTCCGCCCCTATTCACTGTATTTAATGTGTCAAAGAAATACAATTAAGTTACGCAATTTTGAATAAAACGTGTAAAGCTCTTACTTTAAATAAATAAAAATCATAAAATAATAACAAATTTAAACAAAAGTAAAATAAACGATTTTTTTAAATAAGATTCATAGAAACTATTGTTAGTGTACATATATATATATATATATATATATATATATATATATATATATATATATGTATGTATTACAAACCAATATCTAACTCAATTTTGAACAAATCTGGATTTGGCACTAAAGATGTACTGTTCTAGAAGCATGTCCATAATTTTGCGAATTTTAAAAAAAATTCTTTTTGATTGTGAATCAGTACATCGAAATGTATATACCATGAAATTATTTTACCCTTTTTTTTAACACCCTGTATATATATACATATACATATATATATATATATATATATATATATATATATATATATATATATATATATATATATATATATATATATATACATATATACAGTAAAGTTCGCTTATAACGAATTTTCGGTTATAACGAACCAATCTATAAGGTACGAACTAAAGTATCATTAAACGTGTGTTATTTTTTTCGCAAATAACGAACCCGTTTATAACGAACCTTAATTTTTATTATAATCGCAAAAGTTTTCGGTTATAACGAACTTAAAACGGCATTTTACCAAATAATCAGGGGATTCTTCGAAATCTTTCAATTCCGCATATGTAGGGTCACCGTAACAGTTCTTGCGGTACTTGTGTATATGTGATTAATTGTATGAAAAAAAATTATCCGACCTTCCCGCGATTGGAGCGGCCCATGTAGAAATTTCAGCATGCCCCACATGGCCTGTCCGCCCCTATTCACTGTATTTAATGTGTTAAAGAAATACAATTAAGTTACGCAATTTTGAATAAAACGTGTAAAGCTCTTACTTTAAATAAATAAAAATCATAAAATAATAACAAATTTAAACAAAAGTAAAATAAACGATTTTCTTAAATAAGATTCATAGAAACTATTGTTAGTGTACATATATATATATATATATATATATATATATATATATATATATATATATATATACATATATATATATATATATATATATATATATATATATATATATATATATATGTATTACAAACAAACCAATATCTAACTCAATTTTGAACAAATCTGGATTTGGCACTAAAGATGTACTGTTCTAGAAGCATGTCCATAATTTTGCGAATTTTAAAAAAAATTCTTTTTGATTGTGGATCAGTACATCGAAATGTATATACCATGAAATTATTTTACCCTTTTTTTTAACACCCTGTATATATATATATATATATATATATATATATACATATATATATATATATATATATATATATATATATATATATATATATATATATATTGTCACGTTTTTTTTTTATATTTACCGCCATATATTGTAAAACAAGACTGGAAGTAGATAGCGCCATGTATCGATGTATAACGACAAGTAGGCGGGTGTGTAATTAAGTTTAGCAGAATAATTATGACCAAGTAGTGCACGGACAAGAACAACGAGAGTCGTTTGGAGATCGTCAATCTGACAAGACGTGGTGCAGTTTTTATTTAGTTATCAGACGAGTGAGTGAGTGTTAGTGTTGTGAGAGAGGAAAAGTGTAGTATGGTAACTCAGAGGGTTACTCTCAATTCATCGTCGAGTATTAGTACCGGACGAGTAACCTCTGTGTACTCCGAGTCGGAGGATTTCCGTGAGCCACCTACCCACACCTCGCCATACCGTATTTCATTTCGGAACTAACCCGCTGGAAGCTGGAGGACTACCGCCAGGCGAAATACCCGCTCCCACCGTGGAGGATTTGGTGAACCACACCCTAACAACCAGCTCACCACCTGCAGCTAGGTAACTTTTCTTTGTTCTCAACCACGTTACGTGCTAACTAGTGACAACCTGCGTGTATTGTCGACTCGTTCCATTTCGCCCTTCCGGGCGTGGTCCGCTCAAAAGACGATCGAGTCTTTTCGACCATCTTCGACTACTCACCGATTACGACACCCCCCCCCCTTTTCGTAACGGGTCTACTTCAATTAGTGCCGTTAGTGTACCGACAACCATCACGCTGTGATGACCACTCATATTCAACTGTGACACTTAAATTGTATTTCGAACATTGCCCTTGTAGTTCTAATAACGCTTGTTTTTGTTAATTTATATTAAATATCTTTAATCACTATCAATTTAACTGTTCTGACATTGTTGTTAAAATCACCTCCCTCTGTCGAGTGTACCACCGCGCAGTGTTTGCGTGGATGTGTCAAGTCACTTAACTCACACGAAAACAGGACCGGGTTAGCCCACTTGCACCATTCTATATTTTTCAGTACTGACACACGCCAGGCTACAACTGACTGTGGCCCACACTTTATTACTAGTTTATAAGATTAATTTAAGTATTGTTGCTCATTTCTTGTTATATTATTACTTATTTACATATTGTTCTGGTGTACCCTTGGTACGGACAGTTTGGGAACGCTACGTAATTATTTCATTACGCGCCGACAGGACCGGGTTGGCCCGCCTGCATCAGACTAAGTTTTCATTTACGAACCTTTCCCGGACTGTCTTTGTCAACGGCCCGCCCCCATTTATTTTGTTATTAACTTGTGTCAGATCTACGAGATCTCTGGCAAATTTAACTCCAATACGCTTTTGATTAATTTATGAACGTTCGAGTGACGATTTACATTCCTAACATTTATACATCCCGTGAAGATACTTTCCGATACTTTTACGCCGTCCAAAGTATCGTGGCGCCCACCACGAGTTCCCGTTACCTGACCCACGGCGTACGCCAGTTCGTACCCTCGTCGACACCGACTAGCCGGCCACCGTTTACCACCCTAACTCCCCGGAGAAAGGTGGGTGATAATATATATATATATATACAGTAAATATATATATATTGTGACGATGTCACCAAACGAGCTCTAGCCACTTGGCTCGTTGCGCCAGGTCTCGGAGCGCGCGCGACTAATTGATCCGCACAGTACCGTACCTAACGCATGATACAACCGAAATGCAAGTTAGTAAACGATCAATTAGTCAAGCCGTATAAAAGGGCTGCGAGTAGACGAACAAAATCAGTTAGTATTCCGCTAGTGATCCGTTCTCCGCTGCAGTCAAACCGCTTGGTAAGCATATTGTTTCTATTATTCTTTACTGTACCGCCCTCTGTGGCAGTATTTATTTTTGTATTCGTTACTCTGCACTGTTGCAGACGTAGCAAGATTTATAAGTTTGTTTTCCGTCACACTGCGCCGGTCCTGCTGTGACGTCATCACTGTCTCTCTCTACACTGTGTCGGTCCTGTTGTAGAGGCTACAGTTAGTTAGGTTGTCTACGTCACACTGTGTCGGTCCTGCTGTGACGTCATCACTGTCTCTCTCTACACTGTGTCGGTCCTGTTGTAGAGGCTACAGCTAGTTAGGTTGTCTACGTCACACTGTGTCGGTCCTGCTGTGACGTCATCACTGTCTCTCTCTACACTGTGTCGGTCCTGTTGTAGAGGCTACAGTTAGTTAGGTTGTCTACGTCACACTGTGTCGGTCCTGCTGTGACGTCATCACTGTCTCTCTCTACACTGTGTCGGTCCTGTTGTAGAGGCTACAGTTAGTTAGGTTGTCTACGTCACACTGTGTCGGTCCTGCTGTGACGTCATCACTGTCTCTCTCTACACTGTGTCGGTCCTGTTGTAGAGGCTACAGTTAGTTAGGTTGTCTACGTCACACTGTGTCGGTCCTGCTGTGACGTCATCACTGTCTCTCTCTCTACACTGTGTCGGTCCTGTTGTAGAGGCTACAGTTAGTTAGGTTGCCTACGTCACACTGTGTCGGTCCTGCTGTGACGTCATCACTGTCTCTCTCTACACTGTGTCGGTCCTGTTGTAGAGGCTACAGTTAGTTAGGTTGTCTACGTCACACTGTGTCGGTCCTGCTGTGACGTCATCGTTGTTTCTCTCTGTACTGTGTCGGTCCTGTTACAGAGGATAAATAATTTCTGATTGGCTTTCCGCCACAATAATGTTATGTTATTTCCGTTGTATTTTCAAATATTAGCTGCCTGTGTTATGTTTTCATAGTTCATAAATTATTTGCTTACGTTATATTTTCTTATGTTATTTGCTGGTTCTGTTATTTGTTATCAACACTGCGAGTGTCAGGATCTCGTGAATAAATCAAGACGTTGTTTTCTGGCCAAATAAATTATTTCTTGTACCACCCTGACCTCCACTGAACTATCCCGGTCTAAGTCCGATTGGCGCCCGAGCAACCAGAACCCGCAACACCAGGGAGCGTCACAAATTGGCGCCCGAACAGGGACCCTGAAATAATTAAATGCCAGGAAGTAGCACAGACAACACCCCATCAACACCCCTACCAACACCGTCCACCTCGACCGCGACCTTTCGCACACCGCACTCTCCCGCCAGAACAGGGTGGATATTCGAACTTCAGCGACCTGCACTTGAACGGGAACTCGGAAGATTCGGGCTGAGCACCGAAGGTGGTATCCAAGAACTACGAAAGCGGCTTGTTATTCTCACTCAACAAATCATGGAGAATTCCGGCACCGAGGAGACCCCCGTTGGAGAAACAACCGCGGTAACTGAACCAACGATGCCACAGCTCTCTGCCACCTTCACGTCACCGTCAGGGGCATATTACTACCCAAACCCAACTCTGCGAACGCCCGTACATGTCTGTGAGACCGTACGCAAGTGGAATGTCCACTTCGAAGGAAAAACCGATCCCGTCGCCTTCATGGAGAGGGTAGAAGAATTAAAGGCCAGCTACGGATTAACGGGGGAACAACTCTTACTGGCAATACCCGAACTATTGCGAGGCACTACATTGCTGTGGTATCGAAACCACTGCAACTATTGGCAACGATGGGAGGACTTCTTGGAGGACTTCCGCGTATTCTTCCTACCCCCGGACTACCAACTCCAGCTAGAAGAAGACATCAGCCAACGGAAACAAAAGCACGGAGAAAAGGGTCGTGACTACTTAGTAGACATCCAGACCCTGATTCGCCGACATGGTAACATGTCTAAGGAGCAAGCTTTGTTCCGCGTCTACACAAATATGCTGCCCGAATACAGGCAATATATCCGAAGGAAGGACGTAGTCGACATGCGGACACTAAGCCAGGAAATCTTGGAGTATGAACAACTCCAAACAGACATGGCCAAGACCAAGACGACGCGCCTAGCCAGCGTACAAAGCCCGCCTGTAGACCGAAACCAAGGACCACCGAAAGCAGCAACCCAGACATACGACTCCACACGAGCGTGCTGGCGCTGTGGACGAGAGGGGCACTGGCGCAGTAAATGCAATGCTACGCCCCAGAAATTCTGCTCGCGCTGTGGTACCACTGGCATATTGTCACGTGACTGCCCTTGCGCCCCGAAGGCGGGAAACGCAAACACGGCTGGCCATTAAAGGACCATGACCAGCCGAAGGCCAACAACCACAGCCCGGTCCTCCGCACCAGCATATCTACGTTGAATACAGATCCCACCCCCGATGGGCGGATCTTCGTCGAAGCGACCATTGGAAACTGGACCGGCCCCGCTCTAGTAGACACAGGAGCCATGTGCTCGTACATGGACGGCAGCCTTTTCGCGCTCTTGCGAAGTCAGCGCACTCAATACAGACCTGCGCGGTTCACACAAGCAAGAATGGCCGATGGCACGGTGACAGATATCCAAGAGGAATGCACCGTAGGGTGTCAGATTGGAAACATCTGGCGGCACGCCACATTTATGTGTCTGCCCACGCTAAACCACCGCGTCCTGCTTGGCATGGATGTCATCCAAGCATACGGAATGGTCATCAACGCCAGGGATAAGAAAGTCACCTGCTACCCAACACAGACACCAGCCGATAACTGTAATGTGCTGGCATCACTCCCGAACCACGAAACCGAAGAAACCCGAATGGCCAGCTTCATAACACGCGAACTCGTAAAGTTCCAACAGGTAAAGGGTGGGACACAGATGGTGAAGCATCACATCCAACTTATCGACCCAACACCCATAAAACAGCGGTACCAACCTCGAAACCCAAAAATGCAAGCCGTGATTGACGAAGAGGTTGATCAGATGCTAAAGGACGGCATCATAGAGCGGTCCCACAGCGCGTGGAGTTCACCAGTAGTGATCGTCCGCAAAAAGAATGGGAAGCCCCGATTTTGCGTCGACTTCAGACGCCTCAACGCCGTCACAAAGAAGGACGCATACCCCTTGCCTTATATAACCTCAATCCTGGATCGATTACGGAAAGCACGGTACTTCTCGACTATTGATCTAAAGCAGGGTTACTGGCAGGTTCCACTCACGCCAGAAAGTCGACAATTAACCGCCTTCACAGTACCAGGTAGAGGCTTGTACCAATTCCGGGTAATGCCTTTCGGACTGCACGCAGCACCTGCCACTTTCCAGCGCTTGCTAGACACCGTAATCGGACCTGAGATGGAGCCACACGCATTCGCTTATTTGGACGACATCGTCGTGCTTAGTGCCACTCTATCCGAACACCTAGCACACCTGCAGGAGGTATTCCGGCGCCTCAGAAAGGCAAATCTGCAGATTAACCCAGAAAAGTCGAAATTCGCGCAGAGTTCAATACAGTACCTAGGCCATGTGATTACGGCAGATGGAATCCACACAGATCCTGATAAAGTTGCTGCAATACGCGACATCCCTGCACCAACACGGGTACGAGAGCTACGACGATTCCTTGGAGCCGCTTCCTGGTACAGACGTTTCGTGGCCGACTTCGCCAAGATCGTGGCACCTCTTACGCTGTTACTAAGAAAGGCCCAGGCATGGAAATGGGGAGAACACCAACAGATTGCGTTCGAGAAAATCAAAACAGCGTTAACAAGCGCGCCGGTGCTCACCTGTCCCGATTTCAGCAGACCGTTTGAACTCCAGACCGACGCTTCTGACTACGGAATCGGAGCGGCTTTGGTTCAGCGAACTGACGACAAAGCTAGCGTGGTAGCATACGCAAGCCGGGCCCTCTCCGATCCAGAGCGAAACTACTCCGTCACAGAAAAGGAATGCCTAGCAGTTGTGTGGGCGGTGCAGAAGATGAGACCCTATATAGAAGGGTACCCTTTTACAATAATCACGGATCACCAATCCCTCCGTTGGCTCCATTCGATTCAGAACCCGTCTGGACGACTAGCACGATGGGCGATTTTCCTACAACAGTTTGATTGTACCATCCAATACCGGAAAGGAACGCTGAACCAAGTCGCTGACACCTTATCACGACAACCGCTCCCATATACCGCCTCCAACGACGACCCCGAACTCCATGTGGCTGAGAACCCACCCACATGGTATGACAGAAAGTTCACGGAGGTAGAAACACAACCGCAAGACCATCCCGACTACCGCATCGCGAATGGACGCCTGTTTCGTCGACTCTGGGATCCGGCGGATCTGACCGAACCCAACGAAGATACCGAATGGAAACTTTGTGTTCCACGACCTCAACAACTACAAATACTTGAGGAAAACCACGACCGCCCGGATGCCGGACACTTGGGGATTGCCAAAACTCTGGCAAGGATCGCCTTGCGATATCACTGGCCTGGGTTGACAAGAGACGTTACCAACTACGTACGTCAATGTAGAACGTGCCAACGATTCAAACCATTCCAACAAGCAGCGCCCGGACTAATGAGACCCCCGGCAATAGCTGGTCCATGGGAGACAGTTGCCACAGATATTGTAGGACCACTACCACGATCCCACCAAGGTCACGCGTATCTTCTCGCGTTCCAAGATCGACTGACTAAGTGGGTCGAATGTCGACCGCTGCGGAAAGCAACTGGCCCAACGATCACCGCCGCCTTCCGAGAGCTTATTGTGGCACGCTATGGTTGCCCCCGCGTGGTGATTACGGACAATGGGACCGAATTCAACAACAATATCTTCACGCAGACGTTAACCGCGCTCGGCATCCGTCACCAGCTAATTCCTCCGTACACACCGCAAGCGAATTTCGTAGAAAGGTTAAACCGAGTGTTAAAACCCATGCTCGCGCAATACTGCGAAGCAGACCAGCGAACTTGGGACAGATATTTACCCGAGATGATGACGGCCATTAACACCAGCCGGCATGAGTCCACGGGCTACACACCCGCCTACCTGAACTATGGTCACGAGCTGACACTACCCGGAGAATACCACCGAGCAACCCAGGAAGAACGTGGTGAGCAGCGAGACCCCCACGAAGTGCCACCGGACCATCTAGACCGCCTGGAAAAACTAGAAGAAGCACGAGAGTTGGCCAGAATCAACCTTAGCCACGCTTCCAGTCGCCAGGGCGACTACTACAACCGGGGACGACGCGAATGGCAGTGCGAAGAAGGGGACCAGGTCATGCGACGCGAGCATCCACTATCGGCAGCCGGCAGAGGGTACGCGGCCAAACTTGCTCCCAAGTACTCAGGGCCGTGGACAGTCGAGAACCGTGTGTCTCGACTGGTATACGACTTGCGGAACGAGCGCGGCCGTCGTTTATATCGGATCCACATCAAGGATCTTAAGCCAGCCCATTAACACCTCCGTTTTTATGATTAGTACATGCTGCCCACAACGACGATGAGGAGGAACCGCCGACCACGGATCCGGCCAGTGTCGCCATGCTTGATGGCAACCGTGGAGCCACCGACCCAGGAGACGACGCCACCCCGCGCAGTCCCCACTGCGGCACCACCCGCAGAATTTCTCATCCCCCGGACCCCGCCACGGAGGCGAGATGTCGCTCAGCTCGTCCATGAGCTGGGTATTACACCCCTACTCTTGTCTCCGCTTCCAGTCACCCCGGAGAAAGCCAGTAGCCCCCCATGGATTGAGCTGGATACGTCGCCCATTCCAACCACCCCGGAACGAGCCAACACACCGTCCCCCACGTATCAAGCCCGGATGCCCCGACTCAACAAGGGCTTGCCCCCAGCCCCTCCACTCACTACCAGCGCGGAACCATGCCCCAGCCGGATGATACAGCTGTTCGGGTCCGGATCACCACCAGATCCACCACAACCGAAGGTCCCGGACACGGAACCCCTGTTAGTGCGCGTCCCCCTGGAGTTGCTACGTCCCCCTACCTGCCCACCCACCAGAAGACACAGACTTTATCTCCCCGGTGGTGCAGGTAGACCGTCCCGGTGGATGACAATCCCCCCTCGCCGCCTGCAGAACAGTGAACTGACAGTGCTAGTGCCCGCCAGCATGGCCAGGAACATTGGGCCAGTAGAATAAGTTAAGTTAAGTAGGTTAAAAGGGTATATATAAGTTAGTTGGTTAAGATAAATGTATAAAATAGGTTAGATAAGTTAAGTAGGGTTTAAATAAGATAAATGGGTAAAATCGGGTAGATAGTTAAGTAAGTAAACCGGGTAGTTAAGATAGTAAATAAGTATGGATATTCACCATCTGTCCACCGCACCCCGAAGTAAGACGGGGGTGTGACGATGTCACCAAACGAGCTCTAGCCACTTGGCTCGTTGCGCCAGGTCTCGGAGCGCGCGCGACTAATTGATCCGCACAGTACCGTACCTAACGCATGATACAACCGAAATGCAAGTTAGTAAACGATCAATTAGTCAAGCCGTATAAAAGGGCTGCGAGTAGACGAACAAAATCAGTTAGTATTCCGCTAGTGATCCGTTCTCCGCTGCAGTCAAACCGCTTGGTAAGCATATTGTTTCTATTATTCTTTACTGTACCGCCCTCTGTGGCAGTATTTATTTTTGTATTCGTTACTCTGCACTGTTGCAGACGTAGCAAGATTTATAAGTTTGTTTTCCGTCACACTGCGCCGGTCCTGCTGTGACGTCATCACTGTCTCTCTCTACACTGTGTCGGTCCTGTTGTAGAGGCTACAGTTAGTTAGGTTGTCTACGTCACACTGTGTCGGTCCTGCTGTGACGTCATCACTGTCTCTCTCTACACTGTGTCGGTCCTGTTGTAGAGGCTACAGCTAGTTAGGTTGTCTACGTCACACTGTGTCGGTCCTGCTGTGACGTCATCACTGTCTCTCTCTACACTGTGTCGGTCCTGTTGTAGAGGCTACAGTTAGTTAGGTTGTCTACGTCACACTGTGTCGGTCCTGCTGTGACGTCATCACTGTCTCTCTCTACACTGTGTCGGTCCTGTTGTAGAGGCTACAGTTAGTTAGGTTGTCTACGTCACACTGTGTCGGTCCTGCTGTGACGTCATCACTGTCTCTCTCTACACTGTGTCGGTCCTGTTGTAGAGGCTACAGTTAGTTAGGTTGTCTACGTCACACTGTGTCGGTCCTGCTGTGACGTCATCACTGTCTCTCTCTACACTGTGTCGGTCCTGTTGTAGAGGCTACAGTTAGTTAGGTTGCCTACGTCACACTGTGTCGGTCCTGCTGTGACGTCATCACTGTCTCTCTCTACACTGTGTCGGTCCTGTTGTAGAGGCTACAGTTAGTTAGGTTGTCTACGTCACACTGTGTCGGTCCTGCTGTGACGTCATCGTTGTTTCTCTCTGTACTGTGTCGGTCCTGTTACAGAGGATAAATAATTTCTGATTGGCTTTCCGCCACAATAATGTTATGTTATTTCCGTTGTATTTTCAAATATTAGCTGCCTGTGTTATGTTTTCATAGTTCATAAATTATTTGCTTACGTTATATTTTCTTATGTTATTTGCTGGTTCTGTTATTTGTTATCAACACTGCGAGTGTCAGGATCTCGTGAATAAATCAAGACGTTGTTTTCTGGCCAAATAAATTATTTCTTGTACCACCCTGACCTCCACTGAACTATCCCGGTCTAAGTCCGATTGGCGCCCGAGCAACCAGAACCCGCAACACCAGGGAGCGTCACAATATATATATATATATATATATATATATATATATATATATATATATATATATATATACAGGTGTCCCTGAAATGCGTGGACATCGCTTAACCACAGATTCCTGGGTCGAAAATAAGACGATTTAACTAAACTTACCTATATGCAATTACGTTTCGTTTAGCTGGTATTCTGCTTCAAAGTACTTTAAAAAAAAAGTTATTTTATCCATAACTACAGAACTTATAAAAAATTGACTAAAAAAATCTACAATTAACTTAATATAATAATAATATAAATAATATAATCAGATTGTATTTAGAGAATATCAAAACGCATATTTACATCCAAATCTCGCAATAATATTTTTTTATGATCTCCACACTTGCATTGCATAAGTAAGTTAAAATCTATGTTTTCTGAATTACAATTGACGCTTTCTGAATTACAAATGACACTTTCTGAATTACAATTGACTATTCTGAATTTCATTTGATGCTTTCTGAATTACAGTTGACAATTCTGAATTACAGTTGACACTTTCTGAATTACAGTTGACAATTCTGAAATTCATTTAACGCTTTCTGAATTACAGTTGACAATTCTGAAATTCATTTAACGCTTTCTGAATTACAGTTGACAATTCTGAATTTCATTTGACGCTTTCTGAATTACAGTTGACCCTTTCTGAATTGCAGTTGGAAAAGGTGTAGTGGTATCTGTGGTAAAAATAGTGAACTATGCTTGTAATATTTATAATTTTAGTTGTGTAACATCGGTTGTCGACATTTTGAACCATCTGTCATTGTCGGCGAATTGCACCAATGGTGGGGGTAATTTCTACATTTTGCCTCAGCGTGGATCTGGATTGTCGACATTTTGCCTTGTCGACACTTTGCGTTGTCTGCGGCGCGTTATGCACCGAAAATGTCATCTAGCAGTCTGGTATTTTAAGAAATAAATGACGATATGATATTTATTAGTGCAATTATTTAGATTTCCTTATAAAAAGGAATCGCAAATATTTAAATCTGGTGAACGAGGTGCCCATTTTGCAGAAATTCAAACACAGTGTTTTAGAAAATTGTTGAAAAAAATGATATGCGGCTACAGTCACCTCTAAGGTTAATTAGGTATTAATTAAATTTTATCTGAAAAAAAAATTAATGTTGATTTCCGGGATCGAACCCGGGATCTTCACAGCGATCGACATTATTATCAAAATTTTTTATTTAGTTTCACTTGTGAGTCTAGCTGCCTCCTGTCGTACATGTTACATATCTTCTATTTGGGCAGGGATGGACTGGTAAAATTCAAACGGGTCGGGCAAATTTATAATTATTTCGTTTTATTCAAATATATTATAGTATTTTCACTTGCCGTGTGATAGTTCATTATTATAATAATAAATAAAATAATATAATATATTTATTCAATTTGTTTTTTAATCACAATCTTTATTGAATGTAAATGGTTTCGTGCACACATTGTGACTTCTTCAGGCTAACAAAAAACCTATAAACAAATAAAGCAACATTTCAACAATAAACTTACCAACCGTATAACAGCAATGAATATTTAAAAAATCGAAATAATATTAAATTAAAAGTAAATCAATTAATATTGTGTAAAATGAAATTACTATTTCATTTTAAATTGTCTAATTGTTCATTTAATAGAGTAAAATTCTTAGTTAAATGTTTAAAAATTTCAATTGTTTCGAACATACTCAATTTATTTCCTTTATCTGAAAACTGTAAATATTTTATACAATTAATATCATTAACAAAATGGTTATTGGCAAGAAGATATTTTGCGTAAATTTTAATATTTTTATTGTTTTTGAAAGAAGATAAATGTTCGTTAAATCTAATATTAAAATTTCGCTCTGTCTGGCAAATATATAGTGCATTACACAACAGCTACAGGGAAATCCATATAGATTTAATTTAATTTTTATTCATAATTAACAATTAACAGAAATTCAAAACAGACAATACCAGCAGCAAATAGAAAAAAAGCATTTAAAATGAAATAAAAACAAATATACAAATCCAATAAAATTAGATTAAAAACTAGTATTAATTATTCTTCAAATAAATTAGAAACCTTTGCAAAATTCTTGAAATTTGGTAACAGGGTCACATAAATCTCGTAAAGTTGAAACTCAGGCGTACAATATAAATGCAGTTTGATATTGCTATAACTTCTGTAAGTTATGCGTTCCTGATATGAAATGTAAAAATTCAACAATTTTGTGATGAATATACATTCCGTTAAGTGTGTTTTACTTTTCAATTTCATTTTTATTTTTATTAGAAAAATAATTAATTAAAAACATCGAAATGAAATTATTTGTAATGCATAATGAAAATCATTAAATACATATATACAAGGCAACATTTGTTATATTTATTGTAAAAATGAAACATAATTTTCTCAAATGTACTCTTTATGATTGGAAACATATTGAATAATGATTTTATTTTAAAAGGTAGTAATTTACGGAGTGCAGAATTAATATATATTAAAAAATGGCCTTGAACCATTCACAGCACGAAATGTAAGATTCAAATAGCAGGGGATATATTGAGGTAAATTTAATTTTAATTTTGTTTATATTTTAGAATCAATTGGTTAGTTTTACAGGCTTTTATTTAGTCTGTTTATCTGCTGTCTGTCTGTCTGAAATCTTCAGATTCAATTTTGACCCATTTCTACATGTCTAACCGACTTGAAACTAAGAACACAGACATTGTAGCACCGATGACAGTACAATATACATAATTATGAATTATTTTTCTTAAACAATTGTAAAGCCAAAAAATTCATTTATAGATTGCGGAATGCAGAATGGATAAATGAAAGTATGTCTGTGTTATGATATTGTGGTTAATATACTTAATACACACTATTAAGATGTATTTGCATATATTTAATTGATTTGAATTTTATTTTTTCTATTATATTCCTTATAATATTGTCCACAAATAAATATACTCGTCTTTACTTGCATATGTGGCCCGTAAATAGAGTTTTTTGTTGTTGTCGATCATTATTACGTTGCCATAATTAACAGTAAAAATGAAGTTAGATGAAATTTATGCACTTAATATTTAATAAATGTCATAATAAATAGTATACACTTGCATAATTTATTTATTATAATATCATTGGTATTATTGCTAACATAATTTTTTTTAAATATCATTAACAAACCAATTTATTTATCTTATATTGGTATCATTACTATATTTCTTAAAATATCATTATTAAATGAATCTGTGTTTGCACATGCACGTGATCCGCATTTAAAGTTTTATTTATAAGAATATGTGTTAATATTGCGGTCAATATACTTAATACACAATTTTAAGATGGACTTATATATATATTATTTACTTAAGTGTTAATTTTTCTATTATATTTCTTATAATATCATTAACAAATAGATAGACCCGCCTTTGTATGCATATGCGGTTTGTAATTAATGTTTTCTTTTTTTAAATTGTAATATACATTTTAATATAATCAACGTATTAAATACACATAATTTGGCAATAATAAATAAAAAAATATCCTGTGCACATACATACGAGGTCGGTTATTTGTATAAAAATTCTATTTTTTATTTACTATAAAATATTAATTTATTATTTTAAAAACAGTACCGAAGCGGTGCAGCACTTGTGTGATTAAGGCGTATAGAATTTCCAATTACAATACAATCCCCGATACATTATTTACACAATATACCCATTTGCAGGTTCTTCCGTTAATCTAAAATACTGCACCGGATTGAGGTACCGACTGGCACGGCCTGTGCATCATGAGAGTGTAAACTGTTAGTGTGAATGACACCCCTAAAAACGCACCGTATCTGACATCATCAAGTATACAGATTATAAAATATCATAAATAGATAACGCAAAAATGTAGACTATATTTACCCAAAAATATTTTGTATCCTTCGCCAAAATAATTAAGTCATATCCTGTTGAAATAACAGACATGTTGCCATTGGCATGTACCACAATATGATTTTGCTGTCGGATACATAACTTGTTCCCACTATGTACGAGAAATATCGGTGAACGACTGATCGTACCGCTGTACGACGTCAATTTATACCCGGCAAAATACTGTAATGTTAATGTGGTATATATAGAATCGACAACAAAATTACATGATTGAATCTCAAAAATATGTTGGGACATGTTGAATGCACATAAGAATAACTAAAATATTGAACAATTATATTGTTCTCGCCGTGTTGAATTTAGTGGATAAACTGTATATTTTTGATTGAAATAAAACTATCACTCACACATCACACTCCATTTTATTTAAACTTAACAACTCTGCCGTTAGATGGCAGTACAAGGTATAAACGTAATTTAATTTAAGTGTATCTCAACATTAGCAACTCTGCCGTTAGATGGCAGTACTAGATATAAAGTGTTTAAATTTATAACATCAACCCAACATATATTATCACATATTTATTTTATCGTAAATCCTACTATAGTCTTACTATACGTGTTATTTTTTTTGTCATAGTCCATCATTATTACGCTACATATTCTGTTTTTGTTACGATTTTGTATCATATGGAAGGTTTGACTGAATAGAAAAGGATGTTTTCTCATTATCTTATTAGCATAACATATCATTATGCATTGTTATTTACCATCTAAAAGTGTAACAATAACTAATTTGGACAAAATAGACTCACAGATTGATTTTATGTATAAATGTCAAATTTAAATTTCCCGCCCGCCAAGCTGTCATGCAAATTATAGAAATTTAATAATAAGAGTCACTGGCCAATAATTGTTATCTCGCAAGAAAGAGGTAGCAATAATATAATTATGTAATTAATCAGATTGATAATCCGATCACGTATTTGACAGTTCATTTAGTAACATATCGCTTAAAACTGAAGTTGTTGCATCATTTTTCACCTTCATGTTGGTGTTACTCGTAGCAAATGTAATATCATTTTACGCGGCTGGCCAATCAGAAAGTCTGCCAAGGAGGCCATTTTTGTTTCGAGGTAAATATGTAAAGTCTGTAAAGTCCAAAATATGACCAACATCGATTAAATAACTTATAGAACGTGTATATAGAATTAAATTTTATTCCAATATGTACATTTTATTAACTTTGCTTGTTTTCTTGTCAATTTCCACCCACTTCCTATATCCTGAAAAAACACAGTAATACATAAAAGAGACTATTTTTTGTTGAATAAGATCATTAACACCGAGTTCTAGCTTGTTATACTATTTTTATTTAAAATTTCAGTTTCAGGCTGTTTTTTCATTTAGGAACACAAATTCAACGTCCTATCCAATTGTTTTGCCTTTTATTGTTGCAAACGTAACTGCCCAGCACTATATACCATGAGTTTAATTTGTTGTATCGCTATTTGTTGCTTTTCAGAAAAATTCGGACAAAAAATCGGTATTCTCCATGACTACGTGCTATACGCCATGGGAATTCAGATCCTTGTATAGGATATCTGCATGTGACGCCATGTCTGCTGGCTTCTAACATTTAACCGAATATTTGTATATCTTATATTTTCTATTTCGGTAGATGCGCGGATATAAGACCAGTGGTGAAGCGATTATTTCAGTTCAGTAATTCCAATGTTTCGTGAATTAGACTAGTAGGCAGAGTGTGAACTGAGAACAATTAACTTCAAAATCAGGTACATAATAAAAGTAAAACTATTTGCTCCATGTTACACATAAAATGAAACGTACATGCCCATTATGGAAAAGAATCAATAAAATAAATTAAATACTACTGAAACCATCTTCCCAGTGCTCAGACCATTGATCCTGCATACGTTTAAGTTTTTCGTTATAAGTCGACTTTACTATCTCTCTTACACTTACGTAATTGTGCGAGAGAGAAAACTTTTAAAGTTACTTGAAAAGAAAAACTTCATCGTGTAATGCACGCTTAAGGTAAGCCTGCATTTTCAATTAATTATATCTGCATACTAATCATAATGGTTTGTATATTTTCTTTGACAACAATGTGGAACAAATATAGCATCTGCTAATGACCGTGTTCAAGTTCCTGAAATATGTTTTCTTTTTTCAGGCAATGCCCTGTACATATTTCAAATGCATCGTTCCTGGTTGTGGAAACAATGGTAAAATCAACTCGTAAGAAGTTTTTTCCAGTTACCAAGAACAATGAACATTTTGGAAAAATGGGCCAGGAATATGAATCTTCCCGACGTTGTGTTCAAACCAACAAAGTTTGTAGAGTGCACTTCGATGATTCGCGTTTCCAAACACCCGAGAAAAAAAAATTGAATCGCGGGGTTGTTCCTACGATTTTTAATTTGAAACGTGGTATGTTTGCATTGTAATTTTAAATATGTTAGGTATTGTTGTGGAGAACGCAACAATGAATATAATTTTTACGGTGTTTTTTTAAAACATTATCTATATACAATGTTACTGTCCTTAAACTAATACAAACCATTACTAAACATGATTAATATAATACTCAAATGGGCGACTTTACTGCAGTATGTCTACATTAAACAATGGTTTTGTGTGCAGATCTCATCTTGCCAGAGAGCACTAGTCCTTACCAAGAAGCTATACCTGTTCGTTCAGACGAAATATCTCCTACAACGCAGACTGACCTGGATCTTCGAAGAATCGAGTAACCTCAGGGCCTTCGCAAACTGCATTTGGTGATGAAATAGTTACTGTCCCTCTACGGACACACGAATGTTCTAGGAACGCAGGTAAGGTTTATACATCACTTAAACTGCCTCTAACCTCAATCGTACTTGAAAGGTTGCAGCTGTCTCGGCCCCCAATGGAGTTTCGATGTTTATCATGTTCCAAATAATCGCACACTGATCTGGCTTCGTAATAAGTACATAGAAAACAGGCTACATTTTTGCGATGTTCAAGTGTATTTAATATCTATCAATCTAATCACTAATGTGAAAAACGTCTAATTTATTTATCCCTGTCTTGAGTCACACAGCCCTTTATAAAATTAATAGTGACCCTATGTAAATATTTAAAAAAAATATGACATGTACAAATAAATGATGCGTTTTTAACAATAATTCAATTTATTCGTTTTATTAGGACGAAACCTTCAATGAAACTCTATATTGAAATGTTTTATTTCAGGTAGACGTCCGTATAGTATCCTGCAACTAATTGACGCGGAACGTGTAGGGATTTATCCCCCAAAAATATCACCGCGTGCTCATCAAAGCAAGACATCTCATTACAACAATGAGAAGAAGAGCCACGTGCGTAAAGATATTATTCTAGGATCCATCTGACATCTTCATAAACCTGTTTATGAAAGCGATGGCGACAATTAAGCAGTTGTACAGCTCTTCATTCGAAGTTAAGTGCGGAATGTACATAAAAAATCAACAGCACGCCGCTACACTGCCGATAAAAAGTCATTTCTCGTCGCTTTGCAAAAGAGCAGTCTGCGGGGTTATACTCAACGGAGAAAATTTTTCTCTGTATCGTCTCCGCGACTTAGCAGGGCGTTGGAAAATGTTTCACTGAAATGAGGAATAAATGAAACACTATTCTCCTGCCTGAATGAAAATTCAATACGGAGAAGTCAGCTAGACAGATATTGCACTTTATTATTTGACGAAATGTCACTGCGACCACATTTGCAATATAATAAAGAATCGCAACTCATGGACGGGTTAGAGACAGTGAACGACGAGAGAAGTTATAAAATTGCAATCATGATTTAGTCTTCATGTTGCGTGGGTTGTACCAGTCGTGGAAATAACCTATTGCATTCTATATCATACAAATCCACAGCAAAAACATTTTCCCCTAAGAAATGTATCAGGGAGGTCATCACAATTGTGCAAGAAAAAACGAAATTTGAAATAATTGCCTCAGTCAGTGACATGGGCAGTTCCAATCGATCGGCACTGCGGAGTTTGAGCGAAGACAATGGCCACCGGATGATTTTATTTATAAAATTGTCGGGTTAATGACAGGTCTGTTCATCACGAATTTTGGGCGGAAGCTAAACTGAAAGTGAAAGAGCTAATTTTCACCAGAAACGGGAAGAAAATTGGTACTCCTTCTTGAGTGCGGTTTTCGATAACTATAATCCGAAACATGAGCGAATGACGTGTATACATTGTAACAATTAGAATTATATCTTATGGATTGTGTAATATCAAATTTCAATGTCTTTCATCATGTTTGAATCATATTGCCAGACGATTTGATGCTCTGAAGATGCTATCAAATATACCGAAAGTCAGCTTAACGTTTGAAAGTGTTTCATTTCTGACTTTCCTGTCCAAATTCCGACTATTGCATCTTTAATACATTGACGTTGGACACGATTAATAAAATTATAATAATTAAAGAAAAAAAATAGTACGCAAAATAAATGTGGCGACAATAGTTCGCAATTTGCAGAATAAATACGTCGGTAGAAGCCGGAAAGGGGCTAAAAACGAAGAACACTGGAAATAATAGCAAAAATTAACTATTGCACTTAGTTCTCCCACATGACGCTAATACTGCCAGGACGGTATAGTGTCAAATTCGTCCTTGAAACGGCTCACTGCCGGCTCAGAACCTCGAAAAAACGGGAAACGTCCAGCAGGTGGTCTACGACCCCACGTGGCTGAGTTAGAGGGTCCTGACTTCCTCTGTCAATACGTGATCACGGTTGTCCGTAGCGCACAAATCCACAAAATGGGTAGCCCGTCGGAAAAATTACACACAATCTCCGCACGGAGGAAAATGAAAAATATAATCCCCAAAAAAGGTAAATCACAATACTATCTGTGATAAGGAAAACTCCAGATTCCGCAAATTGCACCCGGTCAACGCCCTTACGTGTAACACAGTTGAAGGTCAGACGCCTTTCAGCTCGTTCCTGAAAAGGGAACCTTATAGTTAAGTAAGAAAGAAGAGGAAAGATAGATAAAAACTCGCGCCAAAACTATGACCTAGCCAAGGTGACGAGAAGGAACATTTACACCGAAGAACAATCTGAAATACGGGACAAAAAATGGGTCAGCCAAATTTAATGACATTAATTACACAACTAATGAAATAAAACTTTACGAATGCTTCTAGTAAAATTACTAGCGACAATATAAAACAATAAATAAATTACTTTACGTTAGTGACTAGGTGTAAACAGGTCTGTCATTAAACTAGCATAATTGGACAAGCTAGTTAACTTCATTGTGTTGTCAGATTAATGAGTAATGCTAACTTTATAATATGGACTTGAAAAACCTATATACTGAATTAAATTAAACGGTAAGTAAGATGAAAACTATGAAAATGTGACTCTAAATTGTTTATAAATATTTCTACATAATCAAATGGACTGGAGCTAAACAAAATGTATTTCAGATTAATAACAAAATACGAAAATGACAGATACGAAAAATAACAAGCACACAAAACGTCCAGAAGAAAGCAAAACACAATAGCAACAAAATAATCGTAACACTCTCTTTCTTCTCGCTTTGTTTATAAATATTTCTACATAATCAAATGGACTGGAACTAAACAAAATGTATTTCAGATTAATAACAAAATACGAAAATGACAGATACGAAAAATAACAAGCACACAAAACGTCCAGAAGAAAGCAAAACACAATAGCAACAAAATAATCGTAACACTCTCTTTCTTCTCGCTTTGAAATCCCTTCTCTCCGCTTCACCTGAACCATTGTATCCGATTACCGCAAGTAATGAACCATTCCTCGCTGAACCAACTTCCGCAGACAGATCCCAGTCCATCAATCACTTATATGAGTTATCAATAAAAAACCGACTCAACACCAGCGCATATGTAGGAGGATTTATCGGCCGCAAAGTTCTGGCGCACGGCTGTCAGACATGTGTTGTCTTTTACACTACCAAACACATGCACTAACAGCCATGCCTTCTTCAAACTGAAAGATTACGGGACGAACCGACGGTTATTAGTATATCCCACAGAAGAGGTGATACATATAGTAGATCACATCAAACAAAAGATATTTTATAGTATTCCACAATTACTAAACCAAGAGAACATTATCCAAACATTAATAGACAATAGCATGGAATATTATAATATTCACTGTCCATGCGACGAGCATGTCACAACCTTGAAGGTTAACATACTGACAACATTATGTTATGTTATGTTGACATATTATATTAAAATTGGAAGTAAGAAATTTAAAAAAAGGATTTGAGGCCGAATGCCCTGGTGGATTCATACTTACGAATGTTTGCAAAAATATAAATTGTATCTGAAACTATTTAATATTTAATTTATTTTGTATGCTGTGTGAATAAACATCTAAAACATTTTGTATTTTCAGGATTCATTCAGCAATGTAATAGAACGAAGTTAATATTTATATTTAATTTTTTATATTAATTTCGTTACATTTCAGTGCCTTGAATGATGCTTCTTCCTACTTTTATTTAATTTCATTACCGTATACTTGAACCGTACTATTCATATGGCCCGCGTTTCAATCCAAAAAAATAGTTAGTTAGGAGGAATCAGAGCTGCTCAAAGTACCGGTCAAATGTACTTGAAGTACAAGTACCAAGTACTTCGTCTTTTTGAAATGTACTTCAAGTACAAGTACCTAATTTATAACAAGAAAAGTACCAAGTACTTTAATGGAGTACTTGACAATTGAGTGTAAGTATTTAATAAAAATAGAGTGGAATCCCCTTATAGAGAACCCGCATACAGTGGAAACTCGAGATCATTCCCGTCTGCAGAGCGTCTGTCAACTCTCTGCTCTGCAGAATTCAGAAAGCAGTGTTGCTCGGATCTTTGCGCATCGTGAGGTCGCTCGAGTTGTGTTGACCGCAGTCTGCATATCGCCAGGGTTTGAGATGCAGCTGCGTGTATTTTGGCTCTAAGGGCCTCTAGTATGACGTGCTCAGGCCTGAAGTTTGAGGTCCTTAGAGCTAGCTTTAATCGAAAGCCAAACCAAATAATAATAATAATAATAATAATAATAATAGTGATCACACGTTCATATTTATATGATTGAAAACTTATAGAAAGTTTTTTTTTTATTTCAGCTACTTACCAATAACAGTAATTTTCCATACCATACCAATTGCACTTTTCAAATTCCTGTTCAAACTAGTGTAAACTAGTGTCTTCAAATTCTTCAGGTACTTGAAGTAATGCTTCAAGTACTTTTAATGTACTTGGAGTACTGTAAACAAGTACCAAGTATTACACACCAATACTTAATTAAACAAGTACAAGTACCACATATTGAAAGTACTTGAAGTATTTACTGGAAGTACCGAATATACCTGAAGTACATTTACTTGAAGTATTGAGCAGCTCTGGCTATCAAGAGAACTGGCTGTAAAATAATGGCGTTTGTTCAGTTACTAAAAGTGCATTTAATGTACTCAAGCCCTATGGTGTCGTTTTCGTAGTATTACAAAGAGTCAACGAGTAACGTACAATAGTCTATGCGTTCTATACTGACAGTCGTTCGCAATCATACAAACTGATTGTTTCGTGATAGTTCTTCAAGTCGATTTAAAAGTTTTTTTCACAAATCACATAACTTTTTTGTGAGTATTTTGTGTTGACTATTTTTGTTACTTGCTAGTGTGTCATTGTATTAAAAAAGGCAGGCATTATTGTTATATATATAAAAAAAAAATGCATCGATCGAAAATTCATTTTCCTATTTTTATAGTTCCCAAAAGGATCTCGAAACAAACAAAATACGAAAAGTATATTTGGTTGCAAAGGAGCAATACCATACTTCTCATTAAAATTTGTTTTCTGTTATATGTTTTATTTGAGTTATTTTTTTTTTTTAATTCCTATTCGTAAAGAGATAACTTGTGTTTATCATCGAGTATCTAGTGTTCATATTTTAATACGTTTCTTATATGCGGCCCACACAAAATTTTTCAATTTGTTGTTGGCCCGTATTAAAAAAAGGTTGCTCATCCCTGTTGGAGATCGTTAATAATTTCCATTTATCCTTGTAAATTTTTTATCGTTCGTTCTTGCATATTTTGTTTATATACTGTTTCGACCGGTATCTCTTGCAAGTGGTGTTTTATTCCGGTTATGATTCCCCCTTTTGCTCTTCCTTTTTTTCTTTGCTCTGCTAGCGTGTTTGCTCTTCCATGTGAAGATATTTAGAAATTTATTTTTGCATTTGTCGCAGTCCTTTTCTTATAACCATGTTTCCGTAAAACCTACAATATCGTAGTTATTAACCTTATCCCAAAAGTCCCTCTTTATTCTTTATTTCCGCTACGTTCCAGAAACAGACTATAACGTTTTGGTCTTCCTTTCTTGCTCCTGCCTCTCTTTCTTTTTTTCGTTAATGAAATTTTTGGTTCTGCTTTGCTCGTTCGGTTATCATGTTTAGCTTTTCGTTCCAGTGGTACAGTATTTAATTTATTATTATTTTACGGTAAAGTACATTTACTCGTGAGTTGTTTTCCAGTATTTCTTTTCTTGCTATGTCTTTCAATTCCGTCTGCACTCTCCTTTCGTTTTCCGTTATATATTTTCTACACATACCGTTTGCCCTTTCAGTTAACTTTTATTTTCCATTACTTTATTTTTGTCGTGTTTATCTACCATCCGTACTAGGATTGCATCCTTGCCTGCCGTCCTTCTTATTACGTATACCTCTTCTATTGCCAACTCCGTGCCCATTATTGTTTACTAATTCGTTGTTAAGTACAAAAAGCGTTGCACCGACCGTTGTTAGCACTAATTCTGATTAGCTAATCATAATTAACTAATTCGCCGATATTCCGCAATTAAATCGCTAATCATGATTAAGTTGACTGTCCACATCTCTTCGTTTTTGAGCAAATATGCATTTATTAATTAATTTTGACAGCTATTTTCAGTGCGAAACGTATAAAACACGTAAGTACGAATAATTTAATATGCATTTCCTATTGTTTATGTCATAAAATAATTTAATTTTTAGATAAATGTGTATTGAACAAACTGCTGTGGAAAGTCAATTATTGTCTTTGGCATTTACACACATTTTTTAAACATGAAGAGGTTGGTTTAAATTTAAATTACCGCTTGATTCTTTCTACTAGTTGGAATATAGCAGCTAGCGTACAAAAAGGCTGTTTATAACCTACACAAGGTTCTGCAAGGTTCATTACAACTTGACATATTTCATCATACTAATGCATTTGTGTTTGATTTGTTCGTTAATGAATAAACTTGCAATTATTAATGAATTTGCTTTGTAGGTATACATGCGAGAAGCCGTGAGTCTCATTAAAATATTCTGATTGTGATAATTTATCTGAAAATGTCTACTGAACAAAATTCGTCTAGTTCTAGGTTATTTTTTTCATCATCAGATGAAGATTTGTCTATTATCGTTCGTGTGTTACTACGTCCGATCTGTATAGAACAAAGAACAACCCATTTGAATTATATGCTGAGGTACAATTTCTCTAAAGAAACGATTGAAAATTGATGAACAAATATAGAATATACAAGTATTTTTAATATGATGTGCTAGTCTACAATTTAATACTATTTGTAATAAATAAAGTGAATAAATCGTCTGTGGCATTATGTATTGCATTAATATGATATCGTAGGTTTTTATTATTCACACAGAACTGTACAAGATGTATTTATAATATTTGTGTTAATATTGTTGGTTACATATAAAGATACCAATGTATATTGTATTCTGAATTATGAAAAATACAGTGTACACATTTTTCTTGCCAATATATGTATGTTATATTTATATTATATGGAATTATTTTCAGAAAAATGTACATAGCAGAGTGAATTGTGTCTGTTTTTCAAGGGCATCAAATGTGGTTTGAATTCACTGAAGAGTTTAGTTTATACAAGGTTAAGATCCTTTTTTGAATTTGCGAAAAAGTTTTGTATTCTACAATACACTTTTATCCTTCGTCGTATAGTCAACTGATTTTTTTATTTTCTAATATGCATACACATTAAAATAATTTGTTGATGCATGTCGTATAAAATATTAATATTGATTTTCAATTATTTAAAATGAAACTGATTAACCAATCACAGCGTTAATATCTATGACGTCACAGCACTAATTCTTGTTTACTAATCAACGATTAAAAAATGTCGCATTTTAATTCGAATTAACTTTTTAATCATAATTAGCTAATCATGATTAACTAATTTAATTACGGACGTCGCACAGACTGGTATTTGAGCTCAAAACCTGGCCAAAACTATTTTTTGTTTTTATTTGTCACAATGATTGTTTAATAATAAAGTACAGTAGAATTCGCATATAGTGAACCTGAAGGGACCAGGAATTTGGTGCACTATAAGCGAGTGTTCACCATAACAAAGATACACATTTTTTTAAAAATTTTAGTTTTTATTATCATTTATTTTACTGATACATGCATGATTATGAATTAACAAACTAACAGTATTCATTTTTAAAATAAAAGATTATTTAAATTTTATAAGTATATATATATATATATATATATATATATATGTATACTAGGGTGGTCGTTAAATGAGGTTTGAATGAATTTATATCGGGCCAACACCCAAATCGGCCCCAAATAAATAAATAAAATGCGGTAATTTTATCAATTTTTCCCTTGCACTTTATTTTTTGGCGGGCAAATTGGGGCAAACTTTTTAATGAGAAGTTAAATGTAGAGATCCTATAGTATCATATAGTTCAACTCTCATCCCCTGCAAATGACTACAATGTATTTAAAAACATTAATTTTTCCAGAAAACTAACAAAAATAGTAGTATTTTTGTATTCGGGTTTGTGAAATGACAAAAACACAAATAAAAAAGTTATAAAATGAGTGAAAGAAATTTAATAGTGCGTATATATATGGTCTTGAGTGGTCATATTATTTTTTTCCCTAAAAAATAACCACAATGACAAATCGTTTAACTATCAATATCAGAGAACAAAGACGAGCGTATGAAATAATAGCAAAGTTCCGGCTGCAGATTTTCTAGCTAGAACAATTGTATGTACTGAAGGCTCTGCCATGTGACGTAATATTAATATACCTGTGTTAGGACCCAACATCACCCCTATACGTAAATGTTTGTAATTTTCATTTTTGGCCAGCTTTTTGGCTCAAATACCAGTCTGTGCGTCGGTGCAACTGGGCATCAGTATTTCAAGTTCAGAGAAATGTCTAATACAGTAATGATAAATACAATTACATATATTTCTACTTAAATTTTAATCAAACATCAATTTTCAATTGATACAAAATTATTAAATTTGTTGAAACTGCACCTATCATCTGAAAAATACAAAATAAAACATCGATAAAATGAAAGTGCAAAACATATAGGTCCTTAATTATATATGTATATTATATATAAATATATTGCTTTGTTTATTTTCACGTACTTTATTTTATTTGAAAGCTACATATTTCGTCGGCATTGCGACATCATCAGGCAATAACAAAAAAAAAACTATTTAACTTTAACTTTTTATATTATATATTAATTTTTTGTTATAGTAGGTCTAGTATATGTATAATATTGTTTTGTTGTTTATAAAAATGCTTGTTTTTTTTTTGTTATTGCCTGATGATGTCGCAATGCCGACGAAACATGTAGCTTTCAAATAAAATAAAGCACGTGAAAATAAACAAAGTAATATATTTATATATAATATACATATATAATTAATTGAATATGGATTTTCATGAAGTGAATGAAAATACTATTTTATATATAGGTTCTTCACGGAAAGTTTGGAAATTACGTTAACAATTTGTAATATACCACGCAAATTAGGTAATTAACATTCCATTTTGACTGATTAACGATTATCATCGGATTTTATGTTATAGTCTGTCAATTTACCGTGTATAGAAGAGTATAGTCTATCGTAAATAACCCATAAGTTGTAAACTATAGCTTGTGATGATTCAGAAGATTCATAAATGTTGATATCTATAACCAAGACAAAATTAGTATAATACATAACACAGAAATCATTATTACTGCTACCCTTTCGTCCAGATCATCATTGTAATTGTTGTATCGTATAACGTATACCATTCAATATATTAACAGTTTGATTTCCTTGTAAATTAAGCAATAAAGCTTGAATCATGTAGTATACATTGATAATTCTAACCTGCGTACAACAACTGTGTACATCACGAACTAGAATTAAAATCTGTACAGCATTACAAATAGTCCACATGCTCACATTTATTAAGAAATTAACAGAAACTTGTTCATTATCAACATAATACATCAAATAATAACCGCCGGATATAGTTCCTACGAAACCTGTCAACAATACTAACACGAAATGTACGTTATATATTGTATTTATTGCTCTACATAAATCATGTATTCGGCCATGGATATTTATAAAATTCTTCAGCATAGTAAAATTAGTTTTTCCTGACGTACTAGACAATTTGCTACGTCCGATGTTTAGTCTATGATTGAACATTTGTTGTAACTTTGCATTTATCAACGCATATTTATATCTGATGTCAAATAACAGAACAAGCACATAACAAGGATTCATTGATGTAATAGCCAGTAAAGTGTTGTACAATATCGACTGAAAACACATCTTCCGAAAGTGAACATATCATAACATATAATACCACCTATTAAACATAACCTTATTGTTAACTGAATCGAGCAAAACCTTCGTACAACTCTGCGATTAACTGTAATATAAATTTGTTTCAGTTGCCTTTCAATGTCTGTTAGGCTTGTTATTATATTGTATATTTCTTTTCGGTTTATATGGAAAAAAGTCAAGCAGCAAATTGTCAACAGCGAAATGGTGATATGTTCCAAAATGTTTGTTAGAATATCTAAACCATGCGCTGATTTCAACGAAGATATTTGATAATAGTCTATGTGAAGGAAATATGCAAAGAAAAGGATCATCTGCGATATGTTTATGATTAAATCTTGCTTCGTGATATCTAGTTTGTAACATTTTGGTATGCCTTGTACCGTGTAAGGAGTTATTGCTAGAACTTTGCTTATTATATACACTGGAAAGATGGCACAATGCAAATCTGTATTTTCGGTTACCATATTGCACGACACTATTCTTACAAAAGCATTGAAGCGTGTAGCACAAGATAATGTAATACTAAAACATTCATTATCGTAATGGATATAAATTAATAATATGTTTGCAGACAGTGGCATAATTAGGCCTAATGCAATTCGGTCTCCAAAATGATAAAAAAGCGTAATATCTATAACTAGTATAATTTAATAAAAATGTATAAGAACCTACATTTTATAATTATTTAACAACGTGTTCATAAGTTTTGAAAAATATTTAGTAAATTCAAAGGATGTATAAAATACAGTTATAATACGTCTGGAGTTATATTGATTTTTGAATGACCATATATGATGTAGGATTACACAAGGAAATGATTGTTTGATGCTAAGTAACAAATGTGAAAAACTCGATATGTAAACTTTATTTATTATTACTACATAAACCACATTAATTTCATTCTAAACTTGAATTAAACATAATTTTTTAATTTGATACAAAATTATTAAATGTGTTGAAACTGCACCTAGCATCTGAAACATATAATGCACAAGCTAGGATTATAGATAAAATGGAATTGCAACAAATTATGACGTGCAATACTTGTAGGTATAGTTTGAACAGATTTATATGCATATTTCGTAAAGGATTTAGAAATTTCATTGGCATTTTGCAATGTACTTACGACACAGATTTGATAATACATTTTTCATTTTCGAATCTTTTTTTATCTTTAGCGTAATTGTAAAAACGAGGATTCTGTCCAATTAGCCTAGTCTAATTTTTACTTCTTGTAATGTGCCCAATTTATCGTAGACTTACTGAAAAGTCTTCGATTTATTACAAATAGGACAGAACTTACTTATTTTAATGCGTTTTACATCACGTCAAACATTAAATCATTGAAATTTGTCCATGATAGCCTTGAAAAAACGTACCATGCTTCAAACGCTGCATCAATCCTCGTCACGAATCAAAACAACGGCAAATCAATTTGAAGTATTTCACATTAGTCCACGGTCACTAACGAAACATGAATTTGACGTTCATTTGATGAAAATTTGATGGATGTAAAAACATTTTACAATTATCCAGAGCCGCACAGGTTTATTGCAATGAAACGTATTTTCTAATTAGAGTGTATATTACCGAAAATATGCACGTCATAAAATTTCATACATGTATTTTATCAATTTACCGAATATAGAAGAGTCTGATCCATTGTAAATAATCCATAAGCTGTAAACTTTAGCTTGTGATGATTCAGAAGATTCATAAATGTTAATATCTATAACCAAGAGAAAATTACTATACTACATGACACAGAAATCATTATTTTTGTCACCCTTGCGTCCAGATCATTACTACAATTATTGTACCGGATATCACTCAATACATGAGCAGTTTGATTTGCCTGTAAATGAAATACTCGTATTCAATAAAACGTTAATCCTGTAATATACACTGATAATTCTAAGCTGCAAACAACAAGCTTGTATGTCGTGAACTAGAAGTAAAACTTGAACAGTATTATAAATAGTCCACATGCACACATTCACTATTACATTAAAAGACTTTTTTCTCATTAACAAAATTCATTAAATAAAAACCGGCATTAACAGTTCCAATGAAACATGTCCATAGTATTGCCAGTAAATGAATGTTGTATATGGTATTGATTGCTTTACATAAATCATATAATCGGCCATATTTATGTATAACACTTTTCAGCACAGCATCCTGACTTCTTTCTGAAGTACTTGGTAACTTAATAATGTCAGATAATTGGCAGCATCTGATGTTTGATCGATAACTAAACAGTTGTTGTAACTTTACATTGATTAACGAATATTTATACCTGATGTCAAATAACAGAACAAGCACATAACAAAGACTCCTTGTTATAATTGCCAGTAAGATGTTGTATATTATCGACATTGATAAATCTACTTGAAGATCGAAAACGTCACAAGTTATAATTATAGCAATTAAACATAACCTCGTTGTTATCTGAATCAAACAAAACCTTCGTACAACTCTGTAATCAACAGCAATATGTATTTGTTTCAGTTGCTTTTCAATGTCTGTTAGACTTGTTATTATATTGAATATTTCCTTGCGGTATATATGGAAAAAAGTCAAACTGAAAATTGTCAACAGCGAAATGGTAAACTGTTGCGTCATATGTATTAGAATATGTAAAACGTGCTCCGTTTTCAATGATAATATATAATTATTTCCTTCGTGAATATAACACACAAACAAGAGTATATTCTGCGTTATGTTGATGATTAAATCTTGTTTCGTAACAACTAGTTTGTGACATTTTGGTGGACCTTGTATCGTGTACGGAGTTATTGCCAGAATTTTACATATTATGTAAACAGGAAAGATGGCAGAATGTGAATCACTAATTTCGGTTACCATATTGCAAGACACTACTCTTACAAGTACATCGATAAAAGTAAGAAATGAATTATCGTGCATTAGCAATGCTAAAAACATCCAATACATTCATGGAATATAAATTAATAATACGTTAATTAGGCCTAATGCATTTGGATCGCCAAAATGATGATGAAAAGAATATAAACATTTAAAAATACTACAATTTAATAAATATGAATATTTACATACATTTTATAGTTATTTAACTGCACATTCACCAGTTTTAGAAATTGTTTAATAAATCTAGAACTGGCCCGAAAGTAAAATGTGTATTTCATAAAAGACAATTGATTTTGAACTATTGTCCTGGTGAAGCAGTGCTTGTTGTATATACCAATCAATTTCTGTAAATTACCACATTTAAGTAAATTGCTACTACGATAAACAGTTCAATAAACAAACTGTATTTATTAATAATAACATTAATATCATTTGAAATTTGAATCAAACTGCATTTTTAAATAGACACAATATTATTTGTTGAGACAGCTGCTATCATCTGAAAAATACCAAAAATACAACAAATTATTGCATGCAAACTTGCAGTATTCGTTACTGAGTATAGAAGAGCGTTGTCTATGGTAAATAATCCATAAGCTGTAAACTTTAGCTTGCAATGATTTAGAAGAATTACAAATGTTGATATCTGGAAGCAAGAAAATATTAATATAATACATAAAACAGATATCGTTATTATTGTCACTCTTTCGTCCAGCTTGCTACTGCAATTACTGTACCGGATATCACTCAATATATTAACAATTTATTTGCCTGTAAATACAATTTCCAATCAAATGATATTCTCATAATAACATTCAATGTTGTTACCTGTGCACAGCATGCTTGCACATTTTAAACTGAAATTAACACATTAACAGAATCATACACGGTCCAGATGGACGCATTTATTATATCAACTTTGTTGTCTCCTTCGTCGAGAAATATTCATTAGAGAATTTCCGCAGATAACACTAAATGTACGTCGTATATGGTATTTATTGCTTTAAATAAATCACATAATCGTCCATGGATATTTAAAAGCTTCCTCAGCGCAGCAACCATTATTCTTTCAGAAGAATTTGAGAGTTTACTGTGTTTGTTATATATTCCACGATTAAACATTTGTTTCAAGTTTGCATTGATTAACGAATATTTATATCTGATATCAAATAGCAGAACGTGCACATAACAGAAATTCATTGTTGTGATAAGCAGGCCGATGTTGTACAGTAACAAGAATGAAAACGGTATTTCTGAACCATAATCCAAAATGTTAAAAGTTGCAATAGAAACAATCAGACATAACCTCTTTGGCCCGTATGCTCACCCGCTTTTATTGCAATTTTAACGAAAATGTGCTCGAAAAAGGGCGTTGTAAAAGCGATCTAATGCACACCTCACTTTTAACGAAATAGCGCTCCTAAAAAGCGATCTCAAAAGTGATCGTATGCTTACCCACTTTTTGGCCGATAAAAGTGCACTATTTGGTCAGATATGATGGTGCGGGCATAAATGTGGTACAACCCACTTTTATAGGTGCATTTTCGATCGTTTGACTTTATTTTGACAGTTTTTAATTGCAAATATGATATAATAAATATAATAAACGATATAATAAATGCATGTATTGATGTGAGAACTTATTTTAGGAAAAAATAATAATAATTACAAAACAATTGCATTATTTATTTCGCATTGCTACATTGTGTTCCAGTTCATTATTATGTTTAGACGGAATTTAGCTAGTCTTAAATAGACTAGTATGCTTTTATTGACCGACAAACACAATCAACAATTCCTTTTCATCTTGTGTAAATACTTTTCTTGTCATTTTCGACATATGTGTACAGTACAATGAAAAATTAATTCGATGATATTACTGTTAATATATTTAGTATTAAAATAATTCATTCATTTACCACGTTATTTATTTACTATACTTACATATCAACAATATGTCATTTCCAAATAAACATAACGAAATAACTTAAAATTATATGTACAGTAGATAAGATATGTATGTTCTGGACCACTATTGCGGGTTGCCTATCGTGTGTTATTATTAGTTGTCAACTGTGTTGCCTGCTCAGTATTGCGGGTTGCCTATCGTGTTGCAGTGTTATGAGTTGTCAACTGTGTTGCCTGCTCAGTATTGCAGGTTGCCTATCGTCTTGCAGTGTTATGAGTTGTCAACTGTGTTGTCTACTCAGTATTGCGGGTTGTCTATCGTGACTGAGCTGCCTCCCGTAACCTCTATTACTGAACTGCCCCCCCGTAACAGTGATCTGTATGACTGAACCGCCCCCTAATAGGAACCTGTATAACTGAACTGTCCTCCGTAACAGTGACCTGTATGACTAAACCACCCCCTAACAGGAACCTGTATGACTGAACTGCCCCCCGTAACAGTGACCTGTATGACTAAACCACCACCTAACAGGAACCTGTATGACTGAACCACCCCATAATACTAACAAGTATGACAAGATTTACTTACCATAGCTCAGATGCTGATTCTAACTTATTAATTATAATAATAATTCACAGTAGCTGATTGAACCTTATTGCGTATATGTTGCACCATGCTAGTGTTGAAATATCATTAAGTACGTGCGGCAAAACAAGTGCCTTCGATAGATCCCATAAGAAAATTTAATTAATCATGTTTCACAACATCATCACATTTCGACTTCGGATATCATTAAGTAAGATTGTGTATTAGATGTTATAGATTTCAGACAATACATTAGCGATACTGATGAATAAATCGAATTAATATATTGTATAAAAATGTAATACATACATACATACATACATAACATCACGAATTTTCCCTGGAGTAGCAGGCTCTTTATTCCCAACCAATCACTCAAAATATTTAATATTATATATATAGAAAACTACCTTGCATTCCTTATTTTCTAACAATTGCTTGCCAAATATTCCTATCCATACATAACTGTCTCGCCTCGTTAATATCCATACACCTTGTCATACATGCTCTCCTATTATTTCTGCTTATAATTTTACGTTCACTCAAAACATTTTCATCCATTAATTCCTCAGTCTAATACGTAATAATAATAATAATAAAACTGAACTACATGCAGCTCATTGAAACAAATTTTTCTATGCGATATATGTGGATTGATTATTATCTTTCCCCGTATAAATATATATATATATATATATATATATATATATATATATATATATATATATAATTTTTTTATTACATATTATATTAAAATAGAATTTAATATTTTTGTTTCTCTGTTTGTTAGACACTCTTCATAGCAATAGCTAGCCTGCACAGAATTTAATTTGTTTATTAAATTTGCGTTGAATAAAACACACATATCGTAATATTAGCACTGCGCATAGTTCACGTTTACACGATAGTACTGTATATGAAGAAACACACTGATAAATATGATTGTAGTTTAAGCATTATGTTGTAAATAATTTATGATTTCATATTGTGGTCCTAAAAAGGACCGTTTTTATTAGTATTTTAATACTATTTCCCATCACGGATTTGTTGACTGAGCTGAATATCTTCTGGGATCATTATTTCCCGATTAGCGTGGATGGTACACAAATTTGCACGATAAAACAGATTAATTAAGTACGCTTCACAGCCTTCATGCAAAGCACTCATAGCAGCAGCCTGGAATTGAACACTTGTTTTTTTATCTTCAATGATTTCCGCAACTAATCGTTGGATTACTATTGCAGGTAGAACTAACTTAACAGATCTCTTATATCGCCTAATATCTCGAAGAGAGATAGTATTAGGACGATATCTATATGTTTTTTTCACACTGCCAACTGAAGGTGTGGTAGCACTCATGATAACACAGGAAATGAACATTCCATGTAGAACGCGAGCTTGAAAATCATGGCGGTATGAGATAAAATCTGAGCTGCTGCTAAATTAGCACGTACATAGTTTACATCACATGAATGATAATTCATATATATATAATCTTTTTGAATCTCATTGTACCCTTTCGGGTGTCGAGATTAGTCTCTATCTTTTATGTAGTTTTATTTATTATTTCTTTCCACTCTTTCCTATTCTTCGCTGTTTTCCTTGCTTCTTGAACGTTAATGTTATTCCTGTTTAGGGTATCTTCTATGTTGTCCTCCCATGTTTTTTGTGGTCTTCCTCTTTTTTTCTTTTTTGTTGCCCTAGCGTTCCATATTATTTTTGTTTGTCTGTCTTCGGGCATTCTTATTAAATGTCCGTACCATGCTAATTGCTTCCTTTCTACGCTATTTTGTACACTTTCTATTTCCAGTCTGGTTCTTATTTCTTCGTTTCTTAATCTGTCTATTCTGGAGACTCCTTCAACTTTTCTTAAGTATCTCATCTCCGCTGCTTGTATTTTACTTTTTATCCTTTGATTCGTCACCCATGTTTCACTTCCATATATCAGAATTGGTCTGTAAATTGTTTTGAATAGTGTCATTTTCGTTTTCTTAGTTATTTTTTTGTTGCTCAGTATTGTTTTGTTCATTGCATGGTAGCTTTTGTTTGCTGCTTGTATTCTGCTGTTTATTTCGTTTTCTAGGCTTCCTCTGTTATTTAATGTTGTTCCTAGGTATTTGAATGTTTCTACTTGTTCTATTTCTCTTCCATTCAGTGTTACCTCTGTTTCTATATCCTCTCTTGATATAACCATGATTTTTGTTTTTTCCGCATTTACTGTCATATTGTGTCTGTTTAACTCCTCATTCCATACATTTAAGTTATGTTGTAGGTCTTCTTCGTTCTTTGCTATTATTGCCAAGTCGTCAGCGAATGCACATTCAGCTATTGTAATTCTCTTTAGTTTGTGATATCCTATTTCCATCTTCCTTGTTTTATCCTTTGTCCTCTTTATGATGTCATCTAGAAATATTATAAATAATAGCGGGCTTAACGCCCCCCCTTGTCTTAATCCTTGTGTAGTTGTAAATTCTTCGGATATTCCGTTTGATGTTCTTATGTAGTTAGATGTTTTCCTGTATACGTTCTTGATTGCTCTTAATAGCTTCTTATTTATTTTTCTTTTGTCCAATATTTCCCACATCTTTTGCCGTGGTACTCTGTCGAAAGCCTTTTCTAGATCTATAAATGCTATATAGAGTTTGCTGTTCTGCCCCAAGGTTTTTTCTATTAGTTTCCTTATTATAAATATATTGTCCTGTGTTGAATGCCCTTTTCTAAACCCGCTTTGGGTTTTCTCCAATGTTGTTTCTACTGCCTCTCTCAGTTTGTTCTCTAATATTGATTCATAAACCTTAGCCGTTGTACATAGTAATGATATTCCTCTGTAGTTCTTGCAATTTCTGTTGTCTCCTTTTTTATGTATGGGGAATATCACTGCTCTTTCCCAGTCTTCCGGTATCTGTCCTTGTTCCCATATTGTATTCAACATCTCTAATAACATTTCTTCCCCTTCTTCGCCCATATATTTAAGTTGTTCTGATCTTATGTTGTCATGTCCTGGTGCTTTACCTCTTCTTAGTTTTTTGAGTGCCGATTTCATTTCGTCTCTTGAGATATTCTCTCCTAAATTTGTCATGATTCCGAAGTCCACGTTTCCACTTTCCTCGTCTTGGTTTCTGTTTCGGCCTCCTTCAAGCAGTTCGTCAAAATGTTCCTTCCATCTTTCCATGATTGCGCTGTCTTCTTTTATTAGTCCTCCCCTTTTATCTTTTAGCTGGTTCAAAGTTGTTTGTTTTTCTTTTTTGCAGTTTTTGAGCGTTCTATAAAACAATTTTTGATTCTCCTTGAAATTTTCCTCCATTGTTTTCCCAAATTCTTCCCATGACTTCTCCTTACATTGCTTTATCTTTCCCTTTGTAGTTTTCCTTTGTTTTTTGTATTCTTCGTAGTCTTCTATCTTCTTTGTATGTAAATACTTCTTCCATTTTTGTTTCTTCCTTCTTACTTCTTCCTTGACTTCTTCATTCCACCAGTGGGTTTGTTTTCTATTGTTTGTGTTCCTGGTTGTTCCACATGCGTATTTTGTTGCCTCCGCAAGTACTAGTTTGAAGTTAATCCACATTTTTTCTATATTGTTACCATTAGGTGTTGGTGCTTGTCTTATTAATTCTTTTATCTTGTTTTGATATTTCTCCCTTATTTGTTCGTCTTTAAGTTTGTCTACTCTGAGTTTTTCTGTCTTTGGTTCTTTCTTGGTTACTTTCTGATTGTTTCTTTCTTCTGTTTCCTTTGCTTTTATCTTTGCCACCACTAGGTAATGATCACTGCCAATTTCGCTGCCTCTTTTAACTCTTACATCTGTTACTTCCTTTCTTTGTGACTTGTTGGTTAAAAAATAGTCTATTATTGCCTTTCATTTCTGCTCCTTTCTTCTCTTGTGTACTTGTGTATATCTTTATGGTCAAAAAGGGTGTTCAATATTTTTAAATCGTTTATGATGCAGAAGTCTATGAGTCTGTTTCCGTTGTTGTTTTTAGCGGGTTCTCCATACGTTCCCATTATATCCTCCAGTCCCTTATTTTTGTTCCCCACTCTTGCGTTGAAATCCCCCATTATGTATATTGGTTCTTCTAGTTTCTCGTATTCTAACTGCACGTTACTCCAGAATTCGTCTTTGTCTGTTTTGTTTTCATCCTCATTTGGCCCATATATTATTATTATGTTTGTGGATATATTTTTGGTGTCTAATTTGATTGTCAGTAACCTTTCGTTAATGCACTTCCATTCTGTAATTGCTTGTTCCATTTCTTTGTTTATTATGCAAGCTATCCCTGCTTTTGCTCGCTCTTCATAGTCGACTCCACTGTGTATCATTATATGGTTATTCTTTGTCTTTATTATTCCTTTTCCTTTCTTTTTTGTTTCTGTTAGGGCTAGTACATCTAACCTTGCTTTTTCGAATTCTTCTATTAATTCTATTTCCTTTCCATTTATACTTCTTATGTTCCAAGTTCCTATTCGTATTATCCTTTTCGATTGCTTATTGTTCGTCGTTTGAGGTGTCTCCGTTCTCTTAATTTTTAATCGTTTTTTGATCCTGTTTTAGTCTCTTTCTCATCGTTTAAGGTTAGTCCGTTTTCTTGCTTGTCCCATTTGTAGACTTCTCCATTTATTATTAGTTTCAGATATCCTATTTTGGCCCTGTTCCCTTTTGCCTTCTCCTCTCTTGCAATACTCCTTATCTCTCTCTGAATTTTTCTCTCCTCCCACGTTAGGTCGTTGTCAATGTATATTTTTGTATTCTTTAATTTATTTTTCGCTGTCATGATTTCTTGCTTTTGTTCCCAGTTTTCCAGCTCTGCAATTAACAATTCATTCCTTTTGCCTTTATTTAGCATTATTATTTTATTTGCGGTCGCCTTAACCTGGAGTTGTTCCTCAAATAATTTTTTAACTTCCTCTTCTGGTTTCTGTTTATGTGGGAGTCCTTTGATTACAATATTGTTCCTTTTCTTAGATTTTTCCTCCATGTCTGCCTTTTTCTCGAGTTTCTCTATTCTATCTATTAGAGCTTTTCGTTCCCTTCCCCATGCTTCTTCTTTCTTCTCAAGATCTAATTTAATCTCTCTTATTTCCTGTTTTATTTCTTTCGTGTTTTCTGCCATTCTGTCTAATATGGATTGCATCACCTTTCTTACTTCCTCCATATTTGGACTGGTTCTACTATCCTCTTCCGCGCTCTCTCTGCTTCCTTGCGTATTTTCTGCTTCTTTTTTTACCGTAATACCCTCTTGCTTGTCTTAAATATACTGTAACAGTTTTGGTCTTCTTTTCCTCGCTGTCCCTTGCTCATTCCTTCTATCGCTTCACACTATGTCTGTTTTGCTACGCCACTGGGTTTTCGCGGCACTGACTTGACGCACAGCGCTTGCGCCGCACTTGTCTCTGTCGCTCTGGCGCACTCGCTGCCTATGTTCGCACGACCTTCAACAATGTCTCGCCAACTGACAGTTCTACAATCTAACCTCCGTATTGTAACTACACTCCGTTTTCTTTATAAATTTTTAAAACTGGCTCTGAACCTATTGTTTTTAACTTTTCTGCACTCTACACACTGAGTTTACACTCCCACGAAAGTTTTATTTGTATTCCACGTGATAATTCTCGACTTAGCGAGTTTATTATCGCCGCTCACTCTACACACGTCTGTCACCCGTCACGTCACACCTCACTCCAATTCATACCAAATATATTTAAACTAGATTTTAATGATTGTTTGGAAATGATGATGTGGGAACGAAATAAATGTTATTAGTTGTTCAGTCTATTATTATTTATTTAAATAAAAATATCACTTACATTTTTTTACACACACGCACACACACACGCACACACACACACACACACACACACACACACACACACACACACACACACACACACACACACACACACACACACACACACACACACACACACACACACACACACACACACACAAATGAAATCATAAAAAAATGTTTGTTTATAATTTTATTTATGTAATATAACTAAATATTTCTAATACATAATAATAATAATAATAATAATAATAATAATAATAATAATAATAAAAAATGGTTCGTGGTTCTGCCATCTGAAATAAAAAAAACAGAAACTGATTAACACACACTATTATCAAGCATCATACCTTTTATTTCATACCATATCATCACAGCCATGATACGGCTGCTGCCGCTTTCGCAGTTGCTGCTGCCGCTGCCGCTACTGCAGCCGCTGCAACCGCCAGTGCGGTGGATGCGGCGGTTGCAGCTTTAGCCGCAGCGGCTAACGCATCAGCCGCTACGCTCTCCGGTGTTGCCGCTTGCTCTGACTCTTCATTCTCGTCATACTCATCCCAGTTCTCCATTATTTACCATTTATTAGTACTGTCATGGTTTGCTCTGCCATTGTAAATATACTATTTTCTAATCTTACCACCTCCACTACGACCCCACCACTGATCATTTTAAAATAAAACAATTCCATCTCCACTACGACCGCACCACATTTTTTTATTAAGTTGATAACATTACCATCACCACTAAAACATTAGCGGCTACGCCACTGATCACATAAAAATTTTTTTTTGCTGAGTTGATAAAAAGTGAAAATTCTTTGATACGTATGGTCTATTGCACAGTAAATAATGAAAGATGTAATGAATTTGATTGAATCAATCGAAGTCGTTTTGAATCGGTAATTTGATATTTTAGCAAGTTAATTATAGCAACTTTGCAGATATTGAGTTATAAATTCTATGCTATGAATATGCATGAAAAACTATAACATTACTAATAATAAACTTGATTATATGAAAATGAATTACATGAAACAAAATATCCTGGTTAAATGAATAAGTTTGGATAGTACATGTGATTCAGGAATAAATATGAAAAATTTAGTATTATATATATATTTTGTATTAAAACAAAATTACATGATAATACAACATTTATATATATATATATATATATATATATATATATATATATATATTATTAAAAACAAAATTACATGATATACAACATTTTTTTATGATTTCAAACTACAATGTCCCCATGGTAATGTATCTGTTTGATGTAATTGTAAGCAGCGGTTTTGAAATAAACAGTTCACAACACCTTGAACTATAGTTAGTTATTCCAACCATTTTGGATTCAATATTTTCCTTCTCTTTCATTATTTTACATATACAGTTATAATTGTGACACCAGAGTGACACCAGAACCCCGAAAATGTAAACAACCCTAAAGAGTGAACAGGCTTGGTCGGAATTAGTTCACTAAATCGCGACTCTACTGTGTCTTTGAACATACAATAACAGTAGGTACTGTAAATGTATTTTATACGTTTGAGCTGAAATATTGGTGATAACACACTGGCTTATCCAATAAATATTTGTTCAAGTGTATATGATAAGTGCAAAATGTTTCAGCTTGGCCAAATGATGCAGGAGAATATTATCTTTTATAAACATCAACGCATTTGAACGAATATTCACTGCGTCTCTCTCCCCCTCGCACGCATGCACTGTGAAAGTAAATATCAAATTCATTAAACGGTATTCGTATATAATGCAAGTAACATATATGTGATGCCGTAAAACTGATGATACCATACAATCATCATCTCGGCAACCTCATCTCCAGCCAAAGCAACTCAATCACACAATTGCTATCCCCGACCGCGACAACGAGAAAGAATATTTTCATTTATCAAACGAAGATTGAAACGCTCGACAATATATGACAAAGTCACAACATATACCTTTAGAGACGATGAAAGATATTATTTTTTTAAATGAGGTTTCACCGAAAAATGTAAACTTCGAAAATATTATTCAGCATTGAACAAAACTTCAAATATGTATAAACTACAATAATCTTTGTTATAGTAATTTATTAGTTCGGTCACAATTTTACACTGTTTTTATGGATAAAGTACTACTATAAGTTACTGTCTGTTTATAAATCATTTTTGCACAGTACAAATATTGATACATAATGCAATGAAAATGTAAAATCAACGACCATTTAAAGTGAAATACGAACAGTTGTTTTGGAAACAATTATTATAAATTGACAGTATTTGGCTAATGTTTAAGTAGTATTTGACAGTTCATACCACGCCCTACCAGATTAAAAAGTCTGACACCACATAATGTTCAAAATAATAACTATATACCAGAAAGCCCACGATTTAAACACACTGGTTAACGAAGTTTATCTATTTCTCGTTAATATACAAATAGTATGTATCACAAACGTTACTTATTTCACATATTTTGCAGCAGCAATTAGTTATGCATGTTAATTAGTACCTTATATGGCTTACAATAAAATCCCCCAACACATGTAATATACTGTGAATATTATTTCTTAATTCGTAATTATAATATGTTCTTTTATTAACAAATCAAGGCTGACTGTAACGGCTTATTAATATTTTTCTTTGAATGATGTAGAAGATGTTGATAATGATTTATAACATGTTTAGACTTCCATCTTCTGTATGTTATGTTAATAAAACTAGTTGTTACAAAATATAAATTTAATATTAAATACACTTAATATCACATAGTCAAATATAACATTTATACACAACGTTTCGACAACTAAGATCAGTTATCTTCATCAGGTGAACTGATACTGTATCAGTTCACTTTTGTTCAATTTTTAATTTAAAAATATTTTTTTCTCCAATGGTCTTTCCAAAATAAAAAATATGGAAAAATAATATTTCATTTCCTGCATAGGCTAAAACATTTTGAACACAATTTAGTGGAAAATAAGGAAGAAAAAAAATAACTAAAAGAAATTTTGAAAAACAAAGTCAGATGCATAACTAGACCATAATACGCATTTGTAAAAAAAAATTCATCAAGATCGGTTGGATGGTTTAGGAAAAAAACGTACGGCAAGCGGACGAACGACGTACATACGGTCATATGTTGTAATAGTCATTTCGTGATCCAGGGTGTCTATCCGGGATTTCTACGCAAAACTTTTTGAAATCCGAGAATGCTACAGACATTGTACCGAACACTATAGCTCTTCGACAGGAGGTCGATGAGTTAATTATCAACTAACAACTGATGTAGTAATTGCTAAAAGCTAAAAGACATTTGGTTTTTCTTCTAATTATTATCATTAATGTTCATTGTTGATGATTATTTAGTCAACATTTGAAATCATTCGAAGTTTATGACTTAGTTTAGATGTGTTACAATTTTTCGTTTTGATAATAGCCAGAACCACATGGCCGAAACGTTAGCAATTCTATTAAACTTGCTATTATACACAAATATATTGTTCTCTACAACTAGAACTTGCAGTCATTCATTCCAACCATTCGGATAAAATATTTTCCTACTTCCTATTATCATTAATATTAAGTAGTAAAATCCACGAAATTGTGGTTCCATACTCAAATTTTCGCAGCAAATACATAGCAGCCATAATTGTTTAGAAATGTCCTATAATTAATTTTGAAAATGATGGAAACAGTTTCCATCATTATTTTCCATCCACGTCTACTAGTTTCCAGAAAACTAGTGCACATTCTTAAATTGTAATATTAGTTTAGCATTCATGTTGGAAAATGCAAATTTATTTCTATTCTACGATATTTATAATTGGTGAATTTTGATTAAACATCTAACTGATATGGCAGTGATAACAGTATAAATGTAAGGTGTATGTTTGTGGGCGTGTTGCATGGCCTGTATTTTGGAAATTTATTGTTTTTTTTTCATCATCCAATAAAAAGCGCTCATTTTCATCTGTCTCTTCAGTTCGGCACCCAAAAATGATCTGATTCGCATGTTGTAATCATTCAACCAGCGTTTCTAAAACAATTATTATATTAATGAATGATTAAAATGGCAGAATAATGGTACCTACATGATACACAGCATACACAGGCTCGTACGGAACGAGAGTGATATCTTTAAAACCAAGAAATATTTCCCCGGTATAATGTTTCTTGCCTTGATATTTGTGTATCACTTCCAGTACATTTTCTAATGTTATACCAAATTCCCCTTCTTTATAATATCCGGATTTTAAAAATAAATATACTTACGGAATATATAGATACAGATTTATTTCTTGCAATTGAAATAATTTTATTTACAAAAAATTATCAAAAAGAAAATATACTTTCTTGAATATTGTGACTATTTTTGCATTTGTTTATTGTACGTAGCATTTCAAAAAAAGTTGCCAACTTGAAAAGTTTGACCATCCTGTGAAGCCAAATACGAGAAACTAGTAGGGGCTAAAATAAAAACATGTTTATAAATATTTAAAACTACAGGTTGGTGAAATAGTAAATTATTACATTCGTGCACTCCCAGAAAAGCGCCAACTACGTACAATGTCAGTGCCGTGCATGTAATCCAGTCCTTCGTGCTGTAAAGGCGCCCGGGCCATTACATCCGCTTTGTACGTCTTTAAATTGGAAGGGAACACCAGTGGTGACAGATCAATGGCTCCCATCAACACTTTAGTATAAGCATGTCGCTGTTCTTCAGTTGGTAAACCAAAGTGGAGAGTTCTAGTAACATCCATTGTATCATCTAAAATATACAATATTTATTTACTTAAAAAGTTGCAAAGATACATTAGTTTAGTCATATTTATACTAGAATTTCTTTCTAATTACATACACCGTTCGCAATACGGAAATAATTCAAAACTTCTAGTTTTCAATATCAAATATCAAGAAGATACAAATAGAAAATTCCACTAATAAGTTGTTAATTATAATAAGTGAACTATATTTGTATTAATTTAGAGGCCCAGTCTTACGATCAGGCACAAAGAAAAATAGTTTTAGACTCATTTGAGTTCTTCCCTTAAAGCACCTTAAAGTAACGATTTACAAGTTAGCTGCACGTTGATACCGACGAAACGGTGCAAGCCCTACGAGTGGCAGTCTGTCGCGAACATGCTCCGACCAGGCTTACATAATGCAGACACAGCTGCGTTTACAAACAAAAACGAACAGAATCCAACTTATGTCTGGCAGACGGGACATTTCAAGTCTGCCAGACATGGGTATAAAAACGCGACACACAGCAACGAGAATTCATAGTCAGTTCTGGGCCCAACTCCTGCTCTAGTATCGCAGTTCTGAGCCCCGCTCCTACAACCGAAGCCACCGCTGCCAATCGTAGTTCCGAACCCTGCTCCTATGACCGAAGTCATCGCTGCCAACCCGACTTCATGTTCCCGTGGTCGGCACGGAACCGTGCCCGAAGACCCGGTGTTTCGGCGCCCTGAGGGCCCGCACCGAGAGCGCAGGTGCGGCACCGTACCTCACCGCGCCACCATGTCAAGCCAGAGAAGCCACGCGACCACACGTCGGACGTAGTGTTTCCGCCGCCGCCTCTCCCGTTGATCTTGCCTCCCCCGACCAGTCCCATCGAGGAACGGACATTGTCACTATCAGCCCCGCTCCCGCGGTCACCGGACTTACACACGGGTGGTCACCAGTTCGCTACGGGGTAAGTCCCTATACACTCCCGACAGACAAACTACTCCCACCATCGGCAGAGACCTTTACTTTATGTGCGAGTGAAACAAATAGTGAAAAGTGTTTAAGTTAAGGGAATTTAGGATAAGAACAATCGCATTTGCCATTTCTTTTGTTTAGTTATAAGATAGCATTAAGTTGTATATTTCATTTATATTTTGCTTTGTTTGCTTTGTATTTTAAAATTGTTTATCGTCGTCGTCCCTAGAAAAGGGACAATAAACGGTATCAACGTCATATACAATTCGTGTCTACTTGTATATGTGAGACGGAGACATATCCGCATTACATTCAGAGCCCTCTATGGACACAATATAGAAGTATATATAACACCTAAAATATTTGCACTTGGAAATTTTAGGGACTACCTGCTCAAATGATGAATCTATGAATTATTTCTAAAGGAATGAATATTGAATATACAAAATATTTCATCAGTAAATATTTCTATATGGGAATGTACATACTGTATTTATTACTAATTGTTACCTAGGTACTGGCCGCCTGAATCTAATAATAATGTACTTGATTTATTAATATGTAGATTTTTAATATTTCTAGATTCGTAATGTGGCTTGGCTCCATTCGGACCAAATGCTGCTATTGTTTCGAAAACTACTTCCTTTTCCTAATTTTTGTGCATATCGGTATTGGTCCAGTTTTTCAATTCGTCCCAATATTCACCTTTATGAAACTATTTCAAAATAGTTAATTGATTTGTTCCAGTTACACACAAACTGTTTAACAACAGTGGTACATACTTGTTCTTCGAAGTACGCAAGGAAGTCTATTAGAGCAGCTGAATCTCTGATTGGCGATGTCTCCATTCCTAGGATTTCTACCTCATTCTTCTGCGCTTTGAGGTATATAATTGGTGAAGGCTTGGATAATCGTTTCTATCCCGGTACTGTTGTGTAAATAGCATGGCCAACACCTGCAGTGTACATCCATTTTCAGGGAAGCAGTATTTTCTACCCTTGTTGAGATAGCGTCCGAAGACTCGTCCATATATCATCGTAATTGTGTAATTTAATACAGAATTATAAATTATGTCCATTGGCTAACCAATTTTTACTATGTTTGTATTAATTTATTGGCCCAGTCTTACGACCAGACACAAAGAAAAATTGTTAAACACTCATTTGAGTTGCTCCCCTCCACGGAAATCTTTAGTAAAAGGCGAAAGATTTATTCGTTCTGAAGGGAAACCAGAGTAACGGCAGAACGGTAATTTGAATATTATAAAGCATCTATAACTACTTTCACACGCGAGATGTAGGTATTAACATGAAGCTCAGCGCCATCTATTAATTACATCATGAAATACTTACGTAACCGACCGCGGATTTCCGCCAGGTTTCATCTGTAAATGTTGTTGATTATTCTCTTTGATTTTTTTTATTTTCTTCATAGAAGCGTATTTCATACTGAAGATGACATAACTGGTAACGAACAGACTGTTTGGTATATCTCGGCCACGGATGTTCAGCATCCAAGCTATTTCGTCAAGAGCAGTACCGACCATCGCATCTGCAGATTATCCCGCCAACTCTTCCCGCACTTCTATCCCTTTTTCGATGTTTTACCTCCAATTCGAACCCTATGATAAAATGCAATCTCCGTGCTATAAGGCGTTGAGTTAGTGACATTGCAGGTTTCACTTTATTTTTGAAAGTGTACACAACCTCATATTAAAATCTTTTATCATAGCATTACAAAGAATCAGACAACCAACCAAATTTAGGAACGATGTAAAATTTAGATATTCTATCGATTAATAATTGCAATATTCTTATATTAAAATATTGTTACATTTACTGAATCACCTACCTGCATATTTCATTTCCCATTCATAGACTAGTTTATTTGACGGTAGCGGTCTCTCTTTGATCCAAATGAGTTCAATCAGATTCGTTCCTACTTCAACTAAATTTATGGAATTATTTTCTAGTTGTTTTTTTTTAGTGTTACCCATTCTATATTCGGTATTAGTTTCGGATCAGCGCCAATTCTAGAGCCGAGTTTTAGGTTGCGTTTCAGCCACTCGGCTGCCGTTGCAATTTCTGATCGGCCCTGTTTCATAAGCAGCCATTTACAGTTAATTTCTTCGTCAGCTTGTATGTGATATCGACCGTCTGTTCATAAGGCTGCTCAAGTCACAATTGCATCACCACTGCTACCACTAAAGACTGATATATATTATCTTCTATGATCAGTCACTGCGACCACTTCACTCTGAAAAGAAACATCAATTTAAACAAGAAGCTATTCGGTATGAATACATAGGTAGAAATTTTTTCAATTAAAACATTATTTTTGTCAGCTATTTGGTGAAGGAACATTTTTCAGTTGCTATGTTTTCATTATTATGTTGTAGATGGCGATGTTTTTATTAATTTGCTGGCCCAATCTTACGACTGGGCACAAAGAAAAACAGTTTCAGACTCATTTGAGTTGCTCCGCTCCACGGAAATCTTTAGTAAAAGGCGAAAGATTTATTCGTTTTGAAGGGAAACCAGAGCAACGAATTTTTGTTGATATTGAACTATATTGAATATGTAATGTGCACCACAAGTGTGAAGGAATTCTTGTGCGATAGTGCCATCTATGAAGTATTTGAATTATCAATGCTGGGGTCGTTTTTTTTTTCTCACCTAGGCAAACGAGGCATGGCCTAATGCTCGGTCGCCAGGGCTGCGGGCTGAGGTTTTTTGAAGGGAATATTCCAGAATATTTTGTAAAGTTATTTTAACCATCTTGCATTCGCATATTTTGCAATATATTTTTTAACTTTCTTATACATAGTAGATTAGTAGGAATAAAAAAAATGATAGGAATCATGAAAAATTTCAATTGCGAGATTTTGATGGAAATACATCTTTGAAGGTCCTCTGAATACGTTTTGACTATTTTCGAAATGCTGTCTGTATGTGTGTGTCTGTGTGGATGAATGAATGTGTGTCTGTTTGTTCATTATCGAGCCCAGATATGACAATGAAATTTCATATGTATTTAAAAGTTTCTTGGGTATACGAAGAGCTGATTAGATTTCTAGCATAATTGTACGATCGGAAGAGCTAGTTCACGGAACTTCAAAGTCAAACATTTCGAATTATTTGAGAAAATAAAAGATATGTTGAAAAGTTTTAAAATAAAAGTCGTAGGAAAAGTTATTCTAAAGCAAAAATGTTCTATACATTTTTGTTCTATCTCTATCCAATTTTGAGTAAAATTTTTATATACATTTTTAATATATTAAAAATAACATACATGTTATGTAAACAAAATATTAACAGAAATACACATTTGAAATGTCAAATACGTGTTAATTTAAATTGAATTAAAATATAGATGTGTATAAGAAAGTCGTGTGATTAATTTTAATTACACTTGATTCCTTTTGGAATGCGGGCCCGTTAAATATCCATGGCCTTTATAATTCATAAGACGGCCCTGTGTAATATACTTGAAAATTAAATGTTATATTGTTTTTATGAACTTTGATGCTCGTTAATTTTTTTACTAAAATACTTCAACAAATTGATAACATAAACCGAAGTCATGATTACTATAACCGAAAATGTAGTTGTATCCGTCCGGGCCGTTCTTTGCGAAAGTAATAATAATAACCGATTGATAACATTATCCGTGATTCCAATAAGCGGCGTGCACTGTATTACATTTCGGGTTGGGTAGGGTAGGGTAGAGGAGTGTATTATTTAGTAGGGTATGGTAAAGTAGCCAATTCTGTATAGCACACAAGTTTAGCACAACGGTACGAACTAAGAACAGGCATGCTCGTATCATGTCGTCTTATTTCGGAAACAGACATCGTGTATCTTCGTACTGGCGGAAGTCTGGAAACTAGGCTCTTGTCATTAATTATTATTAAAGGCTGGGTATAGTAGGTTAGGGGAGGGTTAAGTAGAGTAGTGTAGTCTAGGATAGTAACAAGAGTCTAGTTTGCAGACTCACGCAAGTACGGAGATACACGATGTCTGTTTATGAAATAATATGACATGATGCGAGCATGCCTGTTCTTAGTTCGTAACGTTGTGCTAAAGTTGTGTGCAATACATTTACTGTTAGTGCAATTTATAGATTTGGCTATTTTACCCTACCCTACTTAATAATACACTCCTATCCTACCCGCCGGCTAACCGACCCTAGCCTACCCTACCCTACCCAACCCTAAATGTAATAATAATTAATGCAGTTCCACGATTTCCCGATTCCGTAAATTTCAGACTTATATGTTCGTACGAGCTCGGTTACTTGCGTGAGTCTGCAAACTAGGCTCTTGTAGGATAGTATGAGTTCGGTTACTGGCGGAGGTCTGGAAAATAGACTCTTGTAATAGTTGGAAATATGTTTTAATTCTTTTAGGAGGCCCTGTCTTCCGACCGGGCACAATAAAAAATTGTTATGCACTCATTTGAGTTGCTCCTCTCCACGGAAATCTTTAGTAAAAGGCGAAAGATTTATTCGCTCTGAAGAGAAGCCAGAGTAACAATTCAATTTCAATTCAGCTACCATATGATATTTGTATCGGTTAACGTACGCGAGTATCAGTCTATGAAGAGCACTGCCATCTATGGGACATGATTTATACAATTTCTGAACTTGTCTTGCCATCTATGGGCAGCATTATAAAACTTTGAACACTGATATTCAAAAACACATATTATATAACATCACACTATTATATCTAGAGATAGCGATAACCGATAAACACATGAGCTCAGTTATTCGAAAACTTATTTACAATAAATAATTACATAAATTGTTTCTGCATCGGCACTCGTTTAATAAAATAATATGATTGAATTTAATTTTTTTTATACAAATACTTTTGTTTAGGGTAAACTTATTCTACATATATTAAAATATATACTTGTCCGAGATTCAAGTTCTATGATAGACTGGGTATGGAGACAGACATCCATGCCTGTAGCTCATCGACGTATGCCAATTCTGAATTTATCACAAATTATTTACCTAAATACACATTTAAAATCGTAAGTGCCTAGGTTGAAATAAAACAACAAATTTAAAACAAGTGTGAAAACATTTCCTTCTGTTAACAAAAGCAAAGCAGACTAAGCCGACTATAAATGCATTAATCTTATTTTGTTCAATTTTTAATTAAAATATATTTTTTTCTTCAATGGTCTTACATATTTTTTTAAAATAAAAAAAATAATTGAGAAATAATGTTTAATTTCCTGCATATGCAAAAAAAGAGAAAAAAAATAAAAACTGAATAAATTTTGAAACATATTTTTTTTCAAGTACTAAAGGAAATTTTGAAAAACAAAAGGCCAGCTGCGCAAATAGACTATAATGCGCATTTGTAAAAAAAAAATCATCAAGATCGGTTGGATAGTCTAGGAGGAGTTAGTGGAACAAAAAACGTACGAGCGAGCGGACGAACGACATACATACGGTCATATGTTGTAACAGTCATTTCGTGACCCAGGGGGTGACCGTAAAATTATAAGCAGAAATAATAGGAGAGCATATACGACAAGGTGTGTGCAAATTAACGAGACGAGAGAGTTATGTAAAGATAGGGGTATGTGGGAGCAATTGTAAGAAAATAAGAAATGAAAGGCAGACTTCTGTGAACGGGGTGCGGAAAACTTAGTCCATCGCATAAACTGCGTAGTGTTTTGTTGAATATTTAAATGTATTTTGAAGTATGTGGCGAGTGATTGTAGGAAAATAACCTGCTACTCTAGTAATGGGAAAGGCGTGATGTTATGTATGTATGTATAATAATTTTGTACATTTTCATGTTTAAATTATTTAATTATTTTATAATATTCTTGTTTCTTATACCGTACCCGTGTACATCCTTATTTTGCCTAATTCTGTTTCCTAAGTATATTGGTAACCAATTATGTAAATTTTGCCCATAACGCTTTATTTCGTTATATTTGGAATTTTCTAATATCTGTTGCCCACATCATATACATTATAATCGCACAATTATTAAAATACGGAAATATTATTAAAATAGTTATTCTTGCGAATAAAGATTGGTTGAATCTGTATGATACTCTACTCATAAATGCATTCTTTATCGCTAATTTTTTCATAATATAATTTACATGCTTTTCAAATTTAAGTTTTTTGTCCAATTTTACCCCCAAATATTTGTAAGTTTCTACTAACTCTAAATTGCAATTGTGTATTTTTATATCTACTCTTTCGCTGTTCGTTTATATCGATCAATATTACAAAAAATAATATATTTAATTTGGGCCTATTTGTTTCAAAGAATTCAAATATCTTTTTTACATCAATTTGGCACTTAATTATATAGTTTGATGACATCTTGTTAAAACAACCTTTTCTCCTAATAGTATATTTAGTTACAATACAGTGTATACGTACGTTAAACTTAAAATGTTTGCTCCACTCTCCCACAAAATATTATATAAATACCTGCTTTGCACTTCAGTTGAGGTTTTTTTAGGAAACATTTATTCGGCTGATGCTTTTTAGCTAATATTCATTTGAATTTAGGCCCTCATATCCTTCTAGGCATCCTCATTGCACTTCCGCTTCTGAGCACATGACTAATATGTTGGTCTGCGCATGTCATTAGCAATTCGGGCTTGAGAGTGGCTACGTCCTTTTCTTTTCGACGACGTAATTTTGTTTTTAAACTGCTATTTTCCAAAAACTTAACTAATGCTAATTAGTTTGTTTTAAAAATATTTTTATTGGATGTTACGCATTAAATTTCATGTATAAAACGAAATAATAATAAAACGTAAAATAATACAAATCCGTGAAAGTTTCCTATTGATTTAATTTTAGCCAGGAATCACGAATATTATACCGACCGATATAATTACTCTGAATGGGGAACGTGTTTTGGATCTCTAATGACAGTTAATAGAACTATTGAAATTGTGGAAACATTTCGATTGAATTTGTGCATGTTTGGTGAATAATTTGTGTACGTACAAAGGTACGTACAGTAAGGTCTCACTAAATAACGTGGTTCATGAAGACACAATTACGGAAATTATGGATCAATGTAAAGAAAATTACTTAGTATTAAAAATGTCCTCATTTAACGCTGTTCTGTTTAGCGCTGAAACATATTCCCCGCGTTAAGAGAAGTCTTACTGTTCAATGAACAATTAAACAACAATGATTTCAGTTCAACACTAATATCGAGCAGCAGTTAAAAGCAGTTATATAAATACATGTAACTAAAATACATATTGATTTCTACCTGCGAATATTTGTGTACAAGTAGACTGATTCTATATAAAATATGTAAGTCCCGATTTTTGTACATTGACTTGTCTCCATCGCTCGAGCAATTTGAATTTGACAAATAGCATTAAAATGCTATAGAATTTTAAATAAATAAATACATAAACTGACAAGTTTTGGAATACATTAAGAATATTTTAGGGACCATGGACAACTGACAAGACAAATGATTCCGGTACTGTCAGGTTGTGTCAAAATATACAAGTTCCAAGAAACTGGGGCTCTTTGATCATTTTTGTTTTGTAATGGACAAGGTAATTCTAGAAGAACTAGCTGTCAAAATATCGGTATTTTGCAACTGTCAGCAAATAAAAACAAATGCTTTAAGAGAAATAACGACGCAATGTATAAATACGTTAACATGAGCATGTAAATCGGATTATAAACAATGATCTGCCATATCAAAACACATTCATAGTATAAATCGCAAGACAAGACTAGGATACGTGGGCAATAATTGTGTTTCATTATTGTCATTAGTAAAAATGAAAATAATTTGACGAAAATTACTTAATAGTAATATTTATTAATATAATTAGTTATAACTTCTCTTTCATGCATGTTAATAATAAAGAAAACTCAATAAAATGTTGATTAAAACATATATTCACAAACGCAGCATCTTGCTAACCGGAAATCTCGTTGGTTCGAAATCCCACTAACGAAATCTCGCTGGTTCGAGCACTTTTTGTGTATATTTTAAGTAGGGTAAATATTATGTTTCAGTGTATGTATTTTGTTCCTTTTCCTCTTTGATTTGAGAAAGCATCTTTAAACAAAATTTTTATTTATAATTGTAGTTCATTTTAAAAATAAGATTTACTTTTAACCAACTTGCGCACAAGTTTATTTGTATGAACCCAGGACAGCTCTATCCAAAATACATACTAAGTTAGCTGGGTTTATGACAATAGAACGTTACGATATAGTGAATGTTAAATACTCGCAGATTATTTTGTTCTTAAACCCGTAACTAAACTCACAATTACAAATCTAAACTTCTACTTGTATTTAGTGGTATTGGTTCGGTACACTGTTGACAAGGATTCAAATTATTTAATTCCGGAATTTCGGTTTTATATTCACAGATTGCTAATTGACCTGCAGTTAACCTGAGCGTGTTATATTTGTGCAAAACTAAATTAAACTCACCGTGTACCGGTTCAGAATGTCACGTTTAATTAAGAGCGAGAGAACAATCCTAGTGTATTCGAACAAAGAGCCAATGGTAGCCAATGGCTAGAATATAGTAATTGAAAAGGAAAAATAAAAGCGAATTGAAGAAAATTACTAGGAAATGTTGAAATTAGATTTTGCTATATCTTAAGAGTAAAAACGAAATGAACAACGATTAAATAAATTGTAGAAAGAATCAGTCTAATGAATATTAAAGTAAAATGATTCAAAGTGACGAAGGTGATAATTTTATTATATTTAGAGCTGAGATCAGAAGTCAATTAGGCACCGAACTTTATATGTAACAAACGTCAAATATATGATCCCATGAGCACTGATGCAGTGTTTGAAGCCTTATCCATTTTTTAAAGCCACCGTGGTCAAATTTAAATGATTTTAACAATGATTTGAAGTTTGATAAGATGTGAGACACACCTTAAAAGAGTTTACTGAAATATCACTGTTCATTAACTTATACAAAGTAGGAAAATATTTTGTGCGGATGGGTTGGAATGAATGACTATAAGTTCTAGATGTAGAGAACTATAATTTTGTGTACAGTAGCAATTTGAGTAGCAATGCTAACGTTTCGGCCATGTGGTTCTGACCATTATCAAAGCGTAGATTTTAACACAACATCTGAAACACAATGTAAAATATAACAGTGTTAAAGAAGCTAAATATCACAAAATTTAATAATAGTTACCTAAACTAAGTCAAGAAACATCACAACAAAAACGCAAGGAGAAACATTCTCCAATTGTGCAGTTTATTTATGTAAAAATGTAAAACGTCATGCCTAATGGCGTAGATGGTGAGCGGATACTAATTAACAAAAATCAAAGTTTTAACCAGTTGAAACGAAACTTATAAAACACCTATCGGTCAATCACGAAGTAAGAAATTTCATTAACGCGGAATAATTCGAAACAAAGCGTGGTCCACCATAGCACTGTGTAAGTTATTTCCGTTACTTACACAGTGCTATGGTGGACCACGCTTTGAATTCAACACACACTATAGACCAGTGTTTCTTAAACTTTTTGATCGCGCGACCCCTATTAACAATTGAAAATTCCGAAGGACCCCCCGAACCGTGTGCGCAGAAAAATGTTGGAGGGGACTAAAATCCAGTAGATAATTTCTTTTGTTTAATTAAAATGAATTACTAATTGTTTTTATTATTAGCAGATTTATTTGTTTAGTTGCAATAACGGATCACTCGCCAAATATTCTGCGACCCCTAAAAAATGTTTATCGACCCCCTTGGGGGTCGCGCCCCCCACTTTAAGAATTACTGCTATAGACTACGATAATTTTAAAATCTTACATTCTGAATCCAATAAATTTAAAAGATTGTTTTTAGAGAGTGTTTACATTAAATTAAACAATAATTCTGTAAATCATAGAACTGATTTTTGTAACCTTGTTTCGAATTATTCCGCGTTAATGAAATTTCTTACTTCGTGATTGACCGATAGGTGTTTTATAAGTTTCGTTTCAACTGGTTAAAACTTTGATTTTTGTTAATTAGTATCCGCTCACCGTCTACGCCATTAGGCATGACGTTTTACATTTTTACATAAATAAACTGCACAATTGGAGAATGTTTCTCCTTGCGTTTTTGTTGTGATGTTTCTTGACTTAGTTTAGGTAACTATTATTAAATTTTGTGATATTTAGCTTCTTTAACACTGTTATATTTTACATTGTGGCTTTTCAGATGTTGTGTTAAAATCTACGCTTTGATAATGGCCAGAACCACATGGCCGAAACGTTAGCATTGCTACTCAAATTGCTACTGTACACAAAATTATAGTTCTCTACATCTAGAACTTATAGTCATTCATTCCAACCCATCCGGACAAAATATTTTCCTACTTCGAATGCAGGAGGCGGACACGCAGTGCTAAATTTTGTGACCGTAGTCTGCAACTTATCTTACATGTATGTAATGCATATTTCATAGTTCCGAGGGAAAAAGTCAGATGTCACTAAGAGTATTCTTGCTAGGTCAGCGAATACAGCGGTATATTTAAATTGATTTAAATTTTGTATTTAGGGAATTATTAACAAAAATTTAATTTTTGTGTACAGATTTTTTATTTACTAGTTGCTAATAATGATTTACTACATTAATAAAATAATTAAAACTAAGCATATATACAATATTTACAATAGTTGGTATTTCCACAAATTCCTCTAACTCTGGAGTTTCAATTACTGCTGTAGGTACCGTTAAATTTGGATATTCACCTAATCCTGTTCGCAGAATGTTCGATATATTTGTGGATATAATCTTCTTTAAATCGAATGCCTGGTTTGTTCCTGGTAATTCTGAAATTTAAAAATGGAAAGGTGTTAGCAACATAATTCTATTCTATCATGTCATGTACTCACCAATAGTTGGTATTTCTTCCGACTCTTTCTCCTGTAAAGCAGCTGGGTTTGTCGGTGATAATGGTAATGGAATTTCAGGTTCTAAAATAAAAAATAAACACTGTTATAAATTCCATAGCTTAAAGTTGTAATAGTAAAATCAAACAAAACTTAATTAGCAATTGAATAAATGCATGTATGATGCATGTATATCTATACATTTACGTACCATGCACAAAAATAGTTGAAATTGCTCCAATATTTAACTTTTTGGTCAACGGACTTCTGTACTGGTCTCTGCCATGTCTAATCTTCCCATGTTTTCCAACCATTTCGTACGACGTTCATCAGACAATGGCAAATGGTAATAGTCCAAATCAGGATTCTCTGTTGAATTCTTGGAGCAGCCAGGAACACAACATACTGAACGTACCATTTTGCTGAAGTAACATTAATAATATTAACATAACAGTTGCCATGCTATTCATGTATACATATAATACATATATGTATAACAAATACTACATGCAAAATATCAGCATCATATTCACATGCTTCATATAAAATAAATACATTTTTAAAAGCTTACCTTTTCAAATTTCACAAACAGCACTTTACAAATCGCCCTGCACCGTAATGTATTCGTAATGACTGTATATAGTTTAGAGACTGATACACAACTGAAAATATATTCTCATATCTCTTTAAAAGTAAACTTAATCCGATTTAATAGCACAAGCTTCGAAGAATCGTTTACTAACCACTTCGAAACATTCAAATAACTGTCAACAGACACCATTTGCTTAGTCATGTGATCACATTTTTTCAAGCGGGCTGACCTAAATAACTTATTTGCTAGTGACCAGCTAGTGCCATCTGACTTTTTCCCTCATAAGTATAATGGTTAGGCAACGCAGTTTTACAGTACTGAAAAGTATGCTGTATCTAACGTGGTCACAGGCGCGTCCATAAGCGTGACTACCCCCTGTTCGAATGAATTCAAAATTTGACTAAATAATCATCAACAATGATTAACTTATACAGAAATATAGATTTGCATAAATATCCCGATATGGGTGCGAAGTGGCGATAAGTACGGTACTGCGTGAGAATTACCGTGGATTTTACGGTGTCTTTATGAGGGAGTTTTCAAGAGAATGTTCGGCAGGGCTGCAAATAGAAAGAATCATATAATTTGTGCTGGCACCGTATGCTAAAAATATCGTTGAACTTTCATGCTTACGTTTACAAATATAAATACCCATGTACCGAATTGTAAGAAGCGGACTAACATTAGGGTTGCAACGACATGTGCCTCATGCACAAACCAGTAGTGCTGTCTCGATTATATAGGTGATGGCACTAGGTCTGCGAATTTATTCGTTAATATATGTGAATACCGGTATCAATTGAAATTTGGGACATAGGGAATTAACATTTAAATATAGAAAAACTGTGATTACTTCTTAACAATACATTTTAAAGCAAAAGTGTAAATAAAAAAGTTATTTAAAATAAAAAACTGTATGCTGTATTGAATGTTCTAATATTTTGTACATCTAGTAATTTCTGTTCAGCAATTTTGAAATATTGCATTTTTATGACAGTTTATGATGCTATGGAACAAAATTAATATGCTTTCGTTAATCAGAACAACAAATCATCGATACACTGTTTATGATTCATGACCACCTGATCAGTCACAATGCAATTTTCGTAATAAGAAAAAATACATTTCAAAATTCATTTACTTAATATAGAAAAATATCACATATTATGCAGTTTTTTATTATAAACAACTTTTTCATTTATATTTTTGCTCTAAATGTATTTGTAACAAGTAACAAATGTTCTATATTTACCAACTAATATCAGAATTTATGGGAATAACGTTAACTAGAAATTATACATAAAACAGATTGTTGACATGAATTAATAGTTACTTTTTTACAATCTCTTCCCAAATTGCGTACTCAATTTACTTGACAGTGTATTAAATAGAAGCATCCAAAATAATTGGATCGGAGAACAAAAATTTCGTAACAAGATTACCCAAATCAACAAATGACATTGTAATCCGTATAATTTTGTCTTAATCCAGTGCACTATCCATTTTTTGCTTCAATTAGTAAACGGAGAGGTAACGTAACGAAAAACTACATTGTTCTCAACATGCATTATAGTAGCTACAGTCAATCACTGTCTATCTACCCAAACAACCAATTCAGGTCATCAATGTAATATCACTAGAAATTATGACGTCATGATTGATTACTTTTATAGTGTTAATAGTTAAAAGCCAATAAATATATAAAAATATATATTTACAAATACATGGTGATATTTATGTTTGTTACGTTTTCCTAAACGATGACATGAATCGATGGTTTTGGTTGGTAGATAGATAATAACTCAATACTGACATAGTACAGTCATTGCATACAAACGTACAGCATGTGGTTTCTTAAGCAGATTGCAAGAGTAAAAATATTGGGATATATTTGCAACGCAAGGATAATGTACATCCATTACATGGATTCCTTAAAATTTGCTTAATATAATATATACTGTTTATATATTGTGACGCTTCCTGGTAGTGCGGGTGTCGGGTTGCTCTGGCGCCAATCGGATTCGTGCCAGGATAGTTCAAGGGAGATTAGGGTAACAGAAATAACTTAGCTTGCACAGAAAGTTTGGTGTTTTATTAATGTTGTGCTGTTGTACTGTAGTACAAACTGTAAACTCCACTAACTTGCGCCACGCGACGTGGTGCAACAAAAATAACAACAGTGATTCACTAATCACTCAGATGAACAATACACGTTATTCCAATAGATATTCCATAAATCATAGCCATACACAGAAATGCACAATGGTCGTTATAACGGGATACTTTAGTAACGGGACGGAGACTGAACTTGGCAACAGGTCGGGTCGCAGTGCCAAGTAACAGGGGAGGACAGCCGCCCAGGTCGGGTCGCAGTGCGGCTGGTACGGGGGTAGGAACTGATAACTTGACAACAGGTCGGGTCGCAGTGTCAAGCAACAGTGTAGGACAGCCGCCCAGGTCGGGTCGCAGTGCGGCTGATACGGAACAGAAACTAATGACTTGACAACAGGTCGGGTCGCAGTGCCAAGTCACAGTTGGAAAATACAAGTCAAAAAATGCGGCTACTTCTGCAACAGTGCAGAGCAACACTCAATAATACAAAGAATATACACTGCCGCACAAGGCAGGACAATAAATCGGAATACGGAAACTTTCTTACGGTTCGGTTGTAGCTGGAGTCACCTCGGAGAGCGGAACACTAACTGACTATCATGAAATTTGCTGGGCTATTTATACCCCCGAGATACACACATGTTTGAACCCCGAATTAAACCAGTCAGTTCAACGAATACTGTTTCAATCCGTCCGGAGCTCGAGCGTAGACCGCGCTAATTGGTTCGCTAACGGTCAATGCTCTGTGCAAAAGTAATTTTTAACACAAAAAAATACTCTTTGTCACATCCCCTCCTTACTTTGGGTGGGGGGGGGGGGGGGGTGGTGAAATACAAAAACCAGACTTAGAACAAGAAAAATTAAACAGACTTAGAACTAGAAAAATTAAACAGACTTAGAACTATCACATTAAACAAGCAATGATTTTACAACCACCCTTAAAGCTACTTAACTAACTTAACACTAGCACTAGCACTGTTCACTCAGAGGAAATTGTCACGAACACTGTCGTCTTTTCGGCGGTGAACGGCAAGGGGGGTAACACTGTCTCAAGGGGGGAAGGTGGCTGGCCCGGAGGGCCGGAACTCCGGTTCCGGTGCTGGTTGGTCCGTGGCTCCTCGGTCCGTGGCGTGCTGTTCCATGGCAGCTTGGTCCTTGGCTGAGGCGCGCGGCCAGCGCGGACTGGCTGGCAGAAATCCTCCCTTGGCGATACCGGGGAGTCCGTAGGGACTGCCACGGGGTGGTTGTCCGGTGTTGGCGGCTGGCTGCATCCAAAATCTATGGGAACACCTAATAGTTAGTGGGCTGGTTTGAGGTCTTTGACGTGGATCCGATAAAGACGTCGGCCGCGCTCGTTCCTCAAGTCGTATACCAGTCGAGACACACGGTTCTCGACTGTCCACGGTCCTGAATACTTGGGAGCGAGTTTGGCCGCGTATCCCCTGACGGCTACTGATAGCGGATGCTCCCGTCGCATCACGAGATCCCCCTCATGGCACTCCCAGTCGCGTCGGTGTCGATTAAAGTACTCGCTCTGGCGGGTGGCTGCGTGGCTGAGGTTGATCCGAGCGAGCTCTCGGGCCTCTTGCAGCTTCTCCAGGCGGTCCAGGTGATCCGGTGGCAAGACGTGGGGCTCGGGTTGCTCCTCGTCTTCTCCCTGCGTGGCCTGGTGATACTCTCCCGGAAGCACGAGTTCATGACCAAAATTTAGGTACGCTGGTGTGTACCCCGTCGACTCATGACGGCTGGTGTTGATGGCGGTCATCAACTCCGGCAGGTATCGGTCCCACGTTCGTTGATCCTCTTCGCAGTACTGTGCCAGCATGGGTTTCAGTACTCGGTTTACGCGCTCAACGAAGTTTGCCTGCGGCGTGTACGGTGGTATCACTTACTTTCGTACCACGGGAGCGGATTTCCAGCCACGTTGAGTTCCGGACAGTCTGCCTCGGCTGTATACGGCAGTGGTTGTCGTGATAGCGCGTCCGCGACTTTGTTCAAGGATCCTTTCCGATACTGAATGGTACAGCTGAACTGCTGTAAGAACAGTGCCCAACGTGCTAATCGACCAGACGGGTTTTCGATAGAGTGTAGCCAGCGTAGTGCTTGATGGTCGGTCACAATTGTGAAATGGTAACCCTCCAGGTACGGTCGCATCTTCTGCACAGCCCAGACGACGGCTAAACACTCTTTCTCGGTAACGGAGTAGTTTCGTTCTGCATCCGAGAGTGCACGACTTGCATACGCTACTACACATTCCTTGGATTCGGTTCTCTGTATGAGGGCGGCTCCCAAGCCGTAGTTGGAAGCGTCGGTCTGTAGCTCAAAGGGTTGACTAAAATCCGGACAGGTGAGCACTGGTGCACTAGTTAGTGCCGCTTTCAACTGATCGAAAGCTTGTTGTTGAGCGTCCTCCCACTTCCACGGTTGTGCTTTCCTCAGCAGCTTAGTAAGCGGGGCCACAAGCTTAGCGAAGTCGGCCACGAAGCGTCGGTACCACGAAGCAGCTCCCAGAAACTGTCGTAGTTCACGTATCCTTTTCGGTGCCGGAATATCAACGATGGCTGCTACCTTTGCGGGGTCCGTTTTTATCCCTTCTGCGGTGATTACGTGTCCTAGATACTGAATGGAGCTCTGCGCGAACTGAGACTTCTCGGGATTGATTTGCAAGTTGGCCTGTCTCAATCGACGGAATACTTCCTTCAAGTGTTCCATGTGCTCGGAGAGGGTAGAACTCAGCACGACGATGTCATCCAAGTACGCAAATGCGTGTGGCTCCATCTCGGGTCCGATAACGGTGTCCAGTAACCGTTGGAAAGTGGCGGGGGCTGCGTGTAGTCCAAACGGCATGACTTTGAACTGGTACTGTAATGGATAGCACCCGCACGTTGGCAGCACTGCAGGACACGTCAAGCTACCGCGACTAACATCACATTGATTACAATATGTATCGAGCAGTTCACATCAGTTATACGAGCTGGTGTTATCAATAATAAAGCAATCTAAACATATTCTGTTGTTTTAATATTAAACATAACAACACATGGTGCCGAAACCAAGTTAAAATGTCAGAAGATACAATAAATATTAAACCACCGAAATATTTCGTTACAACGACAGAAAACATTGCAGTGTCGTGGAAATTATGGCTACAACAGTGGGAGTGGTACGCCGTGGCAACTAACCTAAGTAAAAAGAAAACAGTAGTACAGGTCGCAATTTTCATGACAAGCATCGGCCCAGACGCAGCTGTCATATTTAATACATTTAACCTATCCGAAACTGAGTACAAGTCACTCGACACTATCAAAGGTAAATTTACAAATTACTTTACACCAAAAATAAACGAAACCTATGAAAGGTATATGTTCAACCTCATTACACAAAACAGCGAACAAAGTTTTGACCAATTTCTTACTAACCTCAAAAGCAAAGTTAAAAATTGTGGATATGGAATTATCGAAGACAGCATAATTCGGGACAAAGTAGTAATCGGTATCGAAAGCGATACTACAAGGGAAAAGCTCCTGACCGAACATGAGTTGACATTAGAAAAAACAATAGATATCTGTCACTCAGCGGAACAGGTTCAACAACAAGTGAAAAACATGAAGAACACAGCAGCAGTAGAAGCGGTCACTTACAAAAAGAAAAATATTGATGTTAACAACAAAGAGAAAGGTAATAGGGAACATCAGAAGGACGAAAGGGACCGTGAAGATAGAGAATTTAACTGTGGAAGGTGTGGTACAAGACATGGAATTCGGGCGTGCCCAGCATTTGGAAAAACATGTGCCATATGCCGTAGAAGAAACCATTTCGCTAAGCACTGTAAAACACGAAATGTACAAACACTAGAAGAAGAAAAAGAAGCCGATGATGAAGACTACTTTGTCGGTGAAGTCGGAAATGACGCAGATCACGAGTTAGACTGGTTTGAGACAGCAAGCTTACCTGGAATTCAGGTAAAATTTAAACTTGATTCGGGTAGCCAATGTAACGTACTAAGTAAAGGAATAGCGTATAAAACGAACGCACACATAAGGCCGTCCAGTACCAGGTACTTGACGTCATTCTCTAACCACAAAATGCCTGTTTTAGGAGAGACATGGATCGAAACAAAAATCAAAGATAAAAAGTTACCAATCAAATATATAATAGTAGATAATGAAGTTACACCAATACTCGGCAAAACAAGCTGCGTGAAGCTCAACCTAGTGAGACGAGTTGAAGCACTGTCAAACAAATACGAAGAACTATTTGACGGAATTGGATGTCTGAAACAATTTAAATACGATATAGACCTAATAGACAACCCTCAGCTGCCGATATGCCCACCAAGAAAGGTACCATATATAATAAGAGATCAGGTAAAGAATGAACTAGATAATATGGTCGAACAAAAAATAATAGAAGCAGTCACCGAACCAACACCAGCAGTGTCGCCCATGGTAGTGGTCCGAAAAAATGGAAAAATAAGATTGTGTATCGATCCCTCAGTCATAAACAAAAATTTAAGAAGAAGACACTACCCATTAAACACGGTTGAAGAAATAACTTCAAGAATACACGGTTCAAAATGGTTCACACTATTAGACTGTAAAAGAGGGTTCTGGCAGTTGAAGGTTACAAAAAGAACGTCAGAATACCTAACATTCAGCACACCATTTGGCAGATACTCTTGCCTGAGAATGCCATTTGGCTTAGCATCCGCGCCAGAAGTGTTTCAACAAGTCATGAGCTCACTCCTCACGGGTATAGAAAACACGGAGATATCGATGGATGACATACTTGTACACGCCGAAACAAAAGAAAAATTAGAAAAAATTACACAGAAAGTACTAGATAAACTTCGAAACTCAGGATTAAAACTAAATAAAGAAAAATGTATATTTAGCACACAAAAAGTCAAATTCTTAGGACACATTGTGACAGATAAAGGACTGAAGCCAGACCCAGAGAAATTAGAAACGATAAATAAAATAAAGAGACCTGAAAATGTAAAACAATTGCAAAGATTCCTCGGGTTAGTAACATATCTCTCAAAATTCATTAAAAACATGGCCGATGCAACCAGACCGTTAAGACTATTGCTCAGGAAAGACATAGAATGGTATTGGGACAACGAACAGGAGGAAGCCTTTCTAAAATTAAAAGATTTACTAACAAAGCCTCCTGTTTTGGGATATTACGATCCAAAAGAACCCATACTACTCTCAGTGGATGCCAGTAGTTATGCCTGCGGTGGAGTACTAATGCAAAAGGAAAGACCCATCGCCTACTGCGCCAAGTCCTTCACTACTACAGAGATAGGTTACAGCCAACTAGAAAAAGAGGCCAACGCCATACTGGTGGCCTGTAAAAAATTTCACAGTTACATTTGGGGCTGTAAAAACCTTACCATTGAATCTGATCATAAACCATTGGAAACAATCTTCAAGAAGCCGTTCACTGAAGCGCCGCCAGGATTACAAAGAATATTGTATCAAATACTGCCGTACAACCCCAAAATCACTTATAAAAAAGGCACAGAGATGTATGTTGCCGATGCATTAAGTAGAGACTGTCGGAATTTAAGCTGCGAAGAAATGCACAATGGAACGCTCCAGATATGTGCCGTAGTTCCATTCACCAAATCACGTAAAGGAGAGTTGATAAAAGATACAGAAAATAACAATGAATTAAAAGAACTAAAGGAAGTAATCTTAAAAGGATGGCCTGAAAAAATCGAACAAGTAAAAGATAACTTAAAAAAATACTGGACATATAGAGAAACGCTGAGCGTCATTAACAAACTAATTTTTAAAAACGACAGGGTGTTAATACCACCATCAATGGTACCAGTAATAATGAAACACTGCCACCTCAGTCACAAAGGGGTACAAGGAACTCTACAAATCGCTAGAGACAATGTTTTCTGGCCCGGAATGACAAAAGACATTAACGAATATGTAAGAACGTGTAGAACTTGTAATAGAATTCAGAATGATAGCCCAATGGAGCCATTGGTACAACAGAGACCACCAGAAAGAGCTTGGAGCATTGTCGCATCCGACTTATTTCATTTTCAAGGAAACGAATATCTGCTAATAGCTGACGCTTACTCAGGATTCTTTGACTTCAAACAACTGGGTGCGACAAACAGCACCACTATTATCAAAGCCTTGAAAACATGGTTCGCTACCTTTGGGATACCAGACATACTTCAAACAGATGGAGGTAAACAATATAGCAGTTATGAATTCAAACAATTTACAAAGCAATGGCAATTCGAACATCGAATCTCAAGCCCACATTTTGCCAGATCGAATGGACTAGCTGAGAGATATGTACAAGAAGCAAAAAATCTACTCAAAAAATGTTCAGAAGATAACTCAGATATATACCTGGCTCTGCTACACCACAGAAATACACCCAGACTCGACCTGGGATCACCGTGTCAACGACTCATGAACAGAAGAACTAAAACATTACTACCCACAAATGAGAAATTACTTACACCTAAAATCATAAGAAATGTAACTAAGAATTTGGGAAAATTGAAGGAGAACGAAAAGGAAAACGCAGACAAGGGAAAAAAGGAAAATAAACGATTCATAGAAGGAGATAACATACTACTACGGAAAGATCACAAAAATTGGATCCCAGCCAAGGTAATAAACCCAGAACAGGGAGCACCCAGATCATACATTGTCAAAACGAACGATGGAGCAATTTACCGCAGAAACACTTGGCATCTTAAACATATGGCCAGCCCGGGACCCGGACCATCGAACCCGCCAGACAACGAGAATTACTATACAAATCCCCCGAAGAATCCAGTCGAGACTGAACCAACGACTGTACATCCAGCTACAACGCCTGCCAGTACTCCAGCCACGAATGCGAACGCGCCAGCAACCGAACCACTCCGGAACACGACTCGTAGCGGGCGAATCATTAACCTACCGTTACGCTATCGCTGAAAAAGGGAGATGTAATGGATAGCACCCGCACGTTGGCAGCACTGCAGGACACGTCAAGCTACCGCGACTAACATCACATTGATTACAATATGTATCGAGCAGTTCACATCAGTTATACGAGCTGGTGTTATCAATAATAAAGCAATCTAAACATATTCTGTTGTTTTAATATTAAACATAACAACACAGGTACAGACCTCGGCCGGGTACGGTGAAGGCAGTTAGTGGACGACTCTCTGGTGTTAACGGGACCTGCCAGTATCCTTGCTTCAAGTCGATCGTGGAGAAGTATCGCGCTTGCCGCAGGCGGTCCAAGATGGCGGTTATGTACGGTAACGGGTACGCGTCTTTCTCCGTTACGGCGTTGAGTCGTCTAAAGTCCACACAGAATCGCGGCTTGCCATCTTTCTTGCGTACGATGACCACAGGTGAGCTCCACGCACTGTGTGAGCGTTCAACGATGCCTTCCTTCAGCATACGCTCGACTTCCTCGTCAATAACAGCTTGCATTTTCGGATTACGGGGCTGGTATCGTTGTTTGATGGGTGTCTGATCGCGTAGCCGGATGTGGTGGTTCACTAGCTGCGTGCCGCCTTTCATACTTTGAAACTTCGCGAGCTCACTAGCTAGGAAGTCTGTCAGTCGCGGTTCCTTGGTTACCGGTGCTGGTGGAGGCGGGAGTACACTGCAGGTGCTCGCGAGTATGGCAGTCGGATAGCAGGTGACTTGGTTATCTCTGGCGTTTATTACCATTCCATACGCCCGAATGGCGTCCATGCCTAGTAACACGCGGTTGTTAAGTGTAGGTAGGCACATGAAGGTCATCCTTCGCCAGATGTCTCCGATCCTACATCCCACCGTACATTCTTCGTCAATGTCAGTGGTGACGCCGTTTGCCATTCTCGCCTGTGTGAAGCGGGCGGGTCGGTACTCAGCACGATGGTGACGTAGTGCTGCAAACAGACTTTCATCTACGTACGAGCACATGGCACCGGTGTCGACGAGAGCAGGCCCAGTCCAGTCGCCAATGGTGGCATTCACGAATATCCGTCCGTCCGGGATCGGCTCTGCGTTCAGTGTGGAGATTGTGTTGCGGAGGGTCGGGGTGTTGCTGGTGCGGTTCGGCTGGCCCCCCTCCTTTACTGACCAGTCGTGCACGCGTTTCCCGACTTCGCAGCGCATGCGCAGTCCCGGGACATCACTCCATGAGTGCCACAACGCGAGCAGAACTTCCTCGGTGTCGCGGTACATTGGTTTCGCCAATGGCCCTCTTGTCCACACCGCCAGCATGTTCTCTTCGGATCATACCCTTGGCTTGATGATTTCTGCGGCTCCGGTATCACACTGGCTAGGCGGACTGGGCTCGGTTTAGCCATGTCTTTCTGCAATTGTTCGTACTCTGCCATTTCTTGGTTTAGTGTACGAATGTCGGTGACATCCTTGCGTCGGATACGCTGTCGGTATTCCGGGAGCATGTTTGTGTATAATCTGAACAGAGCTTGTTCAGTGGACATACTGCCGTGTCTGCGGATTAACGTTTGCAGATCCACCAGGTAGTCGCGGCCTTTTTCTCCCGGTTTCTGTTTCCGACGGCTGATGTCTTCTTCCAAGCGTAGTTGATAGTCAGGTGGTAAGAAGAACAGACGGAAGTCTGTCACAAAATCTTCCCAGCTTTCCCAGAAGCTGCAGTTGTTGCGGTACCATAGCAGAGTGGTACCCCGTAGCAGCTCGGGCACGGCTAGCAGCAACTGCTCTCCAGTCAGTCGGTAACTCGTCTTTAATTCCTCAAGCCGTTCCAGGAAGGCGACAGGGTCGGACGTACCGTCAAAATGGACGTTCCACTTCCTTACTGTCTCGCAGACGTGTACCGGAGTGCGTAATGTCGGGGTCGCATAGTAATACGCGGCTGCTGGTGGGGCGAACGGTGTTTCTGGCTCAGCCTGTGAGCTGGCATCGAAGGTCTCGTTTACCGCGTGGTTCTCCATGACTTGTTGTGTCAATCCTACCAGTCGTCTGCGGAGTTCTTGCACGCCTCCTGTCGTGCTCAGCCCGAATCTACTGAGCTCTCTCTCTAGTGCCGGTCGCTGCAGTTCGTAAATCCAGCCGGTCTGAGCTGGTGTATGCGGAGTTCGGAAGGTTGCGGTCGGTGGGGTTGGTAACGGCGGTGGTGGCGGTGGTGTGCACGTGTTGTCAGGAAGACTTCCAGGCATGCTAATAGTTATTACGGTCCCTGCTCGGGCGCCAATTTGTGACGCTTCCTGGTAGTGCGGGTGTCGGGTTGCTCGGGCGCCAATCGGATTCGTGCCAGGATAGTTCAAGGGAGATTAGGGTAACAGAAATAACTTAGCTTGCACAGAAAGTTTGGTGTTTTATTAATGTTGTGCTGTTGTACTGTAGTACAAACTGTAAACTCCACTAACTTGCGCCACGCGACGTGGTGCAACAAAAATAACAACAGTGATTCACTAATCACTCAGATGAACAATACACGTTATTCCAATAGATATTCCATAAATCATAGCCATACACAGAAATGCACAATGGTCGTTATAACGGGATACTTTAGTAACGGGACGGAGACTGAACTTGGCAACAGGTCGGGTCGCAGTGCCAAGTAACAGGGGAGGACAGCCGCCCAGGTCGGGTCGCAGTGCGGCTGGTACGGGGGTAGGAACTGATAACTTGACAACAGGTCGGGTCGCAGTGTCAAGCAACAGTGTAGGACAGCCGCCCAGGTCGGGTCGCAGTGCGGCTGATACGGAACAGAAACTAATGACTTGACAACAGGTCGGGTCGCAGTGCCAAGTCACAGTTGGAAAATACAAGTCAAAAAATGCGGCTACTTCTGCAACAGTGCAGAGCAACACTCAATAATACAAAGAATATACACTGCCGCACAAGGCAGGACAATAAATCGGAATACGGAAACTTTCTTACGGTTCGGTTGTAGCTGGAGTCACCTCGGAGAGCGGAACACTAACTGACTATCATGAAATTTGCTGGGCTATTTATACCCCCGAGATACACACATGTTTGAACCCCGAATTAAACCAGTCAGTTCAACGAATACTGTTTCAATCCGTCCGGAGCTCGAGCGTAGACCGCGCTAATTGGTTCGCTAACGGTCAATGCTCTGTGCAAAAGTAATTTTTAACACAAAAAAATACACTTTGTCACAATATTTATACAGAGTTAGTCAAAATTACCGGAACACCTAAATAATTCTCCTACCGTAAAGAATTTAAAAAAATGTTTCGTACAAAAGTTTTTTGGTTGTAAACAAGCTACCTTTTAAGTATTTTTTTAATATTTATATATATAACAGGGTGTTCATTTTATTGCGGAAATTAGGTAAACTTTCATTTTTCAAATGGAACATCCTATATTTTTTTACTTTTTTCAATTCTAAGATTAATTCTTAGTATTTTTCATAGGACTCATTTTTTTATAAAATGCATCATTTTTTAGATATAAGCAATTAATCTGTCGTTTAAATGTCAATTGATTGACTATTTGTCAATTGTTTCATGAAGTTGTGGAGCATTATCAAGCAGGCACATGTACTTTAATTTACATTAATTTTAGTTATTTAACTTGATATTTTTTTTTATTTTGCAATTTTTTTTTATTCCTTTGGTTAAAATAAACGATATGTATGTATGAAAATACTCTAAATTCGAAGTTCAGGAATTAGGATTAATTGCTTATAACTCAAAAATTATGCATTTTATAAAAAAAATTTCCTACAAAAAATACTTAATCTCGGAATTAAAAAATGTAAAAATATACAGAGTGTTCCATTTGAAAAAAGAAAGTTGACCTAATTTCCACAATAAAATGAACACCCTGTATGTTAAAAAAATAAGTAAACGATAGCTTGTTTATAACCAAAGAACTTTTGTACGAAAAATTTTTTAAAATTCTTTACGGTAGGCGAATTATTTAGGTGTTCCGGTAATTTTGACTAATCCTGTATATATCTATGTATACAGTAATACCCCGCACCGCACAGTACGGTTAATCGGTTCCGCTCATATACAGTACTATTTGAATCCGCAATATTCAAAGAATACTGTATATACAAAAATTTATAAGTTTCCAAACATTCATTTTAAATTTAAATATGTTTTGATTTATTAAAAATCTTTTTAAAAAATTTCTATATGTATAATTGCATGATGTTTCCACATTTTTGCCTTGCCTTATCTCTTCATATAATTCACTATAACTACGAATTGAATTGTTTAATGATCTGCGAATTGAAATGCTACGTTCAAGATTAGGATCAGTTTCCATAACATGCTCTGACAAAGTTTCAAGATTTTATAGTTGTTCAGCTGTTAATTCTTTTACTGATGTTTCAGCACAGACTTCATTGTCCAATTTATCCACCCGTTGTTCATCTTTATTAATAAGAGTTTCATTATCTAATGAATTGGTGTCTGCTTCAATGCAATCAATTACGATAGCGGAAACTAACTCATTGAAACCGAGTTCATGTCTAATTTCCACAATGTTATTGGTAACTTCAGAAAAATGATTGTCAAAATCAACAAAATCTTTTGCACAATGTGGTATGATATGTTTCCAAATTGGCTACATATTGCTGCTGTTTCTTCATTCCACGATTCGTGCACATTTTCTATAAAGTATTTGATATTATAGCTATTCCAAAATTCTATTAAATTGCATAAATTTTGGCCTGCCGTGGCTTTTATGGCTTGAAAAAAAGTGTGGCACAAGTAATAAGCTTTTAATGTTGCAATGACACCTTGATCCATTGGTTGAGTCAAAGATGTCGTATTTGGTGGAAGAAATGTAATTTTTACTTTTTGATTAAGGTCACCGAGACCATTTGAATGACCTGGAGCATTGTCTAAGATCGGTAGAATCTTAAAAATAAATCCTTTTTCTGTACAATAACATTCTGTTGCTGGACAAAAACAGTTGCTGAAGCAGTCTTTAAATAGACTTTTTGTTACCCAAGCTTTCCGATTTGAACGCAGCAACACTGGCAGATTGCGTTTCAATAACTAAGGAGAAATGCGCAAGTGAAACCTCGTACCACGGTTCGGCAATTTTCGCGAGTTGTTCAATAAATTTTTTTAAAACCGTACTATAGCGAATCTGCACTGTACGAAGCACTGTGTGGGTTATTACTGGATATACAGTTAGTTAAAAAAGTATTTGGACAAATTTATTTAAATTAACTCAACAAATTTATTCAATTAAAAATATAATCATGAAATGATCTCGATATCCCTCCTAGTAATATATCACGAGAAAAAAACATAAAAATCTGTTAAAGAAATAGAAAAAATTAGTTTTACATGTGTCAATAACAACGCAAAAAAGGATTTGGACAAAGAAAATAAATTTTATAAAATACATAAAAATTTATTCTAATATTTAATGGGATTACTTTTTGAGTCTTATAATTTCTTTTAGTCCTTTTGGCCAAGATTCCACCAGTGTTCACTTTCGATTTTATTCCTTTCTTCTAGATATGTAATAATTTTTTTTCTATTTTTTTTAACCGATTTTTTTAAATTTTATTCTTTTGGTATATTACAAGGAGAGGGTTCAAGATTTCAGATGATTATACTTATAATAATTGAATAAATTTGTCCCAATATAAGTTGAGGGAATTTAAATAAAAATATTTACTTGTCCAAATACTTTTTTAATAACCATATATATATATATATATATATATATATATATATATATATATATATATATATATATATATATACAGGGTGTCCCTAAAATGCGTGGACATCGCTTAACCACAGATTCCTGGGTCGAAAATAAGACGATTTAACTAAACTTACCTATATGCCATTACGTCTCGTTTAGCTGGTATTCTGCTTCAAAGTTCTTTAAAAAAAAAGTTATTTTATCCATAACTACAGAACGCTTGGATCGATTTGGATAATATTCGGTACTGTACTTCTTACGGATGTAGGTCATCTTTTAAGGTGATATTAGTTATTATCAGTGGACCATTAGTGTACGAAACACGGGTAACCCGGCATAAATCAGTCAAAAACTTTTTAATGTTAAGGCCAATAACTTTCAAAAAAATAGTTTCAGAAAGAGACATTCAATAGTAATTTTTTTGTTGTTGTTATCTGTAGTGATATCTGTTAAGGTTTAGACACAAAAAAATAAAATCTGAGAGACCGCGCACTGCATTTCATAAAAAAATGTCATCTAGCAGTCTGGTTTTCTAAGAAATAAATGACGATATGATATTTATTAGTGCAATTATTTAGATTTCCTTATAAAAAGGAATCGCAAATATTTAAATCTGGTGAACGAGGTGCCCATTTTGCAAAAATTCAAAGGAAATCTAAATAATTGCACTAATAAATATCATATCGTCATTTATTTCTTAAAAAACCAGACTGCTAGATGACATTTTTTTATGAAATGCAGTGCGCGGTCCCTCAGATTTTATTTTTTTGTGCCTAAACCTTAACAGATATCAGTACAGACAACAACAACCAAAAAAATTACTATTGAATGTCTCTTTCTGAAACTATTTTTTTGAAAGTTATTGGCCTTAACATTAAAAAGTTTTTGACTGATTTATGCCGGGTTACCCGTGTTTCGTACACTAATGGTCCACTGATAATAACTAATATCACCTTAAAAGATGACTTACATCCGTAAGAAGTACAGTACCGAATATTATCCAAATCGATCCAAGCGTTCTGTAGTTATGGATAAAATAACTTTTTTTTTAAAGAACTTTGAAGCAGAATACCAGCTAAACGAAACGTAATTGCATATAGGTAAGTTTAGTTAAATCGTCTTATTTTCGACCCAGGAATCTATGGTTAAGCGATGTCCACGCATTTTAGGGACACCCTGTATATATATATATATATATATATATATATATATATATATATATATATATATATATATATATATATATATATATATATATATATGTCCAGCGCGTCGTTTGGGGTCTCGATAATTCATGCATCGTGCACTTTGGAGTCGAAATGGGTACTTTGGGGTCCGACCCCAAACGGTGTATTTATGTAATGTGCACATTGAGGTCTACTCTTTTAACGCCACTGTAGCGGGAATAGGTACTAAAGAAAGATGGTTTTTGTCCAGAATAAAGTTCTTTTCAATATGGGCTACTAAAGCACCGTGCACGTTGCATATCTTCTACTATGTGCAACGCTTATATATTTCACAGGTACATACAATCATCAAATAGGGCAGGAACGGACTGGAAAAATTTAAACGGGTCGGGCAAATTTATAATTAATTCGTTTTCTTCAAGTATATAACAATATTTTCACTTGCTTTGTAATAGTTCATTATTATAATGATAAATAAAATAATATAATTTATTTATTTACTTTGTTTTTTAATCACAATATTTACTAAATGTAAATGGTTTCGTACCCACATTTTGACATTTTCTGGCTAACAAAAAACCTATAAACAAATAAAGCAACATTTGAACAAATATTTACAAAACCTTCTATAACAATAAATATTTAAAAAATCTAAATAATATTAAATTAAAAATAAATCAATTAACATTGTGTAAAATAATATTACTATTTCATTTTCAATTGGTAAATGAAATTGAAATTTTAATGTCTATTTTCTCATTTAATAGTGTAAAATTCTTATTTAAATGTTTAAACATTTCAATTGCTTTTCAAATATTGATCAATTCCTTCGTTTCACGTACCCGGATAGCATAACTTCAAGAGGTCTAACCTGTAACTGCAACAAAGCTGATTTAAGTGCGCTCACACGGGAGCATCTCGTGCTTGACAATACTCATGCTTGCCGAAGACGCCCGAAGCACACTTTGACGTTTCACAACGAAGTTCGTGTTAAACCCAAGAAATTAAATGTAACATTATAATGAATTTTAATATTTGGTTTAAATTAAAAAAAAAAACAATAATAATGAGTCCTTTAAGAAGCACCGCTTTATAATACACGATTTTAACTTCCCGCGCGTACAAGGAAGATGAGTCAGACTATTAGAGTAAGATGTATTAATGCTAGTATAATTCAGCAGTGTAACATGGTCCCGGTTTGGAATTAGCAGCTATGCACATTCCGGAAATTTCCGAATGGTTTTGAAATTGTCAGTCATAACTAAAAATTAAATTTTAAATAAATGACAAATCCGACTAGTGAACGTTTGATGAAAAAATATTGTAAATGTTTCATTCATCGTCATTAATTGATTGTAACTGTTAGACAAATTCAAAAAAGGCTGCTACTAACCCCGTAAATGTGATTTGGCTTGAAAAGCATTAATAACAAATTCAGCCAAACAGGAATTTCTTAAGAACTAACATAAACACCCCCCCCCCCCCGCCTGTCTTCATTTAAGTAAATTAATTTCTGTTTTTTTTTTATTTTTTGTCATAATCAGTAAACAATATTATTAATTTCAAATAAATTTGTACAAAACTATGTGAAAATATTTTTGCATATGTAGGGGACCGCGACTACTAATAGGTTAAGAACTATGGGTATCCGGTGGGGTGGGGCGTGGAGGCACGAGATGGAAGATGGTATATACGAAATTATCTATTTAAATTGTGTTTTTGTCAAATATTTGTATTGATTGTCAGGTAAATATTACCATCTTACTATTATTTACGTATTTATGTGCGTATGTTAATTTTTTTATTTTTTTATCATATGTAAATTTGTAAATTCCTTCCCCTGAAAAAATGTTTGCCCTCCCCTGGACATATTCCTGCGGACGTCCATATTAAGAACCACTGCCTTACCCAGCCCGCCGCTTCCCTTTCCTAGATAGATTCGTCTTAGAAATAACTAGGTACTAATATAATGATTATAATATTAAAACACATAACTAATTGTAGTTTTCTGAATTATACTTAAAAACATATTAACGTTACGTTAAGGAATACAAAAAAATACCATTTTGACCAAGAAAAGCTATAACCAAATATGTTCTATAAATGTATATTTAATACATTGATTATGATATTTAAATGTATATTTCTATTAAAATAAAACATTTGCATGTAAAGACGGGTCAATTTATGTGTTAACGATATTAATATAATGTTAGATTCAAGTAAATAATATATATATAAATACATCTTAAAATTTTGTATGAAGTATATTGACCGCAATATCATAACACATAATTATAAATAAAAGTTTAGATCCGGATCTCGTCTGTATGCTAACACAGATTCATTTGATAATGATATTTTAAGAAATATAGTAATGATACCAATATAGGATTAATAAATTATGTAGGTGTATACTGTATATTATGACACTTATTAATATAGAATATGAAGTACATTAACTTTCAACTAACTTCGATTTTTAGATATCATATCCTACGGATTCGTTAGAAAATACATGGGGTATTTTTGTATTTTTAGCTCTTCCATCTTTGACCAACCGACTGTATGTAGAATATGATAAAGCCAGTATTTTCTATTTTATCCATTATTTAATACATACTATGTGTCAACAATAATTAATTTTTACTGTTAATTATGACAGCGTGATAATGATTGACAATAACAAAAAAAATAACACGTATAGTAGGACTATAGTAGGATTTACGATAAAATAAATATGTTATAATATAATTATTCAATATTTTAGTTATTCTTATGTGTATGCAATATATTTGAGATTCAATGATGTAATTTAGTTGTCGATTTTATATATACCACATTAACATTACAGTATGTTGCCGGGTATAAATTTACGTCGTACAGCGGCACGACCAGTCGTTCACCGATATTTCTCGTACATAGTGGAAACAAGTTATGTATCCGACGGTAGAATCATATTGTGGTACATGCCAATGGCAACAACAGGATGTGACTTAATTATTTTGGCGAAGGATACAAAATAAACCAAATCGTGTTGAGTAAATATTGTCTACAGTTTTGCTTTATCTATTTATGATATTTTATAATCTGTATATTTGATGATGTCAGATACAGTGCGTTTTTAGGGGCGTCTTTCACACTAACACTTTACACTCTCATGATGCACAGGCCGTGCCAGTCGGTACCTCAATCCGGTGCTGTATTTTATATTAACGTCTGCATATGGATATAATCACACAAGTACTGCCGCGCTTCGGTACTTTTTTTAATATAATAAATTAATATTTTATAGTAAATAAAAAATAGAATTATTATACAAAAAAACGGCCTCGTACGTATGTGCACAGGATATTATTTATTTATTATTGCTAAATTATGTGTATTTAACACGTTGATTATATTAAAATGTATATTACAATTTAAAAAAAGAAACCATTAATTACAGACCACATATGTATACAAAGGCGGGTCTATTTATTTGTTAATGATATTATAAAGAATATAATAGAAAAATTAATCTTCAAGTAAATAAAATATATGTCAGTACATCTTAAAATTGTGTATTAAGTATATTGACCGCAATATCATAACACATATTGTTATAAATAAAACTTTAAATGCGGACCTAGTGTATGTGCAAACACAGAAGAGTTGATTTGTTAATGATATTTAAAAAAATGTAGTAATCATACCAATGATATTAGGATAAATAAATTATGTAAGTGTATACTATACATTTATTAAATATTAAGTGCATAAATTTCATTTAACTTCATTTTTACTGTTAATTATGGCAACGTAATAATGATCGACAACAACAAAAAACTGTATTTACGGGCCACATATGCAAGTAAAGACGAGTATATTTATTTGTGGACAATATTATAAGGAATATAATAGAAAAAATAAAATTCAAATCAATGAAATATATGCAAATACATCTTAAAAGTTTGTATTAAGTATATTGACCACAATATCATAACACAGACATACCTTCATTTATTCCATCTTGCATTCCGCAATCTATAAATGAATTTTTAGGCTTTACAGTTGTTTAAAAAAAAGAATTCATAAATATTTATATTGTACTGTCATCGGTGCTACGACGTCTGTGTTCATAGTTTCAAGTCGGTTAGACATGTAGAAGTGTGTCAAAATTGAATCTGAAGATTTCAGACAGACAGACAGCAAATAAACAGACTAAATAAAGGCCTGTAAAAGTAACCAATTGATTCTAAAATATAAACAAAATTAAAATTAAATTTACCTTAATATATCCCCCCTACTATTTGAATCTTACATTTCGTGCTGAGAATGGTTCAAGGCCATTTATTAAGATCTATATAATAATTCCGTACTCCGTAAATTACTATTATTTAAAATAAAAACATTATCCAGTATGTTTCCAATCATAAAGAGTATATTTGAGAAAATTATGTATCCTTTTTATAATAAATACATGTATAACAAATGCTGCCTTGTATATATGTATTTAATTATTTTTATTATGCATTACAAATAATTTCATTTCGATGTTGTATTAATTATTTTTCTAATAAAAATAAAGATGAAATTGAAAAATAAAACACATAAATGTTGTTACAAAATTGTTGAATTTTTACATTTCATATCAGGAACGCATAACTTACATGACGTTATAGTAATATCAAGCTGCGTTTATATTGTACGCCTGAGTTTAAACTTCACGCGATTTATGTGACCCTGTTACCAAATTTCCAGAATTTTGCAGAGGTTTATAATTTATTAGAAAAATAATTAATACTAGTTTTTAATCTAATTTTATTGGATTTGTTTATTTGTTTTTATTTCATTTTAAATGCTTTTTTTTCTATTTGCTGCTCTTCAGAAGTAGGTGCTGGTATTGTCTGTTTTGAATTTTTGTTAATTGTTAATTATGAATAAAAATTAAATCTATATGTATAAATCTTTATGTAGCTGTTGTGTAAATTTAACTAAGAATTTTACTCTATTAAATGAACAATTAGACAATTTAAAATGAAATAGTAATTTTATTTTACACAATATTAATTGATTTATTTTTAATTTAATATTATTTAGATTTTTTAAATATTCATTGCTGTAATACGTTTGGTAAGTTTTTGTTTAAATGTTGTTTTATTGGTTTATAGGTTTTTTGTTAGCCAGAAGATGTGTGCACGAAACCATTTACATTTAATAAAGATTGTGTTTAAAACACAAAGTAAATAAATATATTATATTATTTTATTTATTACTATAATAATGAACTATCACAAAGCAAGTGAAAATACTATTATATATTTGAATAAAACGAAATAATTATAAATTTGCCCGATTCGTTTGAAATTTACCAGTCCGTCCCTGCCCTAATAAAAGATATCCAACATGTACGACACGAGGCAGCTAGACTCACAAGTGAAACTAAATAAAAACTTTTAATAATAATGTCGATCGCTGTGAAGAACCCAGGTTCGATCCCGGAAATCAATATAAATTTTTTTCTTTTAAATAAAATTAAATTAATACCTAATTAACTTTAGCGGTGACTGTAGCCGCATATCAGTTTTCAAAAATGTTGTAATAACGTTTTTTCGACAATTTTCTAAAACACTGTGCTGGTTGCGTCATGATGAAATGTATTAGCATAGACACAAACCAACCTGGCGACTCCAAAGTGCACGATATATCGCAAACGTATAAATTTAAACCACGACCCCAAACGGCTCGCTGGACATATATATATATATATATATATATATATATATATATATATATATATATATATATATATTGTAACGGTTTAATTTACGCACATGAAACCTTTTAAAACGTGTCGCGGAACGGACCGGCATCGTCGAGCTCTGCACGAAAAGAACAGGAATAACGTTGTTGTTCAGTGGCAGATCTCGAGTGGGACAGACGAAATTTTAAAGTTTCCGCATTATTGTGCTGCGTTTTGATTTTTGAGTCTTTACTAAGTGAGTTCAATACCACCCTACAGAAAAGGGGGACTGATAAGTTACGCTTTTATCTCGTCCTGCTGGATACGGTTAGAAAGTGAGTGAAGCCACGGGTTTCGCTAGCCGTACCAGTCCCGTATTCGGGGATTTAGTGTGTGTGCCCCACCGAGATACTGTTTCGTCGCGAATAACATCATCGTCATACCGATTTCCGAGGTACCGCGTTGGTGTGCACTTGAACCTGTCCACACCGCTTGCCGATCGCCGCCCCAGCAAACCCTTCGTGTCCCGCACCAGGAGCCAGAGGCGCAGAATTCAGTTAAGTCACTTATCTTCTACGTTCTGTATTGAGTCAACGTAAATTTGGTCCCAGTGCTGTACCAAGCGACAGCGCGTGGAATCCATTGCCCCTTTGTGCTAGTGCGACCCTGGGCTGCGCGAACGCAACCCGACGCGTTAGTGTACTCTCGTAACCATCTTTGCTGGCTCGACCCAGCCAGCGTCGATTGATTTATTTATTTGAACTTATTTGTGTAATTCCCCATTAATTTGGTAACATTATAACTTTTGTTCTTAATTCTTATAAGTCTATGTATTATCTTGATTCTGCTAGTTGTTAATTGTAAGAATATTGTTTTATCATTTGTGTGACAGACCCCGGAGTAATTCGCTATATACGATAGTGATTGCTGACCCGCGTATTTTGGTCTGGATTTTGATTTGATTAATCTTTTGTTTTGGCAGCTACTCATTACCGCCCGGCTACTTGCTTCGGACCCCGTCTGTCTCTCTAAATTTTGTATTAGCTTAAGTACTAACCCATTTAGTTTAATATCGCTTATTGTCATTTCATGTTTTCTTTATTTCAAACAATATACGGATTTGTTGTACACCCGTATCACACATTGTTTAATTTGGTTGTCTCCCGTCAAGTATTTTCCCGTTATAGTCTTTCGTGTTTCAACTATAGGGAGTGCAGTGGCGTACCCAAAACACGTGGCGCCCTTATTTTAACTTAACCTGCCGTTTAATTTTATAATCATTTTGTATTGCGAAATAAGAACCACCCCCGTCTCCACTGAAAGCAGCCGGAGCAACCTTTTATCGCGCCACCCCTCAGGAGGCGTGACAATATATATATATATATATATATATATATATATATATATATATATATATATATATATATATATATATATATATGATGTGATGTGACAACTAAACAATTAAAAAAGCTATGAAAATTGCGTTGGTTGTCACTTATCACTTGTTAATCAAACAAAGGTAAACTGATTATTCCTCAAGTTTTACTTAAATACCTTAAATTAATACCTATTTTTATTAAAAATTTGATTATGTAACCCAGCGTTTCCCAAACTGTGTTCCGCGGAACACTGGTGTTCCTCAAATAGTCACGAAGTGTTCCGCGAAAAATTATGAAACTGAAAGTTAATGTTTATTTTGATTATCTAATATATCTGTGTTATCATTTATTATAACTAAAAACCCATTTTTTGCTCTAGGTGTTCCTTAAAAATTTTAGAACTTAAAAAGTATTCCGCGATCTGAAAAGTTTGGGAACCACTGATGTAACCTATCAAAATTTTTATACTACCGGAAGTAAAAAGTCTTTCTGATTCCAAAAATTTTGTCAAAATGGTGTGTTGCCATTTAAAAAATTAAAGTTGCACAGCGTAACGCATGCGCGTAATGACTTAAGAGAATTTCAAGGTCACAGAAATATAAAGTACTTTTTACCATGTAACTTTTGTCTGAAACATTTTTGTCTAAATTCAATAATAACAGAAATATAGCCTTGTTGCATTACTTTCTCTACACCCTGTATATATATATATATATATATATATATATATATATATATATATATATATATATATATATATATATATATATATATTATGACGCTTTCGTGGCTGTTAAATGAGCGTTGTTGTTTATGCTCGATGCTAGAGTGCCGACTAGTCAGTTGCGGAGTGGGGAGCGGGTTCACGTTCAATAATTTATTTAGTTGAGCGCCACGTATTTTGAAAATTATCGGTACTCTCCAAGGTAGGCAAAATACGAAACGGTAAATGAATGTTCGGAAGGGTGAGTACCCGTTTGGCACGAGATAAATATACTGCACTGCAATTACGTATGTGAACAAATCGTTTAATGATTGTTCCGGAAGAGTTCGTACATGAAATACACAAAATATGATCCTTAAATCTAAGCGAGTGATACGGTGCATGAACGATGAAATGAACTTAAAATTACAATAACCTATTTAACAATTTTTCACAAATAAGTGATCTTGTTGATCAAGATCATGCGCGTTAAGCGCGTTAATGCTACACGGCTGACAGTGGCGTAACACAAAGAAAATTATGAACACAATAACTTAATTTAATCATGCCACTGACAGGCAGGTGAACACAAAGAACCGAAAATGTTATAGATATTAACTATAAATTCAACATACGAAATATCTTGAACGACACTGGACGTCGAGAATAACCGAGTATTGCCGACCGGTGCGGACGCCACTGGTGTGACCAAGTATTCACTACACGCGCGTTCACACGGAATCAAACTTTTGCGAACAATGAAATACAAAAAGAACAATACTATTCTGTACTCATCTGAATCCCTGATAGTATGTGAACGTTGGATCCTGGAAGTCTGGATGATTCGACGACGTTGGAACACGTGAAGACGGGGGCCACGGCAAATCGACAGCGGCGGGCACGGGGCGACAGGATCGGCGTAGATGGTCCGCGAGTCCGAGGACGGAGGTACAAAACTCCCCAACAAACGGGTCTTTTCGTCAACGGCTATTTTTCCACGACACGTGGTCACGAGCACTATTTACGTTTCGACGAAATAAAACAAACACACGTCGTACTGACTCTAACTCCCCAACAAACGGGTAACTTTGGCAATCACACGCACTTTTGCGTCACACTACAACAATAGTGAATTGCCCAAAATAATAATCACAGTACAAACGGATGACCTCGTGGTCCTGCAGATCGGGTCTACGTCTTTTCTTTCTGCCGTCGTTCAAGCAACAACCAAAAATTCTCGTCAAAATCTCTCTCGCCCGGACATTCCTACGTTTAGCGATTCCGTTCTGATCCGTCTCGAGCGGTACAATTAACATCGAATTTACTTACTTTACCCTATCAGCGTTTTGTTCGTTACAAACCCTACCCTTACTTAATTTAAAAAAAAAGAAAAAAAAAGAATCAAAACCACAAAGAATTCAATCGGTTTGGATCAATGGTTTCAAATCATTGACGTGCCAAGAACCCGCTATTTGATTTTGATCGTCAATTAATTCGTAGACCGTATTAGATAATTTACGTTTAATTTTAAATGGGCCAACAAACTTGGGTGCAAGTTTATTGGAAAAGTGTTTTGTACCATCAGACAGAACGTGGTTCTTTCGCCACACTAGTTGACCAATCGTATAATTGACCGGACGTCTCCGTAAATCGTAGTACTTCTTGTTACGTTCATACGCAGTATTTAAGTGTCTTGTAACTTCCCGAAAAGTATCTTGTAAATGAGTGACGTTAGGCGGGGTACGGTCAGCGAGGGTGAGGGGTTGATTCGCGTCGACTGCTCCAAATAGGTCACCTGAAAGAACGTGTTCTCTACCGAAATTTAAATAGTAGGGAGTATATCTCGTAATTTCATGTTTCGCGGTGTTACATGCGCAAGCGATCTCTGCTATATGATCGTCCCAATGTCGGTGGTCGTCTCTCAAATAGGCTCGGATCATAGTTTTGATTACACGATTAGAGCGTTCAGTAGGGTTCATCTGAGGATGGTATAGCGGATTATAGATCAGTTTAACTTTATATTGTTCTGCTAACTTCTTAAATTCCCGGCTTACGAATTGCTTACCGTTATCACACAGTAGACTCTGCGGCACTCCATATACAAGAAATACTTTTTGTTCGATTAATTCACAAAGTTTTCCGGCGGTTGCTTTGTGCATTGGAAACAGTAGAACATATTTTGAGAAGTAGTCGTTCACAACAAGTAGATAAGAATTTCCACTTTTAGAGCGCGGGAACTCCATGAAGTCCGCGCTAATTCTTTGCCAAGGCTGAGAAATTTTTGATCTTTTCCCCATTAAACCGGCCGGTAATTTTTGCAAGGGCTTTTGGACCTGGCATACTGTACAGTTTCTTACATAGTGAATTACATCGGCTTTTAGCTTCGGCCAATAATACAGGTTGCAAATACGGTGGTAGGTCTTGTATACACCGAAGTGACCTGCGGTAGGCTTGTCGTGAAATACCCGTAAGATCTCGGGGCGCGAGTCTTTAGCTACTACAATTTTCCAATCGTATCCTTTTCCGGTTCGAACTAATTTAAATAATTCGTCGTTTACTACTTTCCAATTCCGGTACGAGGCTGGTTCTTTCCGAATCTTATCACGTACTTCACGATACCACGGATCTTTGACTTCCGGTCCTACTCGAATTAAATTCACTTTCGCGGTATTAGCTCGCGATAAAAGATCTGGTAACACGTGATCTTTTCCTTTACGGTGTATGATCGAAAATTCATACTGTTGGAGGCGTAAAGCCCACCGAGCCAGTCTACCAATAGGATCACGTAAACTGTTGAGCCATAAAAGGGAATAATGGTCTGTAACTACGGTAAAATGGATATTTTCCAGGTAAGGTCTAAATTTTTCGACTGCGAAGATCACGGCTAAACATTCTCGTTCGGTCGTTGTGTAATTTCTTTCCGCGCGGTTTAACGTTCTACTAGCATAAGCGATTATGCGTTCTTCTTCTCCTGATTTCTGCAGTAGTACCGCTCCTAAACCATAACCGGACGCGTCTGTGTGAACAAAGAACGGCAACGTATAATTCGGACAATTCAGAATCGGCGCACTGACAAGTTTCTCTTTAATCGGTAGAAATGAGTTGTTACAATCCGCGGTCCTCTCCCATTTCTGATGTTTGCGTAGGAGGGCAGTAAGGGGTGCTAGTACGGTGGAGTATGAAGGAATAAATCTTAGATACCATGAAGCCACGCCAATAAACCTGCGCACTTCGACTACGGACTTAGGAGGGGGGATATCAAGAATAGCCTTGACCTTTTCAGGATCAACATGCAAGCCAGTACCGTCTACTACATATCCTAAATATTTTAGTTCCATACGACAGAAACTACATTTACTTTTATTTACAGTTAATCCTGCATTGGTTAATCTCTCGAATATCTGTTCTAAAATTTCAAGATGTTTGTCAAAGGTGGCCGTGACCACAATTATATCGTCTAGATATACAAATACGTATGGCTCGAATTCGGGTCCAAAAAGACGGTCCATCAACCGTTGCCATGTCGCAGGGGAATTGTGTAACCCGAAAGGCATTCTGTTGAAATGGTACAACCCGCGACCGGGAATCGTAAACGCGGTTTTTTTCTTTACTGGATTCCGCCATGGGAATCTGCCAATAGGCCGACTTAAGATCTAACGAAGACAGGAAACGTGCATCTCGAAGTTTGTCCAGGATTGAGTTGACATAGGGGAGGGGGTAAGCGTCCTTTTTCGTGACCGCATTAAGTTTACGATAATCGACTACGAAACGAAAACTATTATCTTTCTTCTTAATGAGTAATGCGGGGCTAGACCATGGACTTTTTGACGGTTCTACTATCCCTTGCTCAATCATTTTGTTTAATTCTTGGTCAAACAACTCTTGTGTTTTAGCATTTACGGGATAATAACGTTGTTTCAAAGGTAACGCATCGGTACTGATTTCGTGGCTCACCAAATTCGTACATCCGATTTTATTTCCTATTAGGTTAGAGAATTTCTCTACTAAGCGGTTTAGTGCGATTTTCTGGAGTTCCGTTATATTTTCAATAGCGCGTTTATCATCGCAGGTGATTACATTCGACTTCACGCGACACCAGGTACCCTGATTCAAGTCAGGCACAATGTTCATGGATAACCAGAAATCCACGCCTAGAATGACTTCGCCCGGAAATGAAGGAACAATTAAGGCCGATATTATCCGCGTTTGGTGTTCTAATTGTATAGGGATATCAATAGTACCCAGACAAGTGCACGAAGTACCGTCAGCAACAACACATCGAGTTATAGATTGAGTTTGCAGTGTTAACCCGAACTGTTTGATGATGTTCCACGCATCACCTCCAATTATGGTGTGTGTGGCTCCGGAATCTAACAACCCCAGAAAGGAGCGTCCAAATACTTTGAATCGTAAATAAGGTCGGTTATCAGCGGGACACGAAGCAAGAATAAACTTAATTTTCGGTTTTATGTGGAAGGCACTCACCGTTTGTAGCCATTGCTTCCATTCGGTAATCTGGTTTGCCGGTAGAGGGTGCGAGAAGTCTTTAGAGCGATTTCGGAGTTCTAGTCATTTGTTACTACGCGATTTACAGGTTGGGCAATTTTTTCTGGTAAAGTCAGGCTTACCACATGTAAAACAAAATTTATTCCGTGTCTCCTGGCATTGTTTGAATAGGTGACCGGGACGTTGGCAATTCCAGCAGGTAGAGTTCGAGTTTTTCGACGAGAAGGTAGCACAGACGCGGGTTTTGTGCGCGGGACACGCGAGATCTGGTTCTAAGTAATTACGTCAGCTCAAAACGGGTGGTTTAAAGTTATCGGCAAGGTATCGATTATTTTCCAACTTCTTGCAAATGTTCAACAATTCTTCTACGGTTTGAACTTCAGAAAGGCCGACATGGTGAATATAATAAGGGGCGATGTTTCGTCGCAGAACGCTTAGTTTGTCTTCTTCTGTGGGTGGATGTGGGAGACGTGCAAAGTACGACCCTACTCGTTCGGATGGACCTTGAGAGTGCGATCTAATTTCTGACCATAATTCAAATTCGTAACCCGCTGGTTCGAATTCTTCACGCATTAAATTTTCCAATTCCGACCACGATTTGGCTTTAGACCGGACTGATCTGTACCAGATTAGTGCGTCACCGGATAATAATTCGATCGCTGATTCGAACAATTCGTGCGGAGAGATCCGTCGCGAAATTCGAAATTCGTTAACTCGCTCCAGGAAAGCGTTAATACTGAGTCCGCTACCATCTCCGCTAAACGATATATTCCATTTGCTAACAGGTATTGGCCGCGGGGTGGTAGAAGGCGAAGTCTGAAACGGTTCCGAGGTTAAATTTGCGACACTAGTAGTCGGTCTATTAATAGGCAGTTCTGTTACAACGTTATCAATAGTTTGAGTAACAGCGTCTTCTAGATCATTTAATTGTTCGCGTAATGGTTCGGTCGCTTTGCCCATATCTGCGTCACTGGCTTTAAGTCTCGCGAGACGCCCGAGTATGTGTGAAAGTTTCGTTGTAAACTTCTTGTATTCGTTAGTTTGATTTGATCCGATAATTTGATCTGCTAAGGTCCGTATCTCTTCACATTTACTGGTACACGTAGTTAATTCTTGTCTACTATCTAGTGTGCTCATGGCAGGTAAGCTACCAAGTTTTTCAGATTTAAGAGCCTTGCTTAAAGTTTTTCGCATCTCGCTAACCGGTACTGATTCTAGATTCTCGTGACCGCGTACGTTTAACTCGTATTCCAACTCATCGCGGGCCAGACGTACAGGATCCATGACGCGACTAGTATACGATAAGCAAGTAAGCAAATTCCAAACTCAACGATAGTGGTAAGCACAGAATGTACTTTTGAAACAATTTGAATACGACGAGCCAAATAATCGTCTGTTTCGGAAAAGGTCGGCAAAAGTCGGTTGTACAAAACCATACAGAATCTTAACGGACAAAATAATACAATAATAATCAAGTAATATAACATATACTTTGTACGAACACTTCTGGAAACAACACGCAAAGAAATTTCAGTACAGTGTGAGTTTTGCCAAGATAAGAGATTACAATGAATACAAGATTGAACTGAACTCATTATTTGCGCGGCCGCCCCACGTTGGGCGCCATTTTTCTATGACGCTTTCGTGGCTGTTAAATGAGCGTTGTTGTTTATGCTCGATGCTAGAGTGCCGACTAGTCAGTTGCGGAGTGGGGAGCGGGTTCACGTTCAATAATTTATTTAGTTGAGCGCCACGTATTTTGAAAATTATCGGTACTCTCCAAGGTAGGCAAAATACGAAACGGTAAATGAATGTTCGGAAGGGTGAGTACCCGTTTGGCACGAGATAAATATACTGCACTGCAATTACGTATGTGAATAAATCGTTTAATGATTGTTCCGGAAGAGTTCGTACATGAAATACACAAAATATGATCCTTAAATCTAAGCGAGTGATACGGTGCATGAACGATGAAATGAACTTAAAATTACAATAACCTATTTAACAATTTTTCACAAATAAGTGATCTTGTTGATCAAGATCATGCGCGTTAAGCGCGTTAATGCTACACGGCTGACAGTGGCGTAACACAAAGAAAATTATGAACACAATAACTTAATTTAATCATGCCACTGACAGGCAGGTGAACACAAAGAACCGAAAATGTTATAAATATTAACTATAAATTCAACATACCAAATATCTTGAACGACACTGGACGTCGAGAATAACCGAGTATTGCCGACCGGTGCGGACGCCACTGGTGTGACCAAGTATTCACTACACGCGCGTTCACACGGAATCAAACTTTTGCGAACAATGAAATACAAAAAGAACAATACTATTCTGTACTCATCTGAATCCCTGATAGTATGTGAACGTTGGATCCTGGAAGTCTGGATGATTCGACGACGTTGGAACACGTGAAGACGGGGGCCACGGCAAATCGACAGCGGCGGGCACGGGGCGACAGGATCGGCGTAGATGGTCCGCGAGTCCGAGGACGGAGGTACAAAACTCCCCAACAAACGGGTCTTTTCGTCAACGGCTATTTTTCCACGAGCACTATTTAAGTTTCGACGAAATAAAACAAACACACGTCGTACTGACTCTAACTCCCCAACAAACGGGTAACTTTGGCAATCACACGCACTTTTGCGTCACACTACAACAATAGTGAATTGCCCAAAATAATAATCACAGTACGAACGGATGACCTCGTGGTCCTGCAGATCGGGTCTACGTCTTTTCTTTCTGCCGTCGTTCAAGCAACAACCAAAAATTCTCGTCAAAATCTCTCTCGCCCGGACATTCCTACGTTTAGCGATTCCGTTCTGATCCGTCTCGAGCGGTACAATTAACATCTAATTTACTTACTTTACCCTATCAGCGTTTTGTTCGTTACAATATATATATATATATATATATATATATATATATATATATATATATATATTCGATCATACAGGTTCTGGTCTCGTGGTAGAATCAAACACATGTCGGATATAAACATATTCAACCTAAGAATATCAGACTAATGCTAAACCGTAATATACTGAGCTTATTCAACACCATTATTGATTACATCTCCGTGGGCTGTCATTGTTTGTTTGCTTATATGGGGTACTCAAATCCATATAGGAGTGACTTCACATGAAATAAATTTTATTCACGACATAAATAAAACAAGCTATCTCTTTCTTACACATTTGACTCGTTTAAATCTATGCGCACATAGTTTTGCCATAGGGGGTGGGGCTTGTCAATAATTCGTTTGCGATTTTACGACGTCACTCCTATATGGATTTGAATAAACTTCAGGTATTGATAAACGCTATGGTGAATAATTTAAACGAAGGATTCACAAAGTGCGGTCCGTCATTTTCTTGAATAAAATATATAATTATATTTATATAATGTATGAATAAATAACAGAAAATAATTTAATTCTGGGACTACATTTTAATGCAAAAGTGGAAGGAAGAGGCGGAGGACTTGATTTGATACAGGAAAGAAAAGAAAAGGAAATCCAAGAGATGGGACGAAAAATAAAGTAGGTAAATCATAATTGGAACTATGTGAAAACGAAGGTTTGCCGATACTAAATGGAAATATATATGGTGACGAAGAGGGTCAATATACCTACACAAGTAAAAAACGAGAACGGATGTTAATCGACTTTGTGATAATAACTGCTGGCGCCATAGACATAATAAAGAAAATGACGGTACCATGAGGGAAAACGCAGATTCAACAGAGAGAAAAAAAATGAAGGTATACACAAACTGGATAGAAGAAAGTTTACTAAAATATATACTGAAGTCAGAGATGGTGACATGTAAGAAAGGAAACATAGACAAAGAATTAGAACACTTAATTGAGAAAATAAAAAAGGCATCGACACAGGATATTTAAATATATCAAGAATGCATGCCAAGTAGAAACCGCTGATGAACAAAGCAATATCTAGAACTAAAAAAAGAATCAAAAAAAGTTCTTACAAATTGGAGAATCTACTCCCCGTCAGAAGAATAGTACAGGAAAAGATAAGGAATATAAAGATTATTGCAAAGAGAGAAGATTGTGTCATACTTACAATAATATCTGTTAATGAACGACAATCATAAATCACAAAATTTTTATGACAGTTGCAATGTCATACAATTGTTTGTAATTTTGTTTAAATCCCATGGCTATTCCTATAAATTATGTGTTTTCATGAAATTTAAAACTTAAAATTCTCAGATATTAGACACATAGAAGCAAAAGGTTAGAAGAAAACGGAACACACAAGACGAAAAAATAATTGTAACAACTTTTATTCCTAGATCATTTTCCAGTGAATCCAGTTCTGTGCAGCGTGTTCTTGGCACACGTACAAATTTACATTATTTCTAACGTAGATAAATTTTGTTCTTTATTGTTTTATTCGGGAACAGTTTGACCCCACAATTCGCCAACATTAGTTGCGTTGCTTTCAAAACAATTTAGTTCATCGTTTCTTTTTCAACACCTACAGAGAAAACATTTCTCAAACATACTTCATTTTTGTGTTATTCACATTATAACTGGGACTATATAAATATTAAGAAAAAAAGTTCTAGGATACCCCCTATTATGCATTACAAGAATAAAGAGCTCAGCAATCCGAAGGATTTAGTCGAGGCCTTCGCTGAAAATTTCAGTAATAATTTTGCTCCTGATGAAATGCTACCAGATGCAAGTAGTTTATATGAGGATAGTTCAAGTAATGTTGTTTTTAATCAAATATCTGCACACGAAGTCACTAATGCCATTGACAAGCTGAAACCTAAATGTGCCATGGGATCTGATAATATACCGTCGTATATTCTAAAGGGGTGTAAGGATTTATTAGTCCGTCCTTTGTGCAAAATCTTCAATACAAGTTTGAAAATGGGTATTTTCCCCTCTACGTGGAAACGTACTAAAATAACTCCAGTTTTTAAATCAAAAAATAAAAGTGAAATTGTCAATTACAGACCAATTGCTATTCTCTGCTCGGTATCTAAAGTATTTGAATCAATTTTATACGATAGAATTTATAATAATGTAAAATGTTCGATAACAATTAATCAGCATGGTTTCCTGAAAAAAAGATCTACGACCAGCAATCTATGTAATTTTACACAATATGTAACTGAAGCAATGGTGCATCACTCACAAGTTGATGTTATTTACACAGACTTTAAAAAGGCATTTGATCGCGTGAATCATCAAATTCTGTTAGACAAACTAAGCAAATATGATATATCTCCAGTCTTAATAACTCTGCTTGCTAGTTATTTGGCCGCAAGAACAAACTACGTAGTTCATAATCATTATACGTCGTCTGAATATTATTCGTTCTCAGGTGTTCCGCAGGGATCAAATCTTGGTCCATTGTTGTTTTTATTGTTTACTAACGATATTGTATCTACTGTTAATACTAATATTCTGTTGTATGCCGATGATATAAAAATGTATGTATCTGTAGAAAATATCAATGACTGCACACTTCTTCAGCATAACATTGATAACATTTATCGATGGTCTGTCTTGTTCAAGCTACCATTCAACATAAACAAGTGTCAAGTAATGACTTACACAAGAAAAACATGTAGTATTTCACATGAATATAAAATGAATAATGTTATACTGACGCGTGTTGCAACTGTCAAAGATTTAGGTGTAGTTTTTGACTGTAAACTCTCATTTTCGGACCATATCATCAATATGGTAAATGAGTGTAATCGGCTATTAGGCTTTATAATTAGGAATAGTAAAGATTTTACTAACATTAGCGTTATAAGATTGCTATATTGTTGTTTAGTACGTTCCAAATTAGAATACTGCTCAATTGTGTGGGATCCAAATTATTCGAAATATGTTACTCTTATTGAAAAGGTTCAAATAAAAATATGTAAATATCTCAGCTACCGCATGACTGGGCAATATGGTCATATAAATTATAATGAAATTGTTAAAGTGTTTTCACTAGGTACTTTAAAAGACAGAAGAATCCTTATAAATATTTGTTTTTTATATAAACTTGTTCAGAATATGGTGGATGATCCCTCATTTTTAAGTAAAATTAGCTTCAGAATACCGTCTGTTCAGACAAGATATACATTTACATTTTGTACTCCCACAACGCTAACAAATTATCATTGCAACTCACCTTTGGTAAAAATATGTAATATGTACAATATGTACCAAGGTCATTGTGATATTTTCGGAGATTGTTATACTGAATTTTGCAATTTAATTAAAATTTTATTAAACATTTAGCTCCGGTGAAATATCAAGTATTTTGTTAATATTAGTTAATATTGGTAGTTTTAGTTTTATTATTATTATTTCTAATTAGTTTCATTGTAATTGGCCTTACAGCTGTAATGAAACTGGATAAATAAATAAATAAATAAATAAATAATTTATAAACTCAACACGAGCCGATTATCCCATGTAAAGAGCCAAGGTAAGATTTTAAATTCTTCTGTTGACAAGTGTGCAGTCAGCGTAAACCAAGATCTTATGACTAATAGTGCAAAATAAATACAAAAACTGGAACTATGTAAAGTGCGTTAACAAATTTTCGCCATGAAAACGTCAAAATTATGATGCCGTCAGTAACCATGGACTAATGTGTAATACATACTTAAAAACTTTTGGCTTTGCGTTTTGATTCATTAAGTTTTTATCAAGGCCAGCAAGGTCAAATTTAAATAATGGGAACAATAATTTTACAGAAGTGAAACGTATTTAACGAAATATTTAGATTCTTAGGGATCAAATACTTTGTTAAAAGAGATGAAATTGTTCTGTTTTTTACTTCATTATTGTTATATTGTCTAGTCTGTTTCATCTTCAAATTCTTGACTTTTTGCTCAGGAATGACTTATTTATTGTGGATGCTACGAGTATATCCTAGCACAGCAAATTACTAATTTGATGGATAAATTAAATTTTTAAATCAGTTATAGTGTATACAAAGATAATTGGAATTGACATGACTTCTTAATAGGTAGGATAGAACCCTTTACAACAGTGGTTCCCAAACTTTCGACTTCTGTGTACCCCTTCTAAAATTTTCGTAACACTGAGTAGCCCTCGTAAAAAAATTGCATAAAATATAACAATAAAAAATATTCATTTTTTCTTCTTTTAGTACATAAACAAAATAATAATAAATGAAAAATAAAATTCATTCATAGTAAAATATAAATAAAAATTATATTATTCATTATAATCAATGAAAATGATGAAATGTTGAGACGTTAGATCACCATAGTTTGTTTCCCTGGTTGTTAATATTAATCTGACAATGAGATGCGATTCCACATCCAAAAGCCTGTTCCTTTTTAGCTCATCGACCTCCTGTCGAAGAGGTATAGTGTTCGGTACGATGTCTATAGCATCTTCCGATTTCAAAAATTTTTGCACAGAAATCCCGGACAAACCCCCTGGATCGCGAAATGACTATTACAACATATGTCCGTATGTATGTCGCTCGTCCGCTCGCACGTACGAGATTTTTTGTTCCACCCAGATCTCCTAAACTACCCAACGGGTTTTTATGAAATTTTTTCTGCAGATACGTGTTATGGTCTAGTTGTGCAAGGTACATTTTATTTTTCCACATTTTTCTTCGTACTTGAGAAAAAAAATATTTTCCAATTTTTTTTCAGTTTTTATTTTTTTTCTACATTATTTTCTATTCAACTGTATTCAAAATTTTCTTGCATATGCAGGAAATGTAACAATAATTTTCCATATTTTTTATTTTGAAAAATTATGTAAGACCATTGGAGAAAAAAATATTTTTTAATTAAAAATCGAACAAAAGAATATCAATGCATTTATAGTCGGCTTGGTTTGCTTTGCTTTTGTTAAGAGAAGAAAATGTATTCACAACTGTTTAAAATTTTTTCTTTTATTTGCGAGCTAGGCACCTAGGATTTTAAAAGTGAATCTAGATAAATAATAATTCGTGATATATTCAGACTTGGACATACGTCGATGAGCTGCAGGCATGTATGTCTGTATACATTCCTAGTTTTTTATACATTTAGTACCTGGCATAATTTGCGATAATCCTCTGTTAATAGCATGCTGCTTTAATCCTCTGGGAATCAATTCCAAATATTTTTGAACGAACAATATTAAAATGCACACTCTCCAAATCTGCTAATGGGGTACAGTAGTTAGTTATACAGTAAAATACTGCACGGACGATACGAGTTTTGGGATTTATTTTACAGATCAATATTGAACAGAGATACAATTTTGTTTTCGGTCGTACTTCAATTGAAATATTTCCCAGAATTGTATTGTTAAGATATAACACCTCCAATAAACTAATTACAGGCATACCTGGCTATACGGCTAAGACGCATTCTAGGAAAGTCGACCGGTAAGCAAAATGCTGTATAACGAATCTTTTACTTCATTAGATTATTCATTACTCATGACAAAAGTTATACACATGAAATTTTTCCTACCTATTCGCCCTATATCAAAAAATTATAGGCTGTAAATCGAAACTTAGCGATAATTACACAAGACCTTTATAGCGAAAAGTCTTATAAAGTAGGGCCGTTTAGAGAGGTATTAGTGTATTACTACTCAAAAAGTCAGGAATTTGAAGATTAAACAGAGCATATTTTATATTAATGTTACTTGTTTTCGTACTATCTATACAGTGAGTCATTTTAGTTTTGCATTGCAAGAATTTCATTGAACTTCATTCAACTGATGTTTCAATGATCCGTAATGAACGTGTTTCTGGACTGTGTACATAGTTATCGCACAATGGTATCTAAATGTGAGAAGGATGGGGGAGTAGGCTCTTGCCGACATTATTAGTGAACATGTTCGAGCCAGTTCAAGTCAATGCAGAGATAAGAAAAGATAACTTTACACACAATGGTTCTGTGATTCACAAACTATTCTCTGTGTACAGTTCGCGGATTTCTCGCGAATGAATATGTAATATATAATTAAGTAAAGTTTCCGCAAGTAACATAAACGAAACGTATCATTAGTATTCTGAATATTTACGTGAAATTGTGGACAATATCGCATCGAACAAGTATAACTAACTGCTTACGTTTTATGACAATGTTTCACACAAATTCAATACTATTTTGTAACTATTAAAAGTTTTTCAGAATTCCTATGAATGAATATAGTAAAAGTATAAATTTAGTTACTGCATGCAATTACTAGTGTTAGGGGTTCGGGAATATTGAAATAAAAAGAGTTTGTGCTTATGATGAAATGATAAATATGTCTTTATTATAGCGAAGCTGATGTACGACTGAACTATATATACATTTTGCACAGTGCGCGTAACATAGATAAAAGCAGTTTTTATCAGAACTATCCCACGGAGCTTCCCTGAGCGGAAAGTGTCCAACAAGCAAAAGTAAAAAAAAATGATATGACTAAAGTACACATATATGTTGGCTTAAAAATTAAATATATGTATTTAACGTAGTAAAAGTAGCGGATTACATAACACCAGTAAATATTCCTAGCTAGTACGTTAGTTTCTTGGAAGGTGAGGTAGGAAAGCGGTAGGTTATTTAATAGTTAGTGATGCATATACAATGTTTTAATCCTTGACTGTAACATATTCATAAATATGTTTCAAATTATCCATTTAATAAGTGTTAGTTATATAAGAAGTTATTCACTAAATGCAATATATTTTTAAACCTTAATATCTTTCGAAATAAAAATTAATTCATTACTTAATACCGTGAAGATTTATTGGGAGTTATAGACGTACCCAGTATTGCCTACCCGGATGAAAACTGTATATAAGAATTCATAATTTAATATTCACTCCAGTACATGTTATATGTGGGGCACGTGTAATAGTTGCGTATTTACAGATGTAATGATTGTATTGTTTTATGTTCACTATAATGTAATAATGAAAACGCTGCTTTCAGACCCGAAAATTTATTCCCTTTCACTAAACACAATATGCACATGCATACAAATATTCTGCTAAGTTTCGTTTCTATACTTTACTATATTATTATTGATTAATAAACTTGTAAAGCGCGAAATATTTACATTACCTATCTGAATATAAATACACATATTGTAAATTCATATAATGCATACCTACATTCGCACAGTTCCTCAACATTTTCCCAGAATGACATCTAAAAGCGAACTTGTAATACTTATAATAATCACTTAGTTCGGGCTAGGGGCTGTTTGCTAATGCCGAAAGTCCGTTATAGAATAAAGTAGGGTTTTAGAATGCGTATGTTAAAAATCTGGTGTGGTCACTGGTCACCACACTACTTTCTTATACTCAATTTAAATTGGCACATATTTGATATTTCAAATGCGTATTTCTGTAAATATTTTGTTCTTGTTTTGTTTTCATAGCCATATTATGATATTTTAATTACATGCCAATATATAAATATATTTTACTCGAAATTGGATAAAGATAGAACAAAAATGCATAGAACATTTTTTCTTAAGCTTATTGTTTCCTATAACTTTTATTTCAAAACTTTTTCTATATCCCTTTCAGTTTCTCAAATAATTCGCAATGTTCGATTTTGATGTTCGGTAAACTTCCTCTTCCGGTTGTGCGATTATGCTATAAATCTAATCAGCTCTTCATATAATTGTTATGTAATCCGCTACTTTTATTACGTTAAATACATATATTTAATTCTTAAGCCAACATATATGTGTACTTTAGTCATATCATTTTTTTTTTACTTTTGCTTGTTGGACACTTTCCGCTCAGGGAAGCTCCGTGGGATAGTTCTGATAAAAACTGCTTTTATCTATGTTACGCGCACTGTGCAAAATGTATATATAGTTGAGTCGTACATCAGCTTCGCTATAATAAAGACATATTTATCATTTCATCATAAGCACAAACTCTTTTTATTTCAATATTCCCGAACCCCTAACAAGTGGTGTCAGAAGTGAGAATAGATAATTGAAAAATCAACATCAGCCGAAGATTTCAATCATCGCGTGTTGTAATTCTTTATCACAAGTGAGAAGTGAGAATAGAAAATATCAACATCAACCGAAGATATCAATCATCATGTGTTGTGATTCTACAACAAAAGTTAACTAGAAAATATCAACATCAGCCGAAGATTTCAATCATCGTGTGTTGTGATTCTTCATCAAACAAGAAGAACGAACGAGTATCCATTATCAACTACGTCATCAATTTCTCTACACCGAAATCTCCACTACTTCGTCATCAAAATCATTTCGCAGTGTTCTTCAATATGCAACTGTCAATATTTTTGTAAGTATTGCACATATTTCTCTACGATTCTTTGTTTAAAATAATTTAAAAAAAATTATAAGCCTGTCTAATATCCTAATATCTTAAATACAAAATGCCAGATTCATCTTACGAAGTTAATTCAACAAGTGTAAATCTATCCGATTTATTTAAATTCATTCCCGAGTTTAATGGTAAACGCGAGGAATTAATCACATTCATTTATGACTCAAATTTAGCAATATCTCTTGCTACCGACAATCAAAGACCAATTTTGTTAAAATATATGATTTCACAAATCGAAGGTAATGCAAAAGCAGCTATTTGTAATAGAAAATTCGAAAATTGGGGACAATTAAAAGATTATCTTAAATTACTTTATCAAGATAAAAAACATCATTCACAAGTACTCAATGAACTCACAAATATTTCACAAAAACAAAGTGAATAAATCTCAAATTTTGTGCAAAGATTAGAAACTTTAATAAAAAGAACATCTACAAGTATTGAACAAAATACTGAACAACAAAATATTTTAGAAGGAAAATTATGTTTAATGAATGAAATTGCTCTTAATCGTTTTATTCACTTTACACATTCAAAAATCTCTGATCGCCTTCGTACTACAAATCCAGAAAATTTAAATGAAGCCATAACCATTGCAATGGCTGAAGATTCTGCTTTACGTAAGTAGTAATACAGACACTCTAGCCAGACAGTGAATGTGTAAGAGAGAGAGATGGTTGTGTGGGAGTGAGATGGGTGAGTGTGTCTGGTGTTGGAGGGAGGTGTGTGGGTGATGTGCGCGCGCATGTGTGTTAATGGTTTTGTGTTCGGGTGGTGAGGTGGTGGGGGGTTTGTTGGTTTGTTAGGGGGGTGTGTTTGTGTGTGTGTTGTGGGTTGCTTGTATGAAATAAAAATGGGTAGATTCAACCGTGTGGGATTCGAACCATGATAGTCTGTGGGGTGTTACTCGGCGTCGAAGAGTAGGACACAAACCCCCATAGCTATAATGATACTATTTGTACATATGGTTTTAAATATGAATATGTATGTTAAACTACGTGAAATACATTATATATGTGTATGTTAAAATTATACAATGTCTTTCTTATTAATCCAAGAATTGTGTTTATCATCGAAGCCTTACCATTTAACAAAACACCGATTACCACGTTTGCGAATAATTTTCTCCACAAGATATATGTGAGGGTGTTTAGTTCTTTGTAGTTCTTCTTCATAAAAGCCACCCTGTATCGGATTGCCCTCCCAATCTTTCAGTTTATATGTAACAGGCACTGTACCTCTGTTTACTTCGACAATTTTAAAGACTTCCGTTGTCCAGTTCGGTGTATAACCTTTCTCAAAGACATGTTTGAATTTACTTATGCGGACCTGATCATACAATTTAAATCTAGGTTTTTTTAAATTAACATTTATCATTTTATCATAGCTTCTAATATGTGTTGTCGGCTTCACATCAATCGGTTTCATATTTATAGTACGATGTTTCGAGTTGTTGTATTGTGATAATAATTCTTGTAGAATATCTATCCACTTATAGTTCCCACGAAAACTGAACATCTTCCACATTTTAGCTTTCAACGTGCGATTGAAACGTTCGACTATGCTTGCTTTTAAATGGGTGAACGATGAATAGTGGTTAATGTTGTGTGTGTGTGCATGAGTTTTTGAAACTCTCGATTATAGAATTCTTTCCCGTCATCGGTTTGTAGATTCTTGGGTTTGCGAGCACCAGCACCATCACAACCACTACTTGCACTCTGCTGTTGCAATTACGTTTTAAAGGCCGCTGTAACACTATCTGCTGTTTTTGATTTAATAGGTAAAGCCCAAGCATATTTTGAATAGCTATCAATTACTGTTAACATGTAACGAAAACCACTGTTCTCCCGTGCATACGGAATCATTTCGACCAGATCAGCTTGCCAGAGATCGTCATATCCACGTTGTACGCATATACATATATATATATATATATATATATATATATATATATATATATATATATATATATATATGTGTGTGTGTGTGTGTGTGTGTGTGTGTGTGTGTGTGTGTGTGTGTGTGTGTTTTCCCCCGAGGGCAGGTGGAAATCTTCAAAAGACAGATCGAAGCCCGTACTTCGACCCGTGCTGGATTCTTACCAGCTAAAACCACCTCCCAAACGTCCCACCACCCCGCGGTACCACCGTCAGGTATTGCTTCGCGGGGGGCAGACTGGCTGTTCTGAGCCCTCCAGGTGTCTACGAGCCCTCCCTCTGTGTAGGCTCTATACCGGTTCGCCTCTCCTCTATTTCTCCGCCTGTCGGAGTTTCTGGATGACCACTGCCGCGACATTGGATACCGCATTCCAGGTGGTCTCGTTGCGCAACATCTCGCCGACGATGTTCTCCGGGGTCAGCTGCTGTCGAGAGTGCCGTAGCAGTGTCTCGCGTTCTCTCTCGAAGCGCGTGCAGTGGAAGAACACATGCTCCACATCTTCCTGGGCATTCTGGCAGGCGAGGCACGAGGCGTCGTCGTCCAGCTTGAAGCGGTGTTGGTAAGCTCTAAAGCCGCCATGTCCCGTCAGGAACTGCGCAAGGTAGTAGTCCACCTCTCCGTGCTGCCTCGTTGTCCACGCCATGATGTCGGGGATGAGGCGATGTGTCCACCGTCCCTTGGTCGATGCATCCCAAAGTTGCTGCCATTGTGCTATCATAGCCGTCTTGGATTCCGCGGCAATGATGCGTCGGTTGGTCGCCTGATCTTCGCGCCTTCGCCGGTGGGTGGCCGCCCTTTCCTCTGCCATCAGGTGTATAGGCATCATGCCGGCAATGACGCACACCGCATCATACGAGACAGTTCGGAATGCCCGGGCTACCCGCAGGGCACTCCTACGGTGGACCGAGGTCATTTGTCGCGCATACGATGGCACTGCCATGGCTTCCGACCAGATCGGGGCTGCGTACAGCATCACCGAGACTACGACGCTCGAGAGGAGCCTACGCCGCGCGTGCTTTGGGCCACGAATCCTTGGCATAATCCGCGTTAGCGCGTTGCACACTGCGCCGGCCTTGGTGCTCGCGACTCGAAGATGTTCGTCGAAGCGGAGCCTTGCGTCGATCTGGACTCCCAGATATCGCAATGACGGCTGGGAAGGTATGTCGCAGCCTCCAACTGTGAGGGTAATAGTCTCCCTGGCTTTCCTGCTGGTCACGAGAACTGCCTCAGTCTTCTGGTCCGCGAGATGTAGACCGGCTGATGAGAGCCACTGGCGGATTATGGCGACAGCCTCGTTCGCCCTCTGGGTGACTTCTTCTAGGTGTTTGGCAACCACCACCACCGCGACGTCGTCTGCAAAGCCTACCGTTGTAGTTCCTGTGGGCAGGAGCAGCCTGAGTATCCCGTCGTACATGACATTCCACAGCAGGGGGCCGAGTACCGAACCTTGTGGTACACCTCCCGTGATGTTACGACTCTTGAGTCCCTCTTTTGTGCTGTACATTAGGATTCGATCGCTAAAATAGCTCACGATTATACGCCTGATGTACTCTGGGACCTCCATCTCCCTCAGCGCGCATAGGATACGATCCCAATTCGCCGAGTTAAACGCGTTCCTCACGTCCAGAGTGACAATGGCGCAGTACTGCTTAGCCCCTCGTTTCCACCGTTTGCCAGCGATGGCCTTGCGCGCGGTGTCCACGACTACGTTTATGGCATCGACGGTGGACCTCGCCTTCCGAAATCCATACTGACTTTGCGACAGGGTCTGGGCTCCTTCGGTAGTCTCCTCTAATCGATTGCCGATGATCCTCTCGAGCACTTTGCCCGCCGAATCCAGCAGGCAGATCGGACGGTACGATGACGGGTCGTCCGGTGGCTTGTTTCCTTTCGGGAGAAGGACCAGTTTCTGCTTCTTCCACCGGTTGGGGAAGATTCCTTCGGCGAGACAGGTGTTGTACGTCCGAAGGAATACGTCTGGTCGGGACTTGATTGCTGCTTTGAGAGCGACGTTGGGAACGCCGTCCGGGCCTGTTGCTTTCGAGTCCCCGATCTTGCTGCAGGCCTTGAACAGTTCGTCTTCCGTGATCCCCGGTATGTCGGGGCGATGCTCGAGTGGCCCTTCCTCGGTGTACGTCATTTCCGGCTGGTGTGGAAAGAGAGTTGTCACAATCCTCTCCAGCAACATTGGGCAGGATGGTGGAGCCGTAGTACGGCTCTTTAGCCTCGACATTACTGCCCTGTACGGCCTACCCCACGGGTCACTGTCGACCGTGTCACATAGCTCGATCCAACTGCGCCGCTTGCTTTCCCTGATAGCCTTCCTCAGGGCCCCCCGCGCCTCGTGATGTCTGAGTCTCAGAGCGTCATAGGCCTCGTGACTTCGGGCGCGCTGTGCCTGTCTCCGGGTACGGTGACACCGCCTCCGATTTTCGGCGATCTCCTCGTTCCACCAGTAAACCGGAGCATGACGTTTCCCTTTGGTGCTCTTTGCCATGGCTGCGTCACAGGCGTTCGTGATCAGCGCCATTAGCTGCGTCGACATGTGCTCTGCGGATCCCGCTAGCTGGACCTCCTCGCCCACCATGACGGTAAATGATTCACGGTCAAAGGACCTGGCGTTCCACTTCGCAGGAACTGGCACCTCTCTCGCCCCTCGTGCTCCCTCTACGGCAATTTCGATGACGATGGCCTGGTGATCACTGTGAGTGTAGTGGTCACTGACCCGCCATGACGTGATTTGAGGAGAGAGACTCTCGCTGGCAAAGGTCACGTCCACGATGGAGGTATTGCCATTTCGGGCGTACGTCGGAATCGTGCCGACGTTGAGGAGGGCTACTTCCAGGGAAGTTGCGAGGTCGAGGAGGGCCTCCCCTCTTCTGTTGGTCTCCCTGCTGCCCCATTCTGCTGCCCACGCGTTGAAGTCGCCTGCGATGATGAGCGGTCGCCGACCTCTCGCGCCCTCTGCCAAGTCGTTCAATAGGATCTCGAATTCTTCCTGCGAGGCGCTTGGTGGAGCATAGACGCTGTAGACGTACATACCCTCCACTCTGACCCAGGTGAATCCGGCTTTCGGTGTTTGCGGCGCTTCCTGGAGGAAGGTCTTTCCGCATACCCATATGGCAGCCCGGCTCGACGCGTCGGGTATCCAGGCTCGTGTGTTCTCCGAATCCCTGTACTGCTCCGACAGGAGAGCGATGTCGACGCTGAGGTCTCTCACTGTTTGGGTCAGCAGATCTTGTGCTGCCTCGCAGTGGTTGAGGTTTAGCTGGATGATCTTCATTTTCTACCTGTCGCTGCCTTCGCAGCTACTTGGTAGGCTAGGCATCCAAAACTCCCGGTCGCGTGGTTCCTCCTGTCCACGCACAGCACACACATCGCCTTCGCACTCGCACATGCCGCGCGTGTGTGGCCCGCCTCGCTGCATCGGAGACAGCACTTGGACCTGTCCGTCCCCTTGCAGTCACGCGCCAGATGTCCAAAGGCCCAGCATCTGTAACACCTCCGCACGTCGATTTTCTCCCTGACGCGGCAGTTAACCCACCCGATGCGCACCCGACCGTTTTCCACTGCCTTCTTGGCTAGGTTCGCGGGTAGTCGGACTACAGCTGTTTGCGTACTCTTGTACGCCTTCCGGATGGACTTGATGGCCTGTGTTTCGATGGTTACCCCCAACTCCTTGGAAAGGGCTCCGCAGACGTCCGTGGTCGTAGTCAGCTCGTCAAGGTCCCGGATTTCGAGTGTCACCTCATCCTTCCGGACCACGACGTTCGCTGACTCGCCCAGATTCTTAGAAATAGCGTCCGAGACCTGGTTGACTGCTACGGACTTCTTGAGCTCCAGCAGCAGGTTGCCAGCCGCATTCCTCCTTACCTTGGTGACACTCCCTCCCACTTCCTTCAGTGATGGGTCGCTCTTCATCCTCCTCAGTATGTCCGCGTACGAGGGGCCTCCCTCCTTCGCCTTTACGATTATGAGGTCGGGGCGTGAAGATAGCAGCTTCGCGGGTCTCGATCTTCGCTTTGCTGCCACCTGCCAGTCCATCTGTGTATCGGACTTTCCGCTCGGCGCCACGACGGGCGCGCTTAATGCTGGAAAAGCTCCGGTCGACGGTCCGGTCTTCCTCCGGTCCGGCTTTACGCGCTTTTTCTCTTTCAACTCGGGAGACTCGTCCGGTTTCCTCTTCCTTGCTGCGTTCTTCTCGCTGTTTTCCCTCAAATCAGGCGTACTCTGAGTATCCGCCACCACTGTTTCCGGTGCTTCGCGCTCGCTCTTCGCTTTTAGGCCGGGCGAGGTCTGCGTGCTCGCCACAGTTGCTTCTGATCTGTTTGCGGGTGACGATTCCTCCATGTCCGCGAGCTGGTCGTACATCGTACGTATGGAATTCGCCATCCGTTTGATCTCGCTGTGCACATTATGCTTCGGCTTAACAAAGTCTAGAAGATCTATAATCTTCTTTCCCAGTGCCAGAAACTTCACTCTTCTGAACTCTGCCGAGTTCTTCTCCCTTGGGTTTACTGAATCCATGTAGTAGTGTTTTGCCAGCGCATCGTACGTAGGGGGGCGGGCCAGAAATTGCTGGGAACGGGTATACCCTCGGTTCGTTGAACCTACCCCAGTTCCCTGAGGCCCAGCTTCCGCTTTACCAGTCCCGGAATACACGGACGGACTGGAGCTCGCCCGGGGCGACTCGGATTCCGATCTCCAAGTTCAATACGTACTTCCTGATCAGGGCCCGAAGGGGCTGGTCCCTGGTTATACCCTGCAGCTACCACGTCGGCAGAGCAAGCTCACATCAGCCCCTGCAAAGGGCACTCCCAGTGGGCTGCAGTTCAAACCGATCGTCTTTGGTTTTTTCTCGGGGTGACTTTCCCTCAGTCTGTTGGTCCGCGGGAGGTATTTTATTTCCCTCCTACCCGCTATATCTAGCGGGCATTCCTCTATCCGCCACCTGAGGACGCGCCACGTGGGGGTTTCAGACTCCCCCCGTGGTGTGTGTGTGTGTGTGTGTGTGTGTGTGTGTGTGTGTGTGTGTGTGTGTGTGTGTGTGTGTGTGTGTGTGTGTGTGTGTACAAATGTAGACGTGCTACCATCTCATTGGGATCGTCGTAGTAGACATAATCGACAGGAGCCTTTGAGACGTGTAAAAGATTCGGTGTACCTTTTCCCGTAATATGTGTGGATTTATTTTTGACAACGAACGGTTGAATTAGCTTCTTATACTTTCCACTCCGGTTACTAGCCATAGATATGTGAGGGTTGTATGCCAATTGATGTGCATTTGTGTTATATACAATTTCTCCGTATTTATCCCGGTCGTCGGTTGTGTATTTTTTCGGATTTATAAGAAACAACAATTGGGCTGGTGTAATGTGATATGTTTTATTCTTAATAAACAGATTATCGACATTATCGAATGTAGCAATTTCATCACCAATAAGAAATTGATTGTTTTCACGGCGCACGACGAAACGTTGATCAAATTTACTTGTAGATAACCCTTTTTGACCACCTCCACCACCGCCCTCGAATATCAAATGTTTCAGATATGACCTTACCTCGGGACCGACAGATGTTTGTAAGTACGTGTTTATAGTGTCATGACCCACATCCGTTTTAAGTAGTTCCTCATATGGGAAAGTATTTTAGCATGATTTATATCACCAACATAACCATCATCTTCTTCTTCTTCTTTCATATTATCTCCAGCCTTTGCTACAGTATTTACGTTGTTCGTGAATAAACGCTTGGTATTAATAACCTTATTTAACGGTTCAATAATTGGATTATATTTCTTACTGAAATATTCCTGTTGTGCAATGTCACCATTTTTTAATTCACGATGTTTCTGTCTAATAACGTTTGCCGCTTTGTCGATTTCTCGAGTTATTTGTGCACCATCGTTGTCACAACTTGGCGCATTTGAATTCTTTACTTGTCTTCTTGACATTTTATTAAATTTACACGCAATTTGTCTATTTTCGGTAGATGTCTAAGATCGTTTTTGTGTTTGTCTGAGTGAACAACAAAATATGAATCAAAACCTCGTCGGTATCGCCCTCTATTTATATCACTATCTTTATCGATGACAAGGAAACCATAATTATTCAACCAACACGATGAACATAACGTTTTGAACTGTTCAAATGATATGTCTGTGTTTACATGGTCATTGTAAATATGTCGCAAGTTCATATCGTCCTGTTTGAAAAGTACTAAAAAGTTCGCATTATCACGAATCAAGTGTTTCGGTATTCTTGCATATGACTGACACAGGTAAAAAGAGTCCAGTGGCGTCCCATACTAAAATAATCACGCATCACATTTTGACAGTCACAGAGCACATCGTCGAATATAAAAACTGAATTGGGGATTGTTTCAGAGAGTTTCATAATATCGGTATTATTACTAAAACCAAAGTAGCACATCCCGTTGACCTTCCCGATCAGTTTTTCCAACAGTTGATACTTTGGTTGTTGTAGTGTTTTAGCGTAAACATACACATTTTCAAACCGTAATCCATTCTTATCTTTTAACAAATTAATCATTACATTCGTTTTGCCACAATTCGATGGTCCGCACACTATGCAACGAATGTTATCCGGCAAGAGAGGGCCGTATTTGTACGACCGACTGTTACACGTAACACCCATAGAATCTAAGTTGTCAATGGATAACGTAATTGGTTGCGTAATAACGTTCATTTTGAGACTGAATTTTTTCGCTAATTGTGAAGTATATATATATATATATATATATATATATATATATATATATATATATATATATATATATATTGTGACGCTCCCTGGTGTTGCGGGTTCTGGTTGCTCGGGCGCCAATCGGAATTAGACCGGGATAGTTCAATGGAGGTCAGGGTGGTACAAGAAATAATTTATTTGGCCAGAAAACAACGTTTTAATTTATTCACGAGACACTGACACTCGCAGTGTTGATAACTAATAATAGAACCAGCAAATAACATAAGAAAATATAACGTAGGCAAACAATTTATGAACTATGAAAACATAACACAGGCAGCTAACATTTGAAAATACAACGGAAATAACATAACATTATTGTGGCGGAAAGCCAATCAGAATTTATGTATCCCCTGTAACAGGACCGACACAGTACAGAGAGAAACAACGATGACGTCACAGCAGGACCGACACAGTGTGATGGGAACAAGTGCAATTACTGTAACCTCTGTAACAGGACCGACACAGTACAGAGAGAAACAACGATGACGTCACAGCAGGACCGACACAGTGTGACGGGAACAAGTGCAATTACTGTAACCTCTGTAACAGGACCGACACAGTACAGAGAGAAACAACGATGACGTCACAGCAGGACCGACACAGTGTGACGGGAACAAGTGCAATTACTGTAACCTCTGTAACAGGACCGACACAGTACAGAGAGACAGTGATGACGTCACAGCAGGAACGGCACAGTGTGACGGAGACAACCTAACTAACTGTAGCCTCTACAACAGGACCGACACAGTGTAGAGAGAGACAGTGATGACGTCACAGCAGGACCGGCGCAGTGTGACGGAAACAAACTTATAAATCTTGCTACGTCTGCAACAGTGCAGAGTAACGACTACAAAAATAAATACTGCCACAGAGGGCGGTACAATAAAGAATAATAGAAACAATATGCTTACCAAGCGGTTTGACTGCAGCGGAGAACGGATCACTAGCGGAATACTAACTGATTTTGTTTGTCTACTCGCAGCCCTTTTATACGGCTTGACTAATTGATCGTTCACTAACTTGCATTTCGGTTGTATCATGCGTTAGGTACGGTACTGAGCGGATCAATTAGTCGCGCGCGCTCCGAGACCTGGCGCAACGAGCCAAGTGGCTAGAGCTCGTTTGGTGACATCATCACACCCCCGTCTTGCTTCGGGGTGCGGTGGACAGATGGTGAATATCCATACTTACTTGCTACCTTAACTACCCGGTTTACTTACTTAACTTATCTACCCTATTTTACACATTTAATAATCAACTAACTTATATATACCCTTTTAATCTACTTAACTTAGCTAACCTATTTTACACATTTATTAATCAACTAACTTATATATACCCTTTTAACCTACTTAACTTAACTTATTCTACTGGCCCAATGTTCCTGGCCATGCTGGCGGGCACTAGCACTGTCAGTTCAGTGTTCTGCTGGCGGCGAGTTGGGAATGTCATCCACCGGGACGGTCTACCTGCACCACCGGGGAGATAAAGTCTGTGTCTTCTGGTGGGTGGGCAGGTAGGGGGACGTAGCAACTCCAGGGGGACGCGCACTAACAGGGGTTCCGCGTCCGGGACCTTCAGTTGTGGTGGATCTGGTGGTGATCCGGACCCGAACAGCTGTATCATGCGGCTGGGGCGTGGTTCCGCGCTGCTAGTGAGTGGAGGGGCTGGGGGCAGGCCCTTGCTGAGTCGTGGCACCCGGGCTCGATACGTGGGGGACGGTGTGTTGGCTCGTTCCGGGGTGGTTGGAATGGGCGACGTATCTAGCTCAATCCACGGGGGGCTGCTGGTTTTCTCCGGAGTGACTGGAAGCGGGGACAGAAGTATGGGTGTAATACCCAGCTCGTGGACGAGCTGAGCGACATCTCGCCTCCGTGGCGGGGTCCGGGGGATGAGGAATTCGGCGAGTGGTGCCGCAGTGGGGACTGCGCGGGGTGGCGTCGTCTCCTGGGTGGATGGCTGCACGGTTGCCATCAAGCATGGCGACACTGGCCGGATCCGTGGTCGGCGGCTCCTCCCCATCGTCCTTGTTGGCAGCATGTACTAATCATAAAACGGAGGTGTTAATGGGCTGGCTTAAGGTCCTTGATGTGGATCCGATATAAACGACGGCCGCGCTCGTTCCGCAAGTCGTATACCAGTCGAGACACACGGTTCTCGACTGTCCACGGCGCTGAGTACTTGGGAGCGAGTTTGGCCGCGTACCCTCTGCCGGCTGCCGATAGTGGATGCTCGCGTCGCATGACCTGGTCCCTTTCTTCGCACTGCCATTCGCGTCGTCCCCGGTTGTAGTATTCGCCCTGGCGACTGGAAGCGTGGCTAAGGTTGATTCTGGCCAGCTCTCGTGCTTCTTCTAGCTTCTCCAGGCGGTCTAGATGGTCCGGTGGCACTTCGTGTGAGTCTCGCTGCTCACCACGTTCTTCCTGGGTTGCTCGGTGGTATTCTCCGGGTAGTGTCAGCTTGTGACCATAGTTCAGGTAGGCGGGTGTGTAGCCCGTGGACTCATGCCGGCTGGTGTTAATGGCCGTCATCATCTCGGGTAAATATCTGTCCCAAGTTCGCTGGTCCGCTTCGCAGTATTGCGCGAGCATGGGTTTTAACACTCGGTTTACCCTTTCTACGAAATTCGCTTGCGGTGTGTACGGAGGAATTAGCTGGTGACGGATGCCGAGCGCTGTTAACGTCTGCGTGAAGATATTGTTGTTGAATTCGGTCCCATTGTCCGTAATCACCACGCGGGGGCAACCATAGCGTGCCACAATGAGCTCTCGGAAGGCGGCTGTGATCGTTGGGCCACTTGCTTTCCGCAGCGGTCGACATTCGACCCACTTAGTCAGTCGATCTTGGAACGCGAGAAGATACGCGTGACCTTGGTGGGATCGTGGTAGTGGTCCTACAATGTCTGTGGCAACTGTCTCCCATGGACCAGCTATTGCCGGGGGTCTCATTAGTCCGGGCGCTGCCTGTTGGAATGGTTTGAATCGTTGGCACGTTCTGCATTGACGTACGTAGTTGGTAACGTCTCTTGTCAACCCAGGCCAGTGATATCGCAAGGCGATCCTTGCTAGAGTTTTGGCAATCCCCAAGTGTCCGGCATCCGGGCGGTCGTGGTTTTCCTCAAGTATTTGTAGTTGTTGAGGTCGTGGAACACAAAGTTTCCATTCTGTATCTTCGTTGGGTTCGGTCAGATCCGCCGGATCCCAGAGTCGACGAAACAGGCGTCCATTCGCGATGCGGTAGTCGGGATGGTCTTGCAGTTGTGTTTCTACCTCCGTAAACTTTTTGTCATACCATATGGGTGGGTTCTCAGCAACATGGAGTTCGGGGTCGTCGTTGGAGGCGGTATATGGGAGAGGTTGTCGTGATAAGGTGTCAGCGACTTGGTTCAGCGTTCCTTTCCGGTATTGGATGGTACAATCGAACTGTTGTAGGAAAATCGCCCATCGTGCTAGTCGTCCAGACGGGTTCTGAATCGAATGGAGCCAACGGAGGGATTGGTGATCCGTGATTATTGTAAAATGGTACCCTTCTATATAGGGTCTCATCTTCTGCACCGCCCACACAACTGCTAGGCATTCCTTTTCTGTGACGGAGTAGTTTCGCTCTGGATCGGAGAGGGCCCGGCTTGCGTATGCTACTACGCTAGCTTTGTCATCAGTTCGCTGAACCAAAGCCGCTCCGATTCCGTAGTCAGAAGCGTCGGTCTGGAGTTCAAACGGTCTGCTGAAATCGGGACAGGTGAGCACCGGCGCGCTTGTTAACGCTGTTTTAAGTTTCTCGAACGCAATCTGTTGGTGTTCTCCCCATTTCCATGCCTGGGCCTTTCTTAGTAACAGCGTAAGAGGTGCTACGATCTTGGCGAAGTCGGCCACGAAACGTCTGTACCAGGACGCGGCTCCAAGGAATCGTCGTAGCTCTCGTACCCGTGTTGGTGCAGGGATGTCGCGTATTGCAGCAACTTTGTCAGGATCTGTGTGGATTCCATCTGCCGTAATCACATGGCCTAGGTACTGTATTGAACTCTGCGCGAATTTCGACTTTTCTGGGTTAATCTGCAGATTTGCCTTTCTGAGGCGCCGGAATACCTCCTGCAGGTGTGCTAGGTGTTCGGATAGAGTGGCACTAAGCACGACGATGTCGTCCAAATAAGCGAATGCGTGTGGCTCCATCTCGGGTCCGATTACGGTGTCTAGCAAGCGCTGGAAGGTGGCAGGTGCTGCGTGTATTCCGAAAGGCATTACCCGGAATTGGTACAAGCCTCTACCTGGTACTGTGAAGGCGGTTAATTGTCGACTCTCTGGCGTGAGTGGAACCTGCCAGTACCCCTGCTTTAGATCAATAGTCGAGAAGTACCGTGCTTTCCGTAATCGATCCAGGATCGAGGTTATATAAGGCAAGGGGTATGCGTCCTTCTTGGTGACGGCGTTGAGGCGTCTGAAGTCGACGCAAAATCGGGGCTTCCCATTCTTTTTGCGGACGATCACTACTGGTGAACTCCACGCGCTGTGGGACCTCTCTATGATGCCGTCTTTTAGCATCTGATCAACCTCTTCGTCAATCACGGCTTGCATTTTTGGGTTTCGAGGTTGGTACCGCTGTTTTATGGGTGTTGGGTCGATAAGTTGGATGTGATGCTTCACCATCTGTGTCCCACCCTTTACCTGTTGGAACTTTACGAGTTCGCGTGTTATGAAGCTGGCTATTCGGGTTTCTGCGGTTTCGTGGTTCGGGAGTGATGCCAGCACATTACAGTTGTCGGCTGGTGTCTGCGTTGGGTAGCAGGTGACTTTCATATCCCTGGCGTTGATGACCATTCCGTATGCTTGGATGACATCCATGCCAAGCAGGACGCGGTGGTTTAGCGTGGGCAGACACATAAATGTGGCGTGCCGCCAGATGTTTCCAATCTGACACCCTACGGTGCATTCCTCTTGGATATCTGTCACCGTGCCATCGGCCATCCTTGCTTGTGTGAACCGCGCAGGTCTGTATTGAGTGCGCTGACTTCGCAAGAGCGCGAAAAGGCTGCCGTCCATGTACGAGCACATGGCTCCTGTGTCTACTAGAGCGGGGCCGGTCCAGTTTCCAATGGTCGCTTCGACGAAGATCCGCCCGTCGGGGGTGGGATCTGTATTTAACGTAGATATGCTGGTGCGGAGGACCGGGCTGTGGTTGTTGGCCTTCGGCTGGTCATGGTCCTTTAATGGCCAGCCGTGTTTGCGCTTCCCGCCTTCGGAGCACAAGGGCAGTCACGTGACAATATGCCAGTGGTGCCACAGCGCGAGCAGAATTTCTGGGGCGCAGCATTGCATTTACTGCGCCAGTGCCCCTCTCGTCCACAGCGCCAGCACGCTCGTGTGGAGTCGTATGTCTGGGTTGCTGTTTTCGGTATTCCTTGGTTTCTGTCTACAGGTGGGCTTTGTACGCTGGCTAGGCGCGTCGTCTTGGTCTTGGCCATGTCTGTTTGGAGTTGTTCATACTCCAAGATTTCCTGGCTTAGTGTCCGCATGTCGACTACGTCTTTCCTTCGGATATATTGCCTGTATTCGGGCAGCATATTTGTGTAGACGCGGAACAAGGCTTGCTCCTTAGGCATGTGACCATGTCGGCGAATCAGGGTCTGGATGTCTACTAAGTAGTCACGGCCCTTTTCTCCGTGCTTTTGTTTCCGTTGGCTGATGTTTTCTTCTAGCTGGAGTTGGTAGTCCGGGGGTAGGAAGAATACGCGGAAGTCCTCCAAGAAGTCCTCCCATCGTTGCCAATAGTTGCAGCGGTTTCGATACCACAGCAATGTAGTGCCTCGCAATAGCTCGGGTATTGCCAGTAAGAGTTGTTCCCCCGTTAATCCGTAGCTGGCCTTTAATTCTTCTACCCTCTCCATGAAGGCGACGGGATCGGTTTTTCCTTCGAAGTGGACATTCCACTTGCGTACGGTCTCACAGACATGTACGGGCGTTCGCAGAGTTGGGTTTGGGTAGTAATATGCCCCTGACGGTGACGTGAAGGTGGCAGAAAGCTGTGGCATCGTTGGTTCAGTTACAGCGGTTGTTTCTCCAACGGGGGTCTCCTCGGTGCCGGAATTCTCCATGATTTGTTGAGTGAGGATGACAAGTCGCTTTCGTAGCTCTTGGATGCCACCTTCGGTGCTCAACACGAATTTTCCGAGTTCCCGTTCAAGTGCAGGTCGCTGAAGTTCGAATATCCACCCTGTTCTGGCGGGAGAGTGCGGTGTGCGAAAGGTCGCGGTTGAGGTGGACGGTGTTGGTGGGGGTGTTGATGGGGTGTTGTCTGTGCTACTTCCTGACATTTAATTATTTCAGGGTCCCTGCTCGGGCGCCAATTTGTGACGCTCCCTGGTGTTGCGGGTTCTGGTTGCTCGGGCGCCAATCGGAATTAGACCGGGATAGTTCAATGGAGGTCAGGGTGGTACAAGAAATAATTTATTTGGCCAGAAAAAAACGTTTTAATTTATTCACGAGACACTGACACTCGCAGTGTTGATAACTAATAATAGAACCAGCAAATAACATAAGAAAATATAACGTAGGCAAACAATTTATGAACTATGAAAACATAACACAGGCAGCTAACATTTGAAAATACAACGGAAATAACATAACATTATTGTGGCGGAAAGCCAATCAGAATTTATGTATCCTCTGTAACAGGACCGACACAGTACAGAGAGAAACAACGATGACGTCACAGCAGGACCGACACAGTGTGACGGGAACAAGTGCAATTACTGTAACCTCTGCAACAGGACCGACACAGTACAGAGAGAAACAACGATGACGTCACAGCAGGACCGACACAGTGTGACGGGAACAAGTGCAATTACTGTAACCTCTGTAACAGAACCGACACAGTACAGAGAGAGACAGTGATGACGTCACAGCAGGACCGGCACAGTGTGACGGAGACAACCTAACTAACTGTAGCCTCTACAACAGGACCGACACAGTGTAGAGAGAGACAGTGATGACGTCACAGCAGGACCGGCGCAGTGTGACGGAAACAAACTAACTAACTGTAGCCTCTACAACAGGACCGACACAGTGTAGAGAGAGACAGTGATGACGTCACAGCAGGACCGGCGCAGTGTGACGGAAACAACCTACCTAACTGTAGCCTCTACAACAGGACCGACACAGTGTAGAGAGAGACAGTGATGACATCACAGCAGGACCGGCGCAGTGTGACGGAAACAAACTTATAAATCTTGCTACGTCTGCAACAGTGCAGAGTAACGAATACGTTAGGTACGGTACTAACGCATGATACAACCGAAATGCAATTTAGTGAACGATCAATTAGTCAAGCCGTATAAAAGGGCTGCGAGTAGACAAACAAAATCAGTTAGTATTCCGCTAGTGATCCGTTCTCCGCTGCAGTCAAACCGCTTGGTAAGCATACTGTTTCTATTATTCTTTATTGTACCGCCCTCTGTGGCAGTATTTATTTTTGTATTCGTTACTCTGCACTGTTGCAGACGTAACAAGATTTATAAGTTTGTTATCCGTCACACTGCGCCGGTCCTGCTGTGACGTCATCACTGTCTCTCCCTACACTGTGTCGGTCCTGTTGTAGAGGCTACAGTTAGTTAGGTTGTTTCAGTCACAGTGCGCCGGTCCTGCTGTGACGTCATCACTGTCTCTCTCTACACTGTGTCGGTCCTGTTGTAGAGGTTACAGTTACTTAGGTTGTTTCCGTCACACTGCGCCGGTCCTGCTGTGACGTCATCACTGTCTCTCTCTACACTGTGTCGGTCCTGTTGTAGAGGCTACAGTTAGTTAGTTTGTTTCCGTCACACTGCGCCGGTCCTGCTGTGACGTCATCACTGTCTCTCTCTACCCTGTGTCGGTCCTGTTGTAGAGGCTACAGTTAGTTAGGTTGTCTCCGTCACACTGTGCCGGTCCTGCTGTGACGTCATCACTGTCTCTCTCTACACTGTGTCGGTCCTGTTGTAGAGGCTACAGTTAGATAGATTGTTTCCGTCACACTATGCCGGTCCTGCTGTGACGTCATCGTTGTTTCTCTCTGTACTTTGTCGGTCCTGTTACAGAAGTTACAGTAATTGCACTTGTTTCCGTCACACTGTGCCGGTCCTGCTGTGACGTCATCGTTGTTTCTCTCTGTACTGTGTCGGTCCTGTTACAGAGGATACATAATTTCTGATTGGCTTTCCGCCAAAATAGTGTTATGTTATTTCCGTTGTATTTTCAAATATTAGCTGCCTGTGTTATGTTTTCATAGTTCATAAATTGTTTGCCTACGTAATATTTTCTTATGTTATTTGCTGGTTCTGTTATTTGTTATGAACACTGCGAGTGTCAGTGTCTCGTGAATAAATCAAAACGTTGTTTGTTACGATTATTTTGTCTATTTTGTCACTATTGTGTTTTGCATTCTTTTTGACGTCTTGTGTCCTTGTTATTGTTAGTATGTGTCATTTTCGCCTTGTCTATTTTCGTTACCTCTAATTTTCGTTTCTGTTAGTTTAATCTGAAATATATGTTTGTCGTTAGTTACTCCTTCAGAGTCATATTATAGTTTAAATAGTAGATATAAATAGATTTAAAATAGTTTACTTACTTGATTCAACTTTTTACTTGCTTCAATAACACACTCGCTAGATTTCAATAAGATAATTTAGGTTATAATTAGTTACAATAACAAGTTTGACGTTTGCCGATAATAAAGCTTTTGTTTCACTTACTATATCAGACACGTTCACACCTACCCATTGGCGTAGCATATGTAAAATTTCGTTCTTATTCAATTTTAACTGTTTTTAATAATATTCATAAATTCATGGGAGTTGGGTTTCATAAATAAATGCGTAACTAAATTCATAGTAATAGTTTATCCGCCTGTATTTCAGATTATTCCCTTGTTGTCTTGTGTAAATGTTTCTTAATGTCGACCTTGGAGTCACTTGTCTTCTTGGCGCAATCGTATGAGCTACTTTCTTTGTTTTTCCGATTTATCGGAAGTTTTCCTTCTTCTTTACTTATTTTAAGTAAGTAGAGTTTCGTCTTGACTTAAGGCACTTGTTGTTTGGTCTTGACGGTGATTTACGAGGTGTTCCGACCTTGAGTGGTGAAAACGCGAAGGGCGTATCCATTGGTGCGACAAAGATATTTACCGCTAATTCTGCTCGAGCTGATCTACCCTTAGTGGGGATTTGAGCGCAATATCTATCCGTTGTGGAGAATTTAAGTGTACCTTTTTGTCTCCGGCGGACAACCCTTACGGGGATTTGATGCATCCCGGGTACGTTACCACGTGCACATCATTCTCGGTGCAGGAGCCATTTGTTTCATCAGGCGAAAACGCCCGCCAACCGGTGTCTATTTCCATCCTGACGACTCCAGGCGCCTTCCGTGCGAAGCGTCGCGAGGCCAAGGCCGTCCATGTGCGCTGAGCGAGTCACGACCGGCAACAGCTAAGTCTTATGTCCCCCACCCCCTTTGTGTTAATTGTTTTACAATTATTTATCCTAATTGTAATATATTTATTCTTTTTGCTGGTATCGAACAGCCGTTTTCATAATTAAATATCTCATTTGTGTAGACTCCATGCGAGTTATAGTCTAGTTGTAAGTCATTGTGTATAATAATTAGGTTAATCAGTTCTTTTGTTCTGTTATTGTGGCGCTTACGGACGTTGTTTAGTGGTTTGATTTTATATTTATTCATTTTATTTTGTTTCGTCGCTTGTCGTCGACGCCGTATCACGTTTGTGGACCTAACTCATTGTGAACCAGATCGATCTAGGGTTATTTTATTTTATTTTGTACACAACGTTTTTGGTTAGGCGCATGCGCCACGCACGTCCGACCATACGCGACTTTAGTTTGAACACCGCTAGAGCGCTTCCGTTTATTTTCCTTTGGACCGTTTGGTCATTTATGTTTTGTTTCTTTGCTTAATTTAAGTTTAATTTGCCAGTACCGTTCAGGTCATTTGCTTTGCAATTATACAATATAGATTTTACCTTTAACTTTAACGTGATTATTATTTCTTATCCTATTTACGCTCCCGTTGCCGCCATTTCATTACCAACTGTCGTAGCTACCAGCGTAATTTGGTACGGTGAAGGTCTCAGCGAATTACGAGGCGCCCAATTCTACTCTTCAAACCACCCCGTCTCCACTGAGAGGCCGGCAACTTCACCCTTGGTGAAGACAGTTGTTTCGTGTCCCATCTGGGCACGTAACATGTTTTCTGGTCAAATAAATTATTTCTTGTACCACCCTGACCTCCATTGAACTATCCCGGTCTAAGTCCGATTGGCGCCCGAGCAACCAGAACCCGCAACACCAGGGAGCGTCACAATATATATGTATATATATATATATATATATATATATATATATATATATATATATATATATATATATATATATATATATATATACAAGGTGTCCTATTTAAACGGGCCACTACAGGGATTTCGGAAACTATAAGAGATACAAGGTCGGTTAAATTAGACAAAAGTTGCACATTTATGGGCCAATGTTAATGGCGAATTCATATTTGGAAAATATTGCATGGCTCACTAGATAATGACAAAAATGTGATTTTTTCGGATTTTAATTTTCCATTATAACTCGGAAGGTACCAAAAATATTGAAAAATGTTTCGAATAAATATTTTAGCATAGACAACAGGCTTGTTGAGAATTGGATAAAAATTTTTTTTACTTCATTATTTTGGAGATACAGCATGCAAGTTCAATTTTTTAAATAGGAACCATATTTAATTTTAGTTTAGTTAAAAAGAGCTATTTTTCCTCTTTACAATAATGTATTTGTTTATATAAATAGCTTATTTAATTTTGAAGAAAAACTAAAAAGTATGATAAAAAGAATGATTTTTATAGTGTGCCATGGAAATTTGATATAAAACAATTGCATCTAAATATGTTTAGTACATGCAAAACAAATGAAATTAAATAACATTTGATAAACCAAACGAAATTCGTTGTGTAAACTGAAAACTATTACACAGATTTTCGTATGAAGCCATACCTGCATAAATTATTTTTTGTCTATAATCTTTTGTTTACCAAATATTATTGCATTTCAATTGTTTTGCATGTACATAACACATTTAAGTGCAATTGTTTTATACCAAATTTTCATGGCACACTTTGAAGATCATTCTATTTGCCATACTTTTTAATTTTTCTTAAAAACTAAAAAAGATATTTATATAAACAAATACATTATTGTAAACAGAAAAAATAGCGCTTTCTAGCTAGAGAAAAATTAAACATGGTTTCCATTTAAAAAATTCAACTTGCATGCTGTATCTCCAGAAATATCTATTAAAAAAAAATTTCATCGAATTCATCGAAAAGTTTCTTATGTATGCTAAAATATTTATTTGAAACATTTTTCAATATTTTTGGTACTTTCCGAGTTATAATGGAAAATTAAAATCCGAAAAAATCACACTTTTGTCATTATCTAGTGAGCCATGCAATATTTTCCAAATATGAAATCGCCATTAACATTGGCCCATAAATGTGCAACTTTTGTCTAATATAACCGACCTTGTATCTCTTATAGTTTCTGAGATCCCTGTAGTGGCCCGTTTAAATAGGACAGCCTGTATATATAAATAAATAAGTACATCATTAAAATTAAATTCAGTAAGTGTAAGACTGCTGAAATGGTTAGACCAACAATACACACATCAACATCATCGTTAAATCGTCGTCGTTCGCGTAGTAGTCGGCGTCGTTGTACACGTCGACAGGGTAAATCCGGAAGTGGTTTAGTAAACACTTTGATAAATAAACTACCAGTCGAAGTTCACATTCCCGGATACAATTATTGTGGTCCAGGAACTAAACTCGCTGACCGTTTGAAACGTGGTGATGCCGGTGTCAATGCATTAGATAGTGCATGTAAAGAGCCATGATATTGCATATTCTCAGAATAAGGACGATCTCTCTAAACGTCACGAAGCCGATAGGGTTTTAGAGCAACGTGCCTGGAAACGTGTGCTTGCCCGTGATTCTAGTATTGGAGAAAAAACAGCAGCGTGGGGTGTAGCAAATGCTATGAAACTTAAACAAAAACTAGGAATGGGTATGTCGGATAAAAGAAAAACAACATCATTATTTGGTCGTGTAACTAAAGCGGCTAGACTAGCAATAAAGCAATCGACGAAACGACGCCGACGTGTTGGTGATTAGACAGATAAAAAGATGCTAAAAGTGCGATTAATTTAGCACTCAAAGCGGCACGTCTAGAAGTACGAAAAGACAAACAGAAAAACGTACAAAATGGTGTTGCGTCATGTAATAATAAACGTGTAATACCGGTACCTAAAATAGGGGGAATCCTGCCATTGATACCGATTTTTGCTGGTTTATCAGCTTTGGGTGCTCTGACAGGGGGTGCAGCGGCTGTAACGAAAGCTGTTATTAGCGCAAACGATGCCAAGAAACAATTAGAGGAGAATAAACGACACAATGGAACAATGGAAGCTATTGCTATCGGCAAAGGTCTACATATGCGCCCATATCGCAAAGGTTTTGGGGTCTACATGTCACCGTTTCCAAAAAACCACTGAAACTGCCGAGAGAACCGTTGAGTGATGTAACACTGCGTTTCTATGCAAAACATTATAAAATACCGCATTTCAGAGGTGTCTACATGCGCGATCGGTTACCACGCACACCCTGGCGTAATGAGTGTGGTATTTTGAATTTGGACAACTATTCTGGCGATGGAACGCATTGGGTTGCATACAGAAAAACGAGTAGATGTGCTGTCTACTTTGACAGCATCGGTAATCTAAGACCACCTGCAGAGCTCATCGCATATCTCGGCAACAGTGTTGATGTGTTTAATTACAATTATAAACAAATACAACAACCAAATACGGTTATATGTGGACATTTGTGTTTAAGATTTCTTCTGAACACTGTCTGAACATCAGTTTGCATTCTACCGTTCAACGTCAGTGACACGCACACAAACACACAACATGTCTATAACATTGACATTACGTGGTTATAATTCATTGCCTACAACCACCTGTTTTCGACCAATCGATTTATCATCAGACAAAGATTACGTGTTAGGTTTGATATTGTTTGAAGCATTTTACACAATACCCAACATTGATTCTACAAACAATAAATTTTATTATGGTGAAGGAAAGGACACACAACAATACATTGTTACAATACCGGAGGGGGCGTATGAAAATGATAACATTAGTAGTTATTCGAAAGAGAATGTTAACAATGCTACAACGCTCGAGTTACGAACGAATAATAATACACTGAAGAGCGAGATTAGGTGTGATCGTTGGATTCATTTTGACGAGCCAAACAGTTTAGCAACTTTGTTGGGGTATTCACCGAAAAAGGTTGAACCAAACATATGGCATGTTTCCGATCTTTATTTAAAGTAGACACCATACGTATTGAGTGTAATATTACGTCGGGTGCATATGAAAACGGACGTTTAGTGCATACAGTGCATGAATTCTTTCCTGCTGTACCACCGGGGTACAAAATAGTCGAAGTACCGAATACAATTATGTATTTACCATTATCAGTACACACTATTGAGAACGTAACAGTGAAAATTACCGATCAGTTTGGTCGGTTGCTTAATTTCCGTGGTGAACAACTACTCGTCAGACTTCATGGGAAGCAGATAAATTAATAATAAAAGAAAAAAAAACCCTAGCTATGGGTATAGTGCATAACAGAAATAGTTATAATCATCACCGATTCTCAACACCAACAGCGGTGCGTTATAAAAAGAGTATAAAATCAAGAAAGTGTACCAGAATACATTCGAACGTTGCAGCGAAACTAACAATACGTAGTAAAAATATATTGCGGTCGTTAGGTTATAAACTATTGTGACATCGCTCGTAATTGTTGTTGGTGTTTGTATTTATAAAACAACGTTTTTTTTCAAGTGTGTTTCATATTACTAAGCATCTATAATAATGTGTGATATACTGGATGTTATCGAAAAAGTAAAATTCGATGAGTAAATTACTCGAATCGAATATCACGCCCATTCGCCGTACGTGACCTCAACTTTTAATCACAACGATGAGATACGAATTCCGATCATGCATCAGGATATTTACTCGCTACCGAGTAAGAGTTTCTTGTATATTGAGGCAAAGCTAGAGGGTCCACCCGCTGCTTTGGCAACAACAAAGCTAGTAAACAATGGTATTGTGTACTTGTTTGATGAGATACGTTATGAATTGAACGGCATTGAGGTGGATCGTACCAAAAACTTAGGCTTGACAACAACAGCAAAAAGCTATGTGTCGTTTACACCGAATGAAGTGCTCGGTTTACAAAATGCCGGTTGGGAGAATGATCAACTCGCGGCCGGTGCTGGCGGAGGTCACTTGAATGTGTGTATCCCTTTAAAATGTTTACTGGGGTTTGCCGAAGATTACAACAAACTTATTATTAACGTTCGTCAAGAGTTGGTGCTGATTCGTGCAAAAAACGACCATAACGCTTTGTATGATGAGAATAATAATCAAGAGGTAACGGTGAAATTAAATAAAATACAATGGCGCGTGCCATATATTAACGATGCTGATGTGACGAGACTTTCGCTGTTAAAATTGCTGGAAAAAAAATAAATCACTGCAATTGGGATTCCGGAGTTGGTCTACTTATGAATATCCCCTTTTACCTTCCACAAATAAACACACGTGGCAGGTGAAGACAAGTTCACAGTTAGAGAAACCCCGTTACATATTGATTGTATTACAAACAGATCGCAAGAATAACCGAAACAAAAACTCCACTCATTTTGATCATTGCGATATAAATAATGTGAAATTATATTTGAATTCGGAATATTATCCCTATGACGATATGCATTTAGATTTTACCAAGAACACAAAGTTTCAGACATCTTATTACTCGCGAAGTGGGTGTCCTGAACCGTTAGTTAATGTCAAGGATTTTAAAAACCTCACCCCTATATTTGTTATTGACTGTTCCCACCAAAATGAATCGATTAAATCGGCCACCGTAGATATACGACTCGAATTTGAATCTAAAACATCTTTCCCGCCAAACACATCGGCTTATTGTATAATAATACACGACCGGTTGGTTGAATACAATCCGATTACAAACACTGTTAAAAAACTCATGTAAATAAGAAAATAGTAACAGTTGGGTTGTTACCTTTCATTTGTGCGTGTGCGTCGCGTAATGAATCGTTTAATTCTCGACGTGCAAGGTTTCAACGTATGTTCATCATATGGTGGTAAAGTACAACAATTTATTGCGAAAGAAGTTGCAATTCTCTCAATTGATGGTGTATATCTACAGCATTTTCTGTTCGAACCACCATTGCCCTGGCATCAGTTAAATACTAAACAGCAAGCTTTGTGGTTAAAACACCATCATCACGGGTTGGCCTGGGGTGATGGATATATTCCCTATGAAAAACTCGCAGCTACATTAAACAAAATACTCACATCAACAGAAGTCGTTTATGTGAAAGGGTGCGTGAAACAAAAATTTCTACGCGATATTTTGTGGAATACAACAGTTTCTATTATAAATGTGGAAAATGAAATAGCACCACCGGTTTTACGAGAAACACACAATTTCGTTTCATGTCTAGAACATCGAAAAATTAGTGTTAAACCTAACGAGCTAGTTCCAGCATGTTCAGTAAGAAATGTCTACAAATTACAATTCTGGCTTGTAAACGAACGCGAGACTTAGTAACACATACATACATTCCCTTATACAAACAAACAAGTGTGAAACACAGTAACTATCACCCGCCAAGGTTTTCTCTACAGATAAACAAACACAATGAATACGACCACCGAATTGATTATAAATGCGTACAGAGGTGGACTTGTTAATGACACCGAATTCGTTGAAATGATGAAAAGTTTTGAAGGGTATCAGTTAGAAGTATTATTTCACAACCTTCCATCGAAATTTAAAACACACCAGGAGTTTACGAAGAGATTAGCCTGCTACGATCATTATAATCTACCAACGGACAGAACACAAATTGACGGAGCTGCACCACCCATATACAAATGTTCCAGGTGTCAAAAATTGTAATATACAAAAATGTGGCCATATATGACTGTGCATAGTAATATGTAAGAAATAAAACCTGTAAAAATGAAAGATCATCAACCATTTATTTCATAAATACCTTATTGATACATACGTAGACATAAACATAAATATATGAAGACATTCGTAGAATCTCGAACATCCACATACACTCGACCCCCCACAAACACACATAACTGTTTTAAATAAGAAGGAGTGACTGAACTGGTCAGACAGAATAAAAAGAAAAAAAAACACGAGATGAACATATTTTTAAATAATTTTTATTTCTTAAATGTAACACAGCCAATACATTGTTTAATGTAGAGTATTTTTCACATTTCCATTAACAATACTATCAAAAATTATATCTGTATAATACAATAAAATTTCTCTCATCGCTAAATTTAGTAAACTACTGAAATCGGTTATTAAACGAAACATATTTGAAAAAATATCACCTGGAGATATTAATGCCTCCGTAACAATGTTTTTATAGTAGCTACCTAAATTAACCGGTTCCAAAAACAACACATTATGATTAATTAGCTCTATAAGATAGTAGATAGTGTTCAGTGACGTTTCTGTAAGACATATTCTATCATTTTCCAACTCAATCACGACAATATTGGTATCTTCGAAAGAGTAAAATAATAATTTATGTTTGGTTAAAGTGTACGAATCAATATTGCTAAATGCGCTTAAATGTGACTCTATTATACTACGACAAATGAGAAATTCGCGCCACTCTAAATCTGTGAATTTTATACCATTCGGTATTTTATTACTTGATATGTTGACAACAATCTGAAAATTTTGTAATGGATTTACACCTACAGATATCCATTTATTTAAACAGTTATTCAGCGGATATCTGTATTCTAGTAATAATTTTCTATATGACAACAGATTATTATTATTATTATTATTGTCTTCGTGTGTTTTTTCTTGGTTCGGAGACACATCATCATCACCACACGTTTTTTTTATTTGCGGGTCGTTTGTTAGCTTCACTTTCACCAAACAGAGGAGTTGTGTTGTTAATAGCGTTTACGTCTGTTGGTTTTATTTTCTTTGAAATAAAGTCTTCATTTTCCAAGGCAATTCGTTTACGAGAAATCAAAGTACCATTGGGATACTTTTGTATTTTACGAATAAAATTCTCCTGAAATGATATAATTATTACAAGTGTTTTATACATATTCTTTATATATATATATACAGTGTGAGCAACAATGACTGAAGCGTGCCGCTCTATTGCAATTGTCAAGTTGCCGCTTCACTATAGTATTAACTATAGTGACCATAGTAACGATTTGAAACAAACACAATACATAGGCGTGCCTACGACCTTGGTTTATAGCGGCCTGTGACATATAATACTTTTATAATAAAAATAATTTAGATCAGTTAAAGTTGGAAATAATTTTATACTATGAAAGGAAAATATTTTTTATTTTTATGTATTTAGAATATTTACGTTACATTATAACATTATCTATGAGATCAGTACATTTCCAAGTCACCCAAGAAGTAGTACTGTAGGGTAGTTCTGTATAAATTGTTCATGGCAACATTGAATAGAATACTTCCATTCGTTTTCATTTCGAACGCCAGAACGAAAATAAGCTTCTAAAATAAACTTATCGTGCTCTTCACCAAACATTGTAACCTAAAATATTCATAAAACTATTGTTTAGAAATACAAGAAAATATTACTTAATTATATAGGTACTTACGTTATTATTAAACACAGATAAAGATATTAGTCTTAAAAAAGACTGATTATACAAGAAAATATGAAAAAAGTAAAACACAATCACAAAGAAATAACGGCAAAATAGACACGGCGCTACTGAATGACAACTGAATGCTCGGTCGGTAAACGTCAAAAATTTCTAAATTTTGATCTTATTTTTATTCCGTGGAAGGTAGCTTTGATTACAATGCGAACTTTGTTTGGTCACGTGAGCTACAGTTAATTTTGATCGCTGTGTATATATATATATATATATATATATATATATATATATATATATATATATATATATATATATATATATATATACATATATATACACCTCTTACCGTCATGTTGAATTGGACGAAAGACACAGTTGATATGAGATTCGTTATTGTACCAGTGTAAACGTGTACTGTATAAGAAAAAGTATATAACTGTCTTATATCACAGATTCTCTATATCGTATTGGTTAATATAAAAAACATTGTGATTGGGTAAAATAACACGAATTTTGATTGGAGAAAAAAGGATTGAAGGTTTTACTGTCAAATATATAAAACTCATATTTAAAACACATTCAGCTTGTATATTTTGCAAACATATGTATTTAAACAAATGATATAGGTAGTGTAACAAAATATGTCTTATCTAAATATTTCTGCGACAATAAAAGTGATGATTTGTGTATAATATTCTCATATATCTCATAAATATTATTATTTTCCGTGAAAAATTTTAAAACGTGTAGTGTTTTGTTTTCTTCATCTTCCAAACACAGTATTTCGGCGTGAAAACAATTAATAGGGTGTCCATCTAGGAAAAAAGAAATAGTAGTACCATATATATATATATATATATATATATATATATATATATATATATATATATATATATTACATACCACAAGAAAACACAATGTCTAACCAGGTCGGAAAATTAGGTTTTCCTGTATTTGAAAATATGGGAAAATTATGCTCAACTAGACACGTTTTTACCCCATTACCGATATTCAACATTAACTTGTTTTTTTCTATTTTATAACGTAATATTTTAATACAATTTGACGGTTCTGCTATAGATACCGTCAAATGTAATTCTGCGAAAATGAACATTGCGCTGCTTGCGAAAGGAAGTGTGATAGACTAAATACGTTTTAATAAGTTCCAGTGCGAATCGATTACCCACTAAGAATAATAAATCTCTCAATACGCTTCAATTTTTACCCCTCCCAAACCGGCGTTGAACGCAGATATATGTGTGTGTGCAGGGGTGTTCAGCACTTCACTCAATTTCTGACTTTGATTCGTCACGGTTATTAAAGTGTTCATTCATTTATATAAATTTTAAAGGTAAGACAAAAAATTAATAATAATAATAATAGCATGTATATTAATTTATATATATATTTCAGCAATGCAAGGTATCAACAGAATTGGCCAGCTCGACGGCTTCAAACCGTTAAAAAAAATATCAGAATTAACAATTAATCAGCCGTATATATACAAAAAAGTAAAAACTGTAAACACAAAGTACGGTAAAAAAATACTTTGTGAATTCGACACTTTTTCTACTTTTCTACCTGAACGATTTTCCGTTATGACTAACGAACAGATAGCGGAGTTAAATGGTGGAGATGTCGCAATAATTTTTTGTGGGGAGAAGGTTATGGGTGTTGGCCGTAGGGCGGCCAACATCGTCGAATTCAAAACACTGAACCCCGGAAGTGGGGAATACCTTGCAGCCAAGGCGGCACCGTTACTTCTGGTGCCGGGAAGTAGTTCAACACCCGCAACAACGGCTATCGCAACACCATCCACTTCAAATAATGTAGGTAAAAATATTAAATTATGTATTTCGTAAAAATAATATCTATTGATTATTACATTTTAATTACAGGCCTGAATCAACCAAATAACATAATAGCAACACCACCACCAACAACAACAACAACAACAACACCAGTAACAGCACCAGCAGCAACAGCAATAGGAACAGTCACAACAACAAATGGTGAATATTTAACAACAGACCCTTTTAAAATCATAGCTGTGCGTGAAAGGCAAATTCGAAAATTACAATCAAAGTGGCGTGAAATTTTAATCAGCGTAGACGCGTTTTCCTACGAAAGTAATACAAATCCAATAGCATGGATTAAAATGATATTCGATAAAATATTACAACATATTAAAACAAACATGTGCGTTAGTGACAGTGATAGAGTCGGTATTGAAATTTCGAGCAGTGCGTCTCCTGATAAACCTATTGGGCTAGCATATAACAAATTTTCTAACTTAACAGCTGATTTAATAGCAAACGCGATAGAACAGGTGGTTCAAAGTAATAAAGATTTTTTAATAAGTGGGCAATTAATAGTTTCGGTAGCACACACTAAAATCCCTCACGGGTCGGGATGTACAAAATATGATTTAATATCTTTCGAGGAGAATTGTAGACGAAAATCTTCTATTGTTTGTATTAAAAATAAGGATAATCTGTGTCTTGCTCGCGCATTAGTGGTTTCCATTGCGTACTTGAGTAGTGAAAATGATTATAAAAAACTAAAAAATAGCGACAAATATCAAACAAAACGTGCTTTACAATTATGTCAACAATGTAACGTTAATTTGGACGATGGAGCGGGTTTAGAAGAAATTCAGATGTTTCAAAATTATCTTAAAAATTACAAAATAACTATATACGGCAACGATCGACGAGGTGAAGAAATAATTTTCGAAGGTCCTGATTTAGAAAACTCCACATCTAAATTTATCGATATCTTATACAACGATAACCATTTTAATAGAATAATAAATATCCGTGCTGCTTTTAATTCGAGCTACTACTGTCGTCCCTGTCACAAACGTTATGAATATAGAGGTCAACATATATGCACAAATTCTTGTACACGATGCAATCAAATACACTCATCATCGGTAAATGATGTATCAATAACCACAGAACCGTCATCATCATCATCATCATCATCCTCTTCTAAAACATATACAAACACATTAATAAAATGCAATGACTGCAGTAGATATTTCAACGGGTCTCTGTGCTATAATAATCATAAAAATATACATATGTATACTAGAAAACGAACTGTTTGCGATGCTGTTAAATATTGTAACCGTTGCGCAAAAACATATTCATTGATAAAAAGGGTACACCGCACAACTGTTCCGAAAACTTCTGTTCTGTTTGTAAGGTCATATTGTTTTTCTACTGTAACGTCGCTAATTACTAACGTTTGCTTGTACTTGAATTTTCCCGTCGTTACTTAATTAACTGATCAGATCCATTTTGGAACAAGAAAAGAACTGAAAGAGTGTAGAAACAGTCGTCGGCCTGGTTTTCGAGAGACGAGAACGTCCACGTGTGGTTTTGGGGTACCTTTTGCTTTAGTAGCCTAATAAATAATGTTTTTTTTTGAATATCAGAAGTAGTAGTGACCATTGGGAGAACGTATATATATTTAACTCTGTATTATTTGTGACCTATCTGTAATACGTGAGTGAAATCACCGCCGGTGCATAATAAGTGAATATTGTGTCCCAACTTATCAAGACTACGGAGGCCTGGGCGTTGGATATACCGTGTGGGATCCAGAGGTTCCGCTGTCTAGACCTACATCGTGGGGATCTTGGTGTCGACTACTACGACTTCATCGCCGCCGACCAGCATACAGCTAAGTACCTGCAAAAGTTTTTGTGCAGTTCGCGCATTCCCGTCTAAACGTATACTAAACGTAGTATTGCAAATTAGTGTCCCCCCCCCCACTCCGAGTGTTGTCCGCATAACGTGTGCAGTGTCAATATTGTCACCTATCAAGACGCCGAATTAAGTGTTGTCGGTCAAACTGGGTACTATTTATTAGTGGCCTGACTACCGTGCGGAACTAACCGCTGAAGAGCCCCCACCCCATGCCACACGTGATTTAGCTTTTTGATGTTCAAGAATTATATCCACAGATATAAATATTGCTTTTATTTGTTTCGATAGTACAAAGTACATATATGGATCTATACTTTAATTTTGTTTATACATTTCATCTTGTTAAGAAAACCTGTATTGTTGTACATTTTGTTACTGAAATTTTCATGTATGTTTTCAGACTTAGTTTATATAAGTAATCGATTCGTACCTCCACGTCAATATTCGGTGAATAACACGGACCTACCGTTGAGATAATTTAACTTTGTTTCTTTGTAGCTTACTTTAAAATTTTGAGTCAACTGATGGCGGCTCGTCCCTGTTATTCTTCCGAATCAGACAGGGAAATTGTAAAATTAGGATTAAGTTATTTTGGTGATTTAATAATTGTATTTCAATCTTGGTGATTTAATAATTGTATTTCAATCTTGGTGATATTATATGACCAATCTACGTCAATACGTTTCTTTCACTGGTCAAAACAACTCCTTTCGTTTTCTGAATACTAAATTCACAGACAAATTCAGTGACTTACACACGGAGTCACAAGGCGCCCAAAACTACATCGCTGGAAGGCCCCCGCCCGTCTCCACTGACGCCAGCCGGTCAATATCTTCACGCAATACCGCGATAATACTTTATCAAGTACAAACCGGGATAATAGCACGTGACAAATTTGGCGCCCAACGTGGGGCTAGCCCGGTGATACTCGTTCGCAAACCCGACAAAACATATCGCTTTGTAGTTGATTACCGAAAAGTAAATGCTGTCACACAAAAAGACGCCTATCCGCTACCTTTTATTTCTTCAATCCTGGATAAGTTACGTAACGCTCGATATTTGTCCTCTTTAGATATTAAGTCGGCCTACTGGCAAATACCCATGGCGGAAAGTAGCAAAGATAAAACCGCGTTCACTATACCCGGTCGTGGTTTATTCCAGTTTAGGCGAATGCCCTTTGGACTTCATAACTCTCCTACCACTTGGCAACGACTCATGGATCGCCTCTTTGGCGAAGAATTTGAACCCTACGTATTTGTTTATCTGGATGATATAATAGTCATTACTCCTAGTTTCGAATTACACTTACAGATACTAACAAAAATCTTTCAACGTTTGTTAGAAACCGGCTTAACGGTTAATAAAGAGAAATGTCAGTTTTGTAGACCTGAATTAAAATATCTAGGATACGTGGTGGATCACTCAGGCGTACACGTTGACCCAGATAAAGTCCAAACAATCCTAACTATACCGAAACCGAAATCTGTATCGGAAATTAGACGCTTTGTTGGCGTCGCCTCCTGGTATCGCCGTTTCATACCAAATTTTGCGTCGTTAACGGCCCCGCTAACTAAGTTATTAAAGAAAAATCAACCGTTTAGGTGGACATCGGAATGTTCAGATGTCTTCAATAAACTGAAAGAAAATTTAGTATCCGCCCCCCTTTTGAAATGTCCCGATTTTACACTGCCCTTTTTCGTGCAAACGGATGCCTCCGGCTATGGTCTGGGCGCCGCGCTTACCCAACGAGAAGGTGATGACGAGTATGTAATCTGTTACGCAAGTCGTACGCTAACTAGCCAAGAACGAAATTTCTCAACCACTGAGAGAGAGTGTCTCGCTGTTATTTGGGCTATTGAAAAATTTAGACCCTATCTAGAAGGTGCTACATTCACGGTGATAACTGATCACGCTAGCTTAGTATGGTTAAACAATCTTAAAGACCCGATCGGTCGTTTAGCCCGCTGGGCAGTCCGACTACAACAATTTGACTTCAAAGTTGTTCATAGAAAAGGAAAAGATCATGTACTGCCGGATTTATTATCTCGCGCAGTCGACACTAACGTAAATTTAATCTCTCTCTCTTTACCAATAAGGGATGCGTGGTATCGCGAAATTACCGAACGAGTACGATCCAACCCTGAGTCATACATTCGTTGGAAACTAGAGAACGACCAATTGTATAAGTTAACTAGAGATTTACGTGAAGAAGACTGGAAGTTAGTAATTCCGAAAGACGATCGCGACTCGGTGTTGCGCGAATGTCACGACCGACCAACCGCTGGACATTTAGGGGTTTATAAGACGATACATCGAGTATCTTCACTTTATTATTGGCCGCGAATGAGAACAGATATAGTCAATTATGTTAGAAAATGTAAAGTTTGCCAAGTACAGAAAGTAGAGCAGAGACCTAGGCCAGGACTTATGGGAAAGAAACCAACTATCTTTCAACCCTGGCAATTAATCAGTATAGATTTCATGGAATTTCCCCGGTCAAAACACGGAAATGCTTACCTCTTAGTTGTCGTAGATTATTTCTCGAAATACGTTACTCTATTTCCCTTACGCGCTGCGACGGGTCAAAAGGCAACTGAACTCTTGGACAAAGAAATCTTTCTCAAATATGGAATACCGCAATATGTTGTATGTGACAATGGAAAACAGTTCGTCAGTAAAGATTTTAAGCGACTAGCTAACGAATATGACATAAGAATTCTATACAATGCAAAATACCATCCGCAAAATAACCCCGCAGAGAGAACAAACCGCGTTGTTAAGACCATGATACGATCATACTTAAATAAAGATCATCGAGAGTGGGACGTTTTATTATCCGCTATTGCTTGCGCTATCAATACTAGTCGAAGCGAAGTGACAAAGTTCACACCGTACTATGTTAATTATGGTAGGGAGTATGTAGCTTCGGGAAAGTGTTTCGGACCTGTAACTTATGGGAACATCGTACCGGAAGTAGATCGGTCTAGGTCGGAAACTCCCGAGAAATATCGGCGAATATTTGAACAAGTCCGACTACGTCTAACGAACACTAACAATAAAAATAAGAGATATTACGATTTGCGCCGTCGTCCCGAGCATTTCTCGGTGGGTCAATCGGTTTGGAGACGAAACTACACGCTCTCGAACGCTTCAACATATTATGCTTCCAAATTAGCACCGAAATATATCGGTCCGTTGATCATAACCGGTAAATCCTCTTCGGTTACCTATGAATTGGCTGATGAGAATGGTTTTAACCACGGAGTTTGGCACATTAAAGATCTCAAAGCGGTACAAGAATAATAATTTTTTTTTGGTTTTCTCTCTTTTTTTTTGGGGAGGAAAGAGGGAGTTTGTAACGTCGCTAATTACTAACGTTTGCTTGTACTTGAATTTTCCCGTCGTTACTTAATTAACTGATCAGATCCATTTTGGAACAAGAAAAGAACTGAAAGAGTGTAGAAACAGTCGTCGGCCTGGTTTTCAAGAGACGAGAACGTCCACGTGTGGTTTTGGGGTACCTTTTGCTTTAGTGGCCTAATAAATAATGTTTTTTTTTGAATATCAGAAGTAGTAGTGACCATTGGGAGAACGTATATATATTTAACTCTGTATTATTTGTGACCTATCTGTAATACGTGAGTGAAATCACCGCCGGTGCATAATAAGTGAATATTGTGTCCCAACTTATCAAGACTACGGAGGCCTGGGCGTTGGATATACCGTGTGGGATCCAGAGGTTCCGCTGTCTAGACCTACATCGTGGGGATCTTGGTGTCGACTACTACGACTTCATCGCCGCCGACCAGCATACAGCTAAGTACCTGCAAAAGTTTTTGTGCAGTTCGCGCATTCCCGTCTAAACGTATACTAAACGTAGTATTGCAAATTAGTGTCCCCCCCCCCACTCCGAGTGTTGTCCGCATAACGTGCGCAGTGTCAATATTGTCACCTATCAAGACGCCGAATTAAGTGTTGTCGGTCAAACTGGGTACTATTTATTAGTGGCCTGACTACCGTGCGGAACTAACCGCTGAAGAGCCCCCACCCCATGCCACACGTGATTTAGCTTTTTGATGTTCAAGAATTATATCCACAGATATAAATATTGCTTTTATTTGTTTCGATAGTACAAAGTACATATATGGATCTATACTTTAATTTTGTTTATACATTTCATCTTGTTAAGAAAACCTGTATTGTTGTACATTTTGTTACTGAAATTTTCATGTATGTTTTCAGACTTAGTTTATATAAGTAATCGATTCGTACCTCCACGTCAATATTCGGTGAATAACACGGACCTACCGTTGAGATAATTTAACTTTGTTTCTTTGTAGCTTACTTTAAAATTTTGAGTCAACTGATGGCGGCTCGTCCCTGTTATTCTTCCGAATCAGACAGGGAAATTGTAAAATTAGGATTAAGTTATTTTGGTGATTTAATAATTGTATTTCAATCTTGGTGATTTAATAATTGTATTTCAATCTTGGTGATATTATATGACCAATCTACGTCAATACGTTTCTTTCACTGGTCAAAACAACTCCTTTCGTTTTCTGAATACTAAATTCACAGACAAATTCAGTGACTTCCACACGGAGTCACAAGGCGCCCAAAACTACATCGCTGGAAGGCCCCCGCCCGTCTCCACTGACGCCAGCCGGTCAATATCTTCACGCAATACCGCGATAATACTTTATCAAGTACAAGCCGGGATAATAGCACGTGACACTACATTTAATTTTTTATTAATACTTGTTATTTGTGTGTGTTTTTTAGGAATATCTACCTTCTAACCATAAATGCTACATGAAACCACCACGCCGGCAAGAAAACAAGTCTACGGGTACTACTGCACAGTTCATGTTTGTTTTCTTTGACTGGGAGTGTACACAAGATAAACCGATCAACAGCGATGTTGATGACGTGTCCAACAATATTTACGAACATGAGCCAATCTTGTGTGTAGCCCAGCAGGCGTGTAACGTATGTATAAGTGATTTGGATAATATAAAAAAAACATGTAATGTTTGTGGTATACGTGAGCATATATTTCAAAAGAATCCAGTTGGTGATTTTATTGCATATCTTACACTGCCACGACAATCGATTAAGAACATTATTGTTGTAGCACATAATTTAAAATCGTATGATGGCCATTTTATCATAAGATACATGGTTGATAAACTTAAACTAACACCGGAAATTATTATGCGTGGTAAGCAAATTCTCTCGATACGTGTTAAAAATATTAAATTTATAGACAGTTTGAACTACATACCTATGAAACTGAGCCAAATGCCTAAAGCTTTGAATTTAAGTGTCACTTTGCGAAAGGGTTTTTTCCCGTATTTCTTTGTGAAATCTGATAATCTAAATTATATCGGACCGTTACCTACTATAGATATGTATGGTAGCAATCAGATGAGTGTCAAAGAGAATGAAGAATTTATGAACTGTTATCGTGCGTTAAATGGTGATAGTAACTATGTCTTTCACATGGAAAAATAATTAATTGAATATTGTAAAAATGATGTTGATATCTTGCGACATAGTTGTTTAAAATTTAGACAAATTTTCTTAACTAACAATAACGTGGATATAATTCAAAGTGCTCTTACAACACCCAGTGGCTGTATGTATACTTATCGTAAAAATCATTTAAAAAATAACACAATCGCTATAGTGCCGGTCAACGGGTACAGGTGTAAAGATAACTTTTCCTATGAAGCCTCAGTTTGGTTGATGTGGCTTGAACACACACAAAATATCAAAATTCGTTATAGTTTTAAAGATCGTGAACAGGTTGTTTTAGGTTTTCGTGTAGACGGTTATTATGAAGAAGAATCATGTGAAACGAACAACAATAAAAAACGTATCTATGAATATCATGGTTGCTGGTTTCACGGTTGTCGTAAATGCTTTCCGTACGGGCGTGATCAAACATTATACACTGATAATGGTGTAACACTCAATATGCGGCATGAAAGTACAATTAGAAAAATGGACATATTCAAAGCGGCCGGTTATGAACTGATTGAGATGTGGGGGTGTACATTTCGAGAGGAGCGTTTGAGAAATAAACCGTTAGATTCATTTATTAATACACTACATATTCAAGCAATTAAACCACTGTCTCCTCGCGACGCATTCTACGGGGGTCGTGTTGAGTGTTTAAAAACGTTTCACACAGTCAACGAGGCGGTCGAAGAGAAAATCTATTACTAAGACATTTGTAGTTTATATCCGTTCGTTAATAAGTATGGCTGCTATCCCGTCGGTCATCCAACTATAATTGTAGGTGAAGAAGAGTGTAGCAAAAATGGTATTAAACCCACCTCACTCGAAAACATTGAAGGTTTCATTAAATGCTCAGTAATACCACCGAAAGAACTGTACCACCCGGTATTACCTATGACAATTAACAACAAATGTATGTTTGTATTATATCAAAAGTGTGCTTGCGACATGGCCGTAACCGCATGCCAACATTCCGATGAGGAACGAACATTAACAGTCACCTGTTATATGTGAAGTTAGATTAGCACTTGAACACGGTTATAAAATCACTAATATTTACGAAGTGTGGACATTTGAAACAACTCAGTATGATAGGCATACAAACACATACATACATACATACATAACATCACGCCTTTCCCATTACTGGGGTAGCAGGCCCTTTATTCCCTACAATCACTAAAAAAAAAAAAAAAATTTTTAAATATAAAAAAAAAAATTTATATATATATATATATAGAAAACTGCCTTTTATTCCTTATTTTCTAACAATAGCTCGCCAAATACTCCTATCCATACATAACTGTCTCGCCTCGTTAATATCCATACACCTTGTCATACATGCTCTCCTATTATTTCTACTTATAATTTTACGTTCACTCAAAACATTTTCTATCATATTCATCCATTTACTCCTCGGTCTTCCTCGCAATCGTGTTCCTTCAATTTCACCCAAATAAATCTTCTTAGTCAATCTATCATGTGACATTCTTTCCACATGTCCAAACCAACGCAGCTGACTTGAAGCCACTCTTTTCACAACATTTTTACTAATTTCACATTCATCATACACTACTTTATTCCTAATACGGTCTCTTCTAGTCACTCCGCACACTCCTCTCAAAAATCTCATTTCAACCGCAGTTACCCTTTTTTTATTCCGGTTATCCCATACCCAACATTCACATCCATACATCAACGATGGCACAAGTACACCATTATACACACATAACCTAGCTTCTCTTGATACATTCACATTTCTAGCAAACATTCCCAAAGCGCCCAAAACTTTTCTACCTGCAACCACTCTTCTTTCAATTTCAGCATTCATCCGTCCATCTTTCGAAAACATGCATCCCAGATACATAAATTCATTAACTTGTTCCATTTGCTCACCATCTATGCTAATCTTGCATTCCGTAACTTCATCCTTCTCAAAAACTAAAATCTTACATTTTGAAGCATTCATGATCAAATTCAAACATTTTCCCTGATTTCTGACACTCTCAATCATTCTCGTCAATTGTTCCTCAGATTCACCCATAATAACCACATCATCAGCATATGCTAATGCAGGCACAACGAAATCACTTATTTTCACACCATCATTTGTACACTCTAACGCTCGTCGCAATAAAACATCCATATACAAATTAAAAAGCCAAGGAGACATCACACAACCCTGTTTCACACCCACGTCAATATTGAACCATCTACTCAAACTACCATCCACACGAACTGCTGCTTGATTATTTACATATAAAGCCATTAGTGCTCTCAATAACGTACCACTAACGCCATACTCCTTCAAAATAGGCCATAATTTTTCACGCACACCGGTGGTCTATTTACCGATTATGTTAACAAGTTTTTAAAAATTAAACAAGAATCTAGTGGTTGGCCTGATTTTTGTAAAAACGACTCTTTGAAAAACAGCTATATTTCGGATTACAAAAAACGTGAAGGAATACAATTAGAAAGGGATAACATTGCAGACAATCCGGGGTTACGTTCTGTTGCTAAATTACAATTGAACAGTTTGTGGGGTCGGTTCGGTATGCGCGATGATCTAACACAAACCAAATTAATATCTAAATATGATGAGTTACTTGGTTATTTTACAAACCCAAATATTGAGGTACTTTCAAGTGTACCAATAAACGATGAACTCGTGTGTATTAGTTACAGAAATAGTACAGAGAACATAAGTCCGTGTCCAACGACAAACGTTTTTATTGCAGCATTCACGACAGCTCTAGCGCGTATACACCTATATAAATATCTATCGAAACTTGGTCGACGGGTGTTGTACACTGATACAGATTCGGTAATTTACACACACACACACACCGGGAGCGTGGTTACCAGACCATGCAAATTATTTAGGTTGTATGACAGACGAGCTGGAGATATTTGGTACAGTTTCATACATCGACTGCTTCGTTTCCAGGGGCCCTAAAAACTATGCTTTTCGGGTTCGTGTGGGTGGTGATAGTAGTAGCAGCTGCAGGACCGTGTGTAAGGCTAAGGGTATTACAATAAATTTCAGTAACAAAGATGTGGTGAACTTTGAATCTTTATATCGTATGTGTACAGAATATTCGGATCCGATAGTTATTACGTATCCCAGTAAAATTATACGTTTAAATCATTGGCGTGTTGCTACATGCTCTACAACGAAGACATATCAACCAGTGTATCTTAAGAGAAATTTTGATCATGAAGGTCTGTCCGAACCATTCGGATCAAGTAAAAAACTAAAATGTGTGTAAAGTTTCAAATCATTGTTGTTGTCGTTGTTATTTATGTTTATACTAACATAGTGATTATAAATACTAACATAGAAATATATTCATACATATATACTCGTATATATACTAAATGAAATATTAATCACACAAATATATAATAAATAATAGACATTTACATGGATAACATAGTAATTATAAATACAAACATAACAACATATACATTTATATAATAAAATAAATATTAACCACACAAATATATTATAAATTATCGCCATTTTCGTATATGTATTTATATGATAGAACTTGTTATTATTGTTAATACTAACATAGTAATTAGAAATATGTACTAACATAACAATATATTCTTTTATATACTAAAATAAATATTAATAACATAAATATATAATAAATGACTTTTATATGTAACTATATGATAGTATTTTATTTTATTCTCTATTCTCTACCCTCTATCTCTCTCTCTCTCTTACACACACACGCGCACACACACACACACACACACGCACGCACGCACACACGCACACACACACGCACACACACACGCACACACACACACACACACACGCACACACACACACGCACACACACACGCACACACACACACACACACGCACACACACACACGCACACGCGCGCACACACACACACACACACACACACACACACACACACACACACACACACACACACACACACACACACACACACACACACACACACACACACACACACACACACACACACACACACACACACACACACACACACACATATATATATATATATATATATATATATATATATATATATATATATATATATATATATATACATATATATATTACAATCATGACGGTTGACAAGTTCGGACGTGTGTTACGTAGCAGGTCCCATAGTACGGATCATCATGAACAACATCAGCAACGAGGTATTGGTTTTAACATAACACCTAGTGGTGATTTCAATATCTCCGGACGTCGATTAACCAATATCGCCTCTCCAGCAGATGATAATGACGCAACTACAAAAACATATGTTGAAACAATGTTCACAAACCGTGTCACAACGGATATGAAGCTCATACAAGAAAGTGTGACTGTAGTACTGCGTAGACTCGAGACCGAAACGTAACAATTTAATGACGTCTTGAAGAAGTGTTGTTGCATAAATATCAAGAACTCGAATCACAATTAAACGACATTAAACAACAAACACATCAAGTTGTGTTACGTAATCAAATATTAAACAAAAATGTGAAAACAATCAAAGAGCAACTTAAAGATCTACAAAAACAAGTCTAGAGTGAACATCAACATTATGGGTGATGTCAAGCAATCGTTAGTTGACGAGCTACATAAACCAGCCAGACGGAATTTTACCAGAAGACATGTTGTACAACGTGGATATGACGATCTCTGGCAAGCTGATCTGGTCGAAATGATTCCGTATGCACGGGAGAACAGTGGTTTTCGTTACATGTTAACAGTAATTGTTAGCTATTCAAAATATGCTTGGGCTTTACCTATTAAATCAAAAACAGCAGATAGTGTTACACCGGCCTTTAAAACGTAATTGCAACAGCAGAGTGCAAGTAGTGGTTGTGATGGTGCTGGTGCTCGCAAATCCAAGAATCTACAAACCGATGACGGGAAAGAATTCTATAATCGAGAGTTTCAAAAACTCATGCACACACACACAACATTAACCACTATCCATCGTTCACCCATTTAAAAGCAAGCATAGTCGAACGTTTCAATCGCACGTTGAAAGCTAAAATGTGGAAGATGTTCAGTTTTCGTGGGAACTATAAGTGGATTGATATTCTACAAAAATTATTATCGCAATACAACAACTCGAAACATCGTACTATAAATATGAAACCGAATGATGTGAAGCCGACAACACATATTAGAAGCTATAATAAAATGATAAATGTTAATTAAAAAAAACCTAGATTTAAATTGTATGATCAGGTTCGCATAAGTAAATTCAAACATGTCTTTGAGAAAGGTTATACACCGAACTGGACAACGGAAGTCTTTAAAATTGGCGAAGTAAACAGAGGTACAGTGCCTGTTACATATAAACTGAAAGATTGGGAGGGCAATCCGATACAGCGTGGTTTTTATGAAGAAGAACTACAAAGAACTAAACACCCTCACATATATCTTGTGGAAAAAATTATTCGCAAACTTGGTAATCGGTGTTTTGTTAAATGGTTAGGCTTCGATGATAAACACAATTCTTGGATTAACAAGAAAGATATTATACACAGCGATCACGTGACCAAACAAAGTTCGCATTGTAATCAAAGCTACCTTCCACGGAATAAAAATAAGATCAAAATTTAGAAATTTTTGACGTTTACCGACCGAGCATTCAGTTGTCATTCAGTAGCGCCGTGTCTATTTTGCCATTATTTCTTTGTGATTGTGTTTTACTTTTTTCATATTTTCTTGTATAATCAGTCTTTTTTAAGACTAATATCTTTATCTGTGTTTAATAATAACGTAAGTACCTATATAATTAAGTAATATTTTCTTGTATTTCTAAACAATAGTTTTATGAATATTTTAGGTTACAATGTTTGGTGAAGAGCACGATAAGTTTATTTTAGAAGCTTATTTTCGTTCTGGCGTTCGAAATGAAAACGAATGGAAGTATTCTATTCAATGTTGCCATGAACAATTTATACAGAACTACCCTACAGTACTACTTCTTGGGTGACTTGGAAATGTACTGATCTCATAGATAATGTTATAATGTAACGTAAATATTCTAAATACATAAAAATAAAAAATATTTTCCTTTCATGGTATAAAATTATTTCCAACTTTAACTGATCTAAATTATTTTTATTATAAAAGTGTTATATGTCACAGGCCGGTATAAACCAAGGTCGTAGGCACGCCTATGTATTGTGTTTGTTTCAAATCGTTACTATGGTCACTATAGTTACTACTATAGTGAAGCGGCAACTTGACAATTTCAATAGAGCGGCACGCTTCAGTCATTGTTGCTCACACTGTATAATTTTAACATACACATATATAATGTATTTCAAGTAGTTTTATATACATATTCATATTTAAAATCATATGTGATGTGACAAAGTCTTTTTTTGGGAAAAAAGACTATTGTTCACGGAGCAATGACCGTTAGCGCACCAATTAACGCGGTCCGTTCTTGCGCTCCGGACGAACCAAGACACTACTCAGTCGAACTGACTAGTCGCATACAGGGTTGAAACATACGCGTATCTCCGGGGTATAAATAGCCCACCGAAATGCATGATAGTCAGTTAGTGTTCTACTCTCCGACCGCCGCTACATCCGAACCGTTTGGTAAGAAAGTTTTCCGTATCTTAATTTACTGTGCCGCCTGGTACGACAGTGTATATTGTGTATTATTGAGTGTTGCAGAAGTAACCATATTGTATTCTGCTGCTTGATACTGCGCAATAGGCCTGTTGTCAAGTTATCAGTAACTTGTCTGGTACCGCCACACTGCGCAATAGTCCTGCTGTGGTCTCTGCCATCTGTTGCTTGACACTGCACAATAGTCCTGTTGTCAAGTTATCAGTAACCGGTCTGGTACCACCACACTGCGCAATAGTCCTGCTGTGGTCTCTGCCATCTGCTGCTTGACACTGCGCAATAGTCCTGTTGTCAAGTTATCAGTAACCGGTCTGGTACCGCCACACTGCGCAATAGTCCTGTTGTAGTCTCTGCCATTTGTTTCTTGACACTGCGCAATAGTCCTGTTGTCAAGTTATCAGTAACCGACCTGGTACCGAAACCCGAGTATTGTATTTCTTGTTCGATGTATGATAAATGCCGATTTATTAATTGATTGTATTTCTTGTTCAAGTGTCACACGTATGATAATTGATTGTATTGCAAATAGGTGTGTTTTTTATATGCGTGATTATTAAAATCACTGACTACCATAGCTACGTTACGTAGTGCACGTCACTACCTAATATTTTGAATAGACTGTGTTATTTATTTCCGCTACCCAAGATCTCCATTGAATTATCCTGGCATTAAAACCGATTGGCGCCCGAGCAATCCGACACCCGCTATACAAGGGAGCGTCACAAACTGGCGCCCGAGCAGGGACTTCTAAAAAAAAATAAAATAAACAGTATGCCAGGCAGTCTTCCGGACAACACGCGGACACCAACGACACCACCGTCGTTGGCAACCGCAACTTTCCGCACTGCGCAAGCATCAGCCAGGACCGGCTGGGTGTTCGAATTACCGCGACCGGCGCTCGAACGAGAGCTCAATAGGTTTGGTCTGAGCACAAGTGGAGGCGTGCACGAACTACGACGCCGACTCATTAACCTGACTCAGCACATACTAGAAAACGATGCAGCAGACGCGACCTTCAACGCTAGCACCCCAGCCAGCAACACCTTTCATACCACCGCCCGCAGAGTATTATTGTGTAACTCCGACACTACGGACTCCGGTACACGTATGTGAGACCGTGCGCAAATGGAACATCCACTTCGATGATAAAACTGATTCAGTCGCCTTCTTGGAAAGAGTAGAAGAACTGAAGGCAATTTACCATTTCTGGAACTTCCGGTAGGATCCTCGTCGAAGCCTCTTTTACGTTATCCACATTTTCAGAATGGCATTCCTTTGAATAATGTAATTATCGGATATTAGTTGAGTACAATCCAGCTAAAAACCGTCAGAGCTCAGAATGGCACACGCCGGCTTTTCCATGTATGGAAATCGCACAAAATAAATTGTATTGGCGCCCAAGGGTTCTACTTACAGGAATTTGAAAGATTTCTACTAATATGTTTAATAGTTTTTTTTACAAGTGGTCGCATCGCTTCCGGACAGATCATGTTTATATATATATATATATATATATATATATATATATATATATATACATATATATATATATATATATATATATACCGGGTGTCTTTTTTAACCTGAAACTTTCAAATATCTCGAAAAATAGGCACTCTAGGAAAAAATGTCTAGTATCTAAATTTAATCATTCTGCGGGGGAAATACATTACTGCAAAAAATAGTCCCCCCACCCCCCTCTGTGTGGGCGGGGCGAGGGGTAACTTTGAATCTAAAATAGGAACACCAATTTTTTATTGCAGATTCGGATTCTACGGATAAATATACGTACGAATCGAATAAAATATTTTGTTCGGTTCGCTGTAATTGACGAAATTCAATTTTTTTCGATTTCTTCTACTAAGAACATATGCCTATGATTCTGCAATACGTTTTAAATAAAAAAATCACGTTTTCATTGTAAATACTTGCAATTGGTTGTCAAAAAAACAAATATCACGTTTTGATTTTAAAAAATTTATTGAAGTGAACTAATTTTAGCTTAAAATAAGTGTTCAAAATGATGGCCTTCGGCTTCAATGCACTTATCAATCCGCTTTGCAAATGACTCTACACAACTTAGAAGCGTGTCTGCCGGAATTTAGGCACAAGCATTTCTAATTCGCTCAATCATATTCTCACGTGTTGTTGGTTCTTGTTTGTAAACTTTCTATTTGAGATAGCCCCACAAGAAGAAATCTGGCGAAGTAAGATCTGGTGATCTGGCAGGCCAATTTACCGGACCAGCTCTACCAATCCAGCGACCATTGAAATTACGATCAAGAACTTCACGTGCTACCATCGAATAGTGTGCTGGACAACCATCATGTTGAAACCACATGTTCTGTCGCACTTCTAAGTTCAAGTCTTCAACTAATGTTGGCAGTTCATTTTCCAAAATGTCTCGGTACATTTGAGCAGTCAATGTGCCTTCAATAATATGGGGGCCTATGAGTTTGTTTCCAATTATACCACACCAAACGTTGACAGTCCAAGGACGTTGATGTTCAACTTGGCGAAGCCAGTGCGGATTTGTAACACTCCAATAATGCATATTGTGTCGATTGACCGCTCCATGGTTTGTAAAAGACGACTCGTCGGAAAACAATACGTACCGAAAAAAATTGGTGTTTTGCTGCATTTGTTCACGTGCCCACTGACAAAAAGTTACCCGATTTTGGAAATCAACTCCATGAAGATCTTGGTGTAAAGACACATGATATGGATGATACTTGTGATTTTTTAAAACTTTCCAAACACTGACGCGGGACAATCCGGAATCGCGACCTATTTCTCTTGTACCAATATGTGGATTATGAGCCACTGCAGCCAGTACACCAATTATATTATTTTCATCAGTGACTGCTGTTCGACGGGTCCTATTTTTAGCTTGAACACTTCCATTAGTAGTAAATTTTTTAACAATTCGGTAAAATGAAGCACGTGAGCGAATTCTATCCGGAAAACGTTGAGCGTAAAGAGTAACAGCATTATCAAGACTCCTGCCAGCTTCTCCATAAACCAGAACCATTTCAATTTTCTCTTGTGCAGTTAAATACTCCATTCTGAAGTTAATATTCGTTAACTTTTACCGATTTACTGGCTTGTATTTTGAATAAAAACACCATATTCAATTTGGTAGAAAGATTTATTTCAAAACGTGCAGCGTCTTTACACGTTGTCAGCAAACTGAACAAACAAAATTGTAAACAAACAGAAACATATATTGTTACTATAATTACTAACCATAGCAACACACCTAAATAATTATCGTGCTATATTCGAAATACTTAAATAATATTAACAACCTAACGGAAAACAATGAAAACGCGATATTTGTTTTTTGACAACCAATTTCGAGTATTTACAATGAAAACGTGATTTTTTTATTTAAAACGTATTGCAGAATCATAGGCATATGTTCTTAGTAGAAGAAATCGAAAAAAATTGAATTTCGTCAATTACAGCGAACCGAACAAAATATTTTATTGAATTCGTACGTATATTTAGCCGTAGAATCCGAATCTGCAATAAAAAATTGGGGTTCCTATTTTAGATTCAAAGTTACCCCTCGCCACGCCCACACAGAGGGGGGTGGGGGACTATTTTTTGCAGTAATGTATTTCCCCTGCAGAATGATTAAATTTTGATACTAGACATTTTTTCCTAGGGTGCCTATTTTTCGAGTTATTTGAAAGTTTCAGGTTAAAAAAGACACCCGGTATATATATATATATATATATATATATATATATATATATATATATATATATATATATATATATATATATATATTGTGACGCTCCCTGGTGTTGCGGGTTCTGGTTGCTCGGGCGCCAATCGGACTTAGACCGGGATAGTTCAGTGGAGGTCAGGGTGGTACAAGAAATAATTTATTTGACCAGAAAACAACGTTTTGATTTATTCACGAGACACTGACACTCGCAGTGTTGATAACTAATAATAGAACCAGCAAATAACATAAGAAAAATATAACGTAAGCAAATAATCTATGAACTATGAAAACATAATACAGACAGCTAATATTTGAAAATACAACGGAAATAACATAACACTATTGTGGCGGAAAGCCAATCAGAAATTATGTATCCTCTGTAACAGGACCGACACAGTACAGAGAGAAACAACGATGACGTCACAGCAGGACCGGCACAGTGTGACGGAAACAACCTAACTAACTGTAGCCTCTACAACAGGACCGACACAGTGTAGAGAGAGACAGCGATGACGTCACAGCAGGACCGGCGCAGTGTGACGGAAACAACCTAACTAACTGTAGCCTCTACAACAGGACCGACACAGTGTAGAGAGAGACAGCGATGTCGTCACAGCAGGACCGGCGCAGTGTGACGGAAACAACCTAACTAACTGTAGCCTCTACAACAGGACCGACACAGTGTAGAGAGAGACAGTGATGACGTCACAGCAGGACCGACGCAGTGTGACGGAAACAACCTAACTAACTGTAGCCTCTACAACAGGACCGACACAGTTTAGAGAGAGACAGTGATGACGTCACAGCAGGACCGGCGCAGTGTGACGGAAACAACCTAACTAACTGTAGCCTCTACAACAGGACCGACACAGTGTAGAGAGAGACAGTGATGACGTCACAGCAGGACCGGCGCAGTGTGACGGAAACAACCTAACTAACTGTAGCCTCTACAACAGGACCGACACAGTGTAGAGAGAGACAGTGATGACGTCACAGCAGGACCGGCGCAGTGTGACGGAAAACAAACTTATAAATCTTGCTACGCCTGCAACAGTGCAGAGTAACGAACACGAAAATAAATACTGCCACAGAGGGCAGTACAATAAAGAATAATAGAAACAATATGCTTACCAAGCGGTTTGACTGCAGCGGAGAACGGATCACTAGCGGAATACTAACTGACTTTGTTCGTCTACTCGCAGCCCTTTTATACGGCTTGACTAATTGATCGTTTACTAACTTGCATTTCGGTTGTATCATGCGTTAGGTACGGTACTGTGCGGATCAATTAGTCGCGCGCGCTCCGTGACCTGGCGCAACGAGCCAAGTGGCTAGAGCTCATTTGGTGACATCGTCACAATATATATATATATATATATATATATATATTACGGTAGGTATATCTTTGATGGGTCTGTCCTATTTACATCAACACATATTCCACCTTGTTTACTAACGATGTTGCGTCTAGTTGGCGATGTCGAACACGGCGATTATCACCTTTTACAAGTTTTTAATATCATAATTCGCAAGTGTTTAGGAATGTTAAAACTGCAGGTAGTAGGGCGGAACTATTATGATGCACTTGCAGCGGTAAGTTGAAAATGATTAATTTATGATTAGTTAACGAGTAACTACGGAATTTAGCAAACAAAACAAAAAAAATATCAGCTGCAATTTAAAAACTTCCGGTACATTCTTCTGATATATTGTATTAGATTTAATTCTGTCTATTAATTCTTATGCAGGTCAATATCCCTGAATGTGGAATAGAATTGTGGCCAGGTTACATCATCAGTATTCGTCAGCATGAATCCAAGATACTTATGTGCTGTGAAATATCTCATAAATTTATGCGAAAAGAAAACGTTTTACATATTCATAACCAGTGTTTGAGTCAGGGTGCAGTAAACTATAAACGTAAATTCGAAAAGTTTATCATTGGCTGTGTTGTACTGACCGATTATAATAATCGAACTTATCGCATTGAAGATATAGATTGGGAAAAAACAATTAAATCTACGTTTTCAAAACCTGATGGAACGTCTGTTTTCTATAAGGACTACTATTTGCAGGTGTGTAGAATGTAAGAAAACAGCTAATGTCAATGTAATTTTGTTTTTTTAATATTTTCAGAGATATCAACACAATATTTCATTAAATTCTCAACCTCTGTTGGTTTCTGGTGCGAAAGCTCGAGAACTAAGAGCTGGTATGTCAGAACTAAAATACCTAGTTCCAGAACTGTGTCGAATGACTGGATTAACCGGTAATATATAAATGTTCCTAGACAACACTATTTTTAGCTCATCGACCTCCTGTCGAAGAGCTATAGTGTTCGGTACGATGTCTGTAGCATCTTCCGATTTCAAAAATTTTTGCACAGAAATCCCGGACAGACCCCCTGGACCACGAAATGACTATTACAACATATGTCCGTATGTATGTCGCTCGTCCGCTCGCTCGCTCGCTCGCTCGTACGAGATTTTTTTGTTCCACCCAGATCTCCTAAACTACCCAACGGATATTTATGAAATTTTTTCTGCAGATACTTGTTATGGTCTAGTTGTGCAAGGTACATTTTATTTTTCAAAATTTTCCTTCGGACTTGAGAAAAAAAATATTTTGCAACTTTTTTTCAGTTTTTATTTTTTTTCTCCTTTATTTTTCACTCAATTGTATTCAAAATTTTCTTGCATATGCAGGAAATGGAACAATATTTTTCCATATTTTTTATTTTGAAAAATTATGTAAGACCATTGGAGAAAAAAATATTTTTTAATTAAAAATTGAACAAAAGAAGATCAATGCATTTATAGTCGGCTTAGTTTGCTTTGCTTTTGTCAAGAGAAGAAAATGTATTCACACTTGTTTTAAATTTGTTGTTTTATTTGCGACCTAGGCACCTACGATTTTAAAAGTGAATTTAGATAAATAATAATTTGTGATATATTCAGACTTGCACATACGTCGATGAGCTGCAAGCATGGGTGACTAACCCATTCTTTGAATACTAGTATAATAAAATATTCTGGTGTGATCACCACACGGCTTTCTTATACACATGTATATCGAAATTCACGACCTTCTCGATTAAAAGTGTACTATTGTATAAATCGAGAAGGTCGTCTCGAAATTAAATTCAAATTGACACACATTTGACATTTCAAATGCGCATTTCTGTTAATATTTTGTTTTTGTTTTGTTTTCATAGGATATATGATATTTTGAATACGTGCATGCCAACGTACAAATATATTTTTTTCAAATTTAAATGAAGATAGAACAAAAATTCATAGAATATTTTTTTTTCTTTAATATATTACTTTCTATAACTTTTATTTGAAAACTTCTTCCGTATCTCAAATATTTTCTCAAATAATTCGATTATTTGATTTTGTTGTTTGGTAAAGTTCCTCTTCCAGTTGTGCAATTATATCAGATATCTAATCAGTTCTGCGTATAATCAAGAAACTTTTAAATATGAAGTATAATTGTCCTATCTTTGGTCGTTTTTGAGATAATGAACACACAGACATCATTGCAAAAATGGTCAAAATGTGAAGATGTATTTCTATTAATATATCTCGCAAGCGACATTTTTCATGATTCCTATACTTTCTTTATACTATGTATAAGAAAGTAAAAAACAAATCGTTGATATTTTAGATAATTTCTAATACTTTTTTTCCTTTTTTTTATTAAAAATGAATATTGTTTTAGATTCACTTAGTTTGAAGGTAATTATTGTTATCGTGCTGATTTAAATATATGTACAAACTTCTATAGTAATTATATATGTAGATAACGAAAGATCAAATATGCAAATGATGCGGGCCTTGGCTGAACATACGCGTCTTGCTCCCGATGAACGTATATGCCGTTTAAAATCATACCAGAATAGAATGCATAATGTATCGGATGTTGTAAGCGAACTGAATAAATGGGATATGACACATATATATATATATATATATATATATATATATATATATATATATATATATATATATATATATATATATATTAAAAAGAAGTAATATGTCCGTATTATTATGAACTCAATTTTAGTTAAGATCACGACGCGTTTCGAACTCTCGCTCATTATCAAGTGATAAGGTGTGGTGTCATATTAGGGTTTATATACCTGCCGTGTTCATTGGTGTGTGACTGTTCAATGATGCGTGTTTTTTGTGTAATATTTTGAGTGGTGTGAATATGGCATTAGATTGGCTGTTTATTTGTATGTTTATTATGGAGTTCTTAAGTTTTTCTTTATATATCTCAAGGTTTTCGATGATGTTTAGTTTCCTACCTTTGGGGTGTTTTTTGATAATTTTCATTATGTCTTTTATGTTGCCTGCTGCGTGTTTATTATCAAGTAGGTGGGCTGCGTAGTTGGAGTCGATTTTAAGTTTTTTAAAGGAGTTTATGTGTTCTTTATACCTGTCTTTAAATTTTCTACCGGTTTGGCCTATGTAGTTTAGATTGCAAGTGTTGAATTTTTATTTGTATATGCCGCTTTGGTTATATTTATCTATGATTTCTATGCTATTATTAATTTGGATTTTAAGGTTGTCTGTAGTTTTGTAAGCTATGTTTATGTTGTGTTTCTTAAAAAGTTTAGTTATTCTGTAAGTTTGTTTTCCTATGAAGGTAAATGTGGCCCATTGTTTAGGTTCTTGAATATTGTTATTGTCTTTATTTTTGTGGTTTCTTTTAATATCTTGTTGTATTTTATTTACAGTATTGATGTTATAACCATTGTTGGTGGCTATTTGCTTGATAATGTTTAGTTCTTTGTTATAATCGCCTTTATTCATTGGTATGGTTTCTAGTCGGTGTATTGGGCTTCTAAAGGCTGCTAGTTTATGTTGTTTAGGGTGTTCTGATTTTGCGTGTATGATGTTGTCAGTTTGTGTTGGTTTACGGTATATGTTATATTTTAGGCTAGTGCAATTTTTAGTTATTGTTATGTTGAGGTAATTTATTTTATTGTTAACTTCTTCTATTGTGAATTTTATATTTGTGTGTATATTATTTATGTAATTTAGTATATCATTAGTGTTTTCGCAATCGGTGATACACAATATGTCATCTACGTATCTTACCCATTGTTTGATCTTGTATTTTTCTTTTATCTTGTTCATGGTGTCTTCTTCAAGATTTTGTAGGAATATTTCAGAGAGTATTCTGGATAATGGGCTGCCCATTGCGAGACCGTTATTTTGTTTATAATATTGGTAGTTGAATTGGAAGTAATTTTGTGTTAGTATGGTGTTTAATATTTCAGTTAATTGTTTTATGTATGTTTTGTCAATGTCTTTTTCTTTTAGCCTTTTACTGATTATGTCTATGGTTTCGTTTATTGGGATGTTTGTGTAAAGATATGTCGAAAGATATTAATTTTGTTTTTAGTGTTATTTGTATATGTTTAGTTTTTTCGATTAGTTTTTTGTTATTTTAATAGTGTATTTGTTGTTTAACTCGATTTGGTTTTTTAATAGGCGTGCAATTGTTTTAGATATTTTATATGTTGGTGCTTGTGTGAAGTTTACTAATGGTCGTATCGGGGTGTTGGGCTTGTGTAATGTGGGTAGTGCTTTTAATATTGGCCCTTGTGGGTTCATGTTTATTTGGTAATATGTTTCGTTAGGTATTATTATTAATGGGGTTTTTTTGAAAATATTTTTTAACTGTAGTTGATATTTATTGGTTGGATCTGTTTTAAGTTTTTCGCATTTGTTAGTGGTGATAAAATCTACTGTTTTTTCTATATAAGATTCTTTATTATTACTATAGTGTTCCCTTTATCAGCTTTTGTTATTAAAGCTTTATCCTTATCACTTGATAATGAACGAGAGTTCGAAACGCGTCGTGATCTTAACTAAAATTGACGTTTCATAATACGGACATATTACTTCTTTTTAATAATATTGACGATGAAATTCGGAACTGAAAATATAATATTCATATAAATATATAGGTATATATATATATATATATATATATATATATATATATATATCCAATTATTCCAATTCAGATATACGGCTGGACGCGACAGTGAGTGGACACGTAAATTTTCTTCAAATTCCATGATTTTACTAGGAATAGTCAATACCTGGGTTGTAATGTATCCCAGGCATTTAAAACCGGATGTAATATAATTCGTGCAAAACTTGCGAAGAGTTGACGGTAATATTGACTTGAATTTGCCACAGCCAACTGTGTAAGTTATATAATAGAACAATAATTACGCCTTGCATTAGTGTTATATTGTATCAATGTCAATAAATAATTTCATTGTTAGAAATATAGAAATTATTATTGGATTTCAGCCAGGAAATTATTGACGATAGGCCAGCTACATATACAGATGATGTAGAGTATTCTATTAGAAAGTTTAATCCAAATTTGATTGTTTGTGTTGCTGGCAACAATAAATCGGACAAGTAATATAACATATTTATTAATTGGTATGCTGCATTACTCGTACTTTGTACAGATATATTCCAATATGTGAACCAACATCTTTTCATAGTCTGTATGCATTTATAATATCAGTAATTTTTTCGGTCCTCTGAATGAAACACTGATAATAGTCATCCATTTTATTCTTTGGTACACTCGCATTCATATACCGTCAAACCACACCAAATATATAATTTAATCTTTCATTTGACATTCAGTCCAATTGTCTAAACCAGGGATGTGTTAAATTAGAAAAAAAGATATTAAATTACAAACAAATAGATTCATTTCAAAGCAGATCCTATTTCATAAAAATATACTATCAAGAGAACTAGCTCTAAAATAATAACGTTTGTTCGGTTGCTAAAAGTGCAATTAATGTACTGTAATAATAGGCTTAATACTATTGACTCAATCCCGACAGAGTCGTCTTCGTAGTGTTACAAAGACTCAGCGAGTTACGTACAAGGGTCCATGCGTTTTATACTGACAGTCGTTTGAATTCATACGAACTGATTGTTTCGTGATAGTTTTTTAAGTTCAATTAATTCTTTACACAAATGTTAATAAAGAGATAATTTGTGTTTATCAACTAGTCTCTAGTGTTCATATTTTCCACAACGCCATTAAAAAGAAGTGTTTTGTTGACCGGGACGTCCCTTCGCAGGTAATATTAAGGAAGAACATTGTTAGTAGAGCAGCCATGTCAGTTGCTACTAAAGTAGCAATTCAAATTAATTGTAAATTGGGTGGTGCCCCGTGGACAGTGGAAATACCAATTTCAGTAAGATATGTTTTCGTTATACACTAATTACTTTTTGCCGTTGTTATTATTATAGATATATGTTTTGTTATTAAAAACAAGTAATATGTCCGTATTATGAACTAGTTAATTTTAGTTATGATCACGACGCGTTTCGAACTCTCGTTCATTATCAAGTGATAAGGTGTGGTGTCATGTTAGGGTTTATATACCTGCCGTGTTCATTGGTGTGTGACTGTTCAATGATGCGTGTTTTGTGTGTAATATTTTCAGTGGTGTGAATATGGCATTAGATTGGCTGTTTATTTGTATGTTTATTATGGGTTTTTTAAGTTTTTCTTTATATATCTCAAGGTTTTCGATGATGTTTAGTTTCCTACCTTTGGGGTGTTTTTTGATAATTTTCATTATGTCTTTTATGTCGCCTGCTGCGTGTTTATTATCAAGTAGGTGGGCTGCGTAGTTGGAGTCGATTTTAAGTTTTTTAAAGGAGTTTATGTGTTCTTTATACCTGTCTTTAAATTTTCTACCGGTTTGGCCTATGTAGTTTAGATTACAAGTGTTGAATTTTAATTTGTATATGCCGCTTTGGTTGTATTTATCTATGTTTTCTATGTTATTATTAATTTGGCTTTTAAGGTTGTCTGTAGTTTTGTAAGCTATGTTTATGTTGTGTTTCTTAAAAAGTTTAGTTATTTATTTGTTTAGAATCTAATAATAATATATTATTATATAGATATATTTTTTTTAGAATCTAATCGTGGTTGGATTTGATGTGAGTCACGATACCACTGATAAAAACAAATCTTACGGAGCGATGGTCGCTTCATTAGACAAGCAGGTGACAAGATATTTCAGCGTAGTCTCGGCACATACCAATGGAGAGGAATTATCCAATGATTTTTCTCTCAATATCATCAGTACGTATAATTATAATGAAATTAAGAAATATAATACTTACTATTTATTAAAACATACCTAGAACTACACTCATACGCATGTAGTCTTATTATTATTATTTGGTTTGGCTTTCGATTAAAGCTAGCTCTAAGGACCTCAAACTTCAGGCCTGAGCATGTCATACTAGAGGCCCTTAGAGCCAAAATACACGCAGCTGCATGCCAAACCCTGGCAATATGCAGACTGCGGTCAACACAACTCATGCGACCTTACGATGCGCAAAGATCCGAGCAACACTGCTTTCTGAATTCTGCAGAGCAGAGAGTTGACAGACGCTCTGCAGACGGGAATGATTTCAATTTCGCGTTTTCATGAAGCCTTCATGCCGCTTAGCACACCAATAATTAACACAACAAGTTTCACGGTGAAACCTGGGTACAGCTTCCGAAGCTCGGACAAGAGGTCTTAATATTTGTCCCTCTTCTCCTTCTCTTTACGAGAGATGTTCGGCACTGCTGGGCAGGACAGCTCAATAACAAACATCTGTTTGTTCTCGAGATCCAACAGAGTTATGTCCGGCTTGTTTGCCGAGAGGAGTTTCGCGGTGAAAAATTGTTAATTCCAATAAATCCTGCATTTGGAATTTTTTACCACGAACTCAACGTCATCAGGGTCATATGGCAAGACAGGTATTGCGTCTATACCATAAGCGTATCAACTACATTCAGTCCAAAATTGAATGAATCATGTTGAAGCTGAGCAGAATTATATTGAAGGAATTAATGAATTAGTAACACATTTCTTGCTGCATACAGTTTTATTATCTCTGACAATAAGATAACAATGAAATTAAATGTTTGACATTAACAAAATTACAAACTGCAAAACATTTGTAAGTGTCAAAAAAAGTTTTACGTATTTAGTTTTGAAAATGTTATGTAGATTACTGTTTTAATGTCGCGTTATAAGTTAGCTGATTCAAAATGTAGGATTTTTGAGAATTAAGGCTGTAGTATTATAAAATACATCCGGTATATATTTATTTTTTAGAATCAACAATGAGTGATTGAGATTGATCCATGACCATTGCATGACTAATTTATATGAAATACATTACATCTCATCAAAAAGGGAAATTTAAAATCATTTCGTTGTTTTTAAGAATAAATTGAAAAAATTCCACTAAAAATACATTGAAAAAATCTTGCAGAATGAAACGCAATGAATTAAAAATAGATATAGATTTCTTAGTTTTCTATGTCTTGTTCAGATTTAAAACTCGCCTTAGTAATAGAATCGCTTCTATTCACTATACACGAATTCATACCGATAGTTCTAATGTCCTAGTTGTTACCCCTAGCTGGGATGTTATAAATCATTATTATTTCTTAATTTGTGTATTTGATAGTGTTTGATACTTTGTGATATTGCGCACGTGCGTTACAATTATTATTCATTGGTTGCGCTTTGTTATTATTTTAGTCTATTCATCTTATTTCCTAATATGTACAGGTTATTGTATTTACAATATTTACAGTTATACGGTCTTGTACGATTCTTACATTTATGGTGCGTAGCCTGTTTTTTGCTATGTATGCCTTGTAATGCGGATCACGTTGCGCCGGGTTCGTGTTCGAGTGCATGTATTTTGTTCGTTTTACATTGTTCTTAGCGTTATGTTTATCTTACATAGATACTTTTTACATTTTGTTTTGGATTCTTGGAATGAGGCGTTTTTTATTGGGGTACATTTAGACGTGAAACTTATTTCCTATCGTGTACAGTTTATTATGTTGAGAGTATATGTAATTGTAGTTTAACTCACCGTTTGGGGGCTTGTGCTTGCACGTTATGCCGGGGTTATTGGTCATTGTTCTGTGTATGTCTTTTGTCAACGGGTTGGTACTTGTTTGGGTTTTGTAGAACTTTGTTGCTATTTTCTTTATATATGTGTGTGGATGTATTCCTTGTTTGTTTCATCGTGCAGCTATGTGATTTTTGTATAATTGCCTTATGATGGCAGTGTATGTAAGTATTTTGTTATTCACTGTTGTCCTTGCGTGTTTTTTCAAGCAGGGAATAGAGGGATTTAGTCTCTGCGTATGCTTTACGTATTGTCTGTTTGGTATGCTGGGTGAAGTTCAGCTTGCTGTTAAGATGCACTTCGAGATATTTCACCGTTTTCACTGTGTTCGTGAGTGTGTTATTTTTACTTTCTTATACGTAGTATAAAGGAAGTATAGGAATCATGAAAAATTTCGATTGCGAGATTTTCATGGAAATACATGTTTTGAGGTCCCCTGAATACGTTTTGACTATTTTCGCAATGACGTCCGTGCGTGTGGATGTGTGGATGTTTGGATGTGTGGATGCGTGTCTGTATGTTCATTATCTTAAAAACTAGCAAAGACAGGACAATGAAATTTCATATTTAAAAGTTTATTGACTATACGAAGAGCTGATTAGATAGATTAGCATAATCGCACAACCGGAAGAGGAAGTTTACTGAACATTAAAATCAAACATTACGAATTATTGGAGAAAATAAAAGAGGTATGGAAAAAGTTTTCAAATAAAAGTTATAGGAAACAATAATCTTAAGAAAAAATGTTCTATGCATTTTTTCTATCTTTATCCAATTTTGAGTAAAACGTATTTCATACATGTAATGAAAACAAAATAAAGACAAAATATTTACAGAAATTCGCATTTGAAATGTCAAATTTACTCAATTTAAATTGAGTAGAGTATAAGAAAGTCGTGCGGTGACCACACCAGATTTTTTTTTATTGGCTTAAGATCTTTATGTTCGTAAACTTTCTTGTTATTATTACGTTTTCGGTTTTGGTAGCGTTAAGAGTGTGTGTATATGGCTGTATTATCCGCGTACAACGCGGTGTTTGTGTTAGGGAGTTGTGATATGTCATAGATAAAGAGGATGAAGTTTGTTGGTCCTAAGACCAACAAAGGGGGGATCCCAACGTTAATAGTTTTTACATCAGATAGTATTGAGTTTACTTTGAGTTGAAATTGTCTATTAGTGAGGTATGATTGCATTAGTGTGATTATTGTGTGTGGAATGTTCAATTGTATGAGTTTGTGTATGAGACCGTTTATCCATACGCGGTCAAATGCTTTTTGGATGTCGAGTAGTAGCATAGTGGTAGTTTTTCGTTTGTTAAAGTTTAGTGTGGTGTAATTAAGGATGCACGCGACTTGTTGTACTGTGTTGTACTTGCCTCTGAAACCGAATTGTACGTCGGGTGTGATTTTATCTTGCTTCTCCAGTCGAGTCTGTCGGTTGTGTTGTGTTTTTTTCTGCTAGTTTAGCGAGTATGGTTAGTAGACTAATTGGTCGGTAGTTGTCGGATATGTTGGTATGCTTATTCGGTTTGTGTATCGGGATGATGTGAGCTGTTTTCCACTGTTTGGGGAAGTATTTTAACGTCTATATTGCTTTAATTATGTATGTTAGTTGTGTGTAAGCTTTTTTTGATAGGTTTTTTATTATTAGATTCTCTGTTATCGTGTCCTGGAGCGTTGTTGGGCAAATATTTCGCTATCTTTGTAATTCGGAAGAATTAGTCATTATTTTTTGCGCTGTTGTTGCGTGTCGGGTGGGTGTGTGGTGTTTAAGTATGCCTGTACGGCGTCATTTATGTGCGTGTGTTCTGGTGTATCGTTTGTTTTATTGTTGTGAGTTTGTTCAAATGTATTTGCTAGTACGTTGGCTTTTGCCTGGTCTGTGTCTGCGTGTGTGTTATTGTGTTCAAGTGTTGGTTTGAGTTTGCGATCTTTCTTGAGAGCTTTTGCTAATTTCCATTGCGTGTTGTCCTATGGCCGTAGTGTTTCTAGTTTATTTTGCTATTTTGTGTTTAGGAGTTCTGATTTGAACATTAATTTGTCTGCTCATGTGTGTCTTCTGTATGCGTATTTGTGCGTCTCGGTTTCGCTGCCATTGTGTTCTTAGTCTGTTTTTCTGTCTGATTAGGTCATGTAAGTGTAGAGGCAGTGAGTCGCGTTCTACGTTGATGCGTTTTGTGTGTGTGTGTGTGCTTGCGTTTCAGGTGTGCGTTGTTGTTTGTTAGTTTTGTGACTTCTATGTCTAGTTCGTCTGCTGTTGTTATGCGATTGTTTATTTTAATGTGTCTGTCGAGTGTGTGTCTGAAGTCGGTCTAGTTGGTTTTTGTGTAGTCATTGATTAGTTCAAAATGTTCTGGCGGTTTCGGTGAGTCAAGTGGGACAGTGACCGGGTTGTGGTCTGAGTTTAGGTTAGCGAGCGATAATGGCTGTGTTATGCGGATTACGTTTTTGTTAATAACTATCTATTGTTGTGGGGGTTGTGTTAGGCGGATAGTGTGTTGGTGTGTCTGAATATTGAATTATCGTGTTTTTGTTTAGCATGTTGGTGTGTTATGTGATGCCATTTCTGTTGCATATGTGACAGTTCTATGTTTTATGTCTCGCGTTTAGATCACCAGCGATGATGACTTTGTGTGCTATGTTCAGTAATGTGTCCAAGTCATTGTTCTTGTGTCTATTCTGTGCTCCTGCCTGTTGCAGAATAATCAATATTTCGTCCTGTATCCGCCGCATTACGTATCATCCTGCTGCGGCGTCTATGGACTGTTGCTTGAAACTGCGTATCGTCCTGTTGCCAAGTCTTCAGTATCCGTCCTGTCTTCACTGCACTGCGTGTCGTCCTGTTGTGGTGTCCAACCTATCATTCGCATCTCAGCTAGGAAAAAGATAATATATACTAAACTTTCTGGGAATTTGTGGTATTTTTCTCATCCTGATATTCACTGGCCTATCCTAGCATAAAGAAGCGTCATAAGGTTTAGTTCGGAAGCATGTGTTATACATTATTCGTCTAAATAAATTTCTAGCTTTCATATATATATATATATATATATATATATATATATATATATATATATATATATATATTGTGACGCTTCCTGGTAGTGCGGGTGTCGGGTTGCTCGGGCGCCAATCGGATTCGTGCCAGGATAGTTCAAGGGAGATCAGGGTAACAGAAATAACTTAGCTTGCACAGAAAGTTTGGTGTTTTATTAACGTGGTGCCTTTGTACTGTAGTACAAACTGTAAAATAAACTAACTTGCGCCACGCGACGTGGTGCAACAAAAATAACAACAGTGATTCACTAATCACTCAGATGAACAATACACGTTATTCCAATAGATATTCCATAAATCATAGCCATACACAGAACTGCACAATGGTCGTTATAACAGGATACTTTAGTAACGGGACGGAAACTGAACTTGGCAACAGGTCGGGTCGCAGTGCCAAGTAACAGGGGAGGACAGCCGCCCAGGTCGGGTCGCAGTGCGGCTGGTACGGGGGTAGGAACTGATATCTTGACAACAGGTCGGGTCGCAGTGTCAAGCAACAGTGTAGGACAGCCGCCCAGGTCGGGTCGCAGTGCGGCTGATATGGAACAGAAACTAATGACTTGACAACAGGTCGGGTCGCAGTGCCAAGTCACAGTTGGAAAATACAAGTCAAAAAATGCGGCTACTTCTGCAACAGTGCAGAGCAACACTCAATAATACAAAGAATATACACTGCCGCACAAGGCGGGACAATAAATCGGAATACGGAAACTTTCTTACGGTTCGGTTGTAGCTGGAGTCACCTCGGAGAGCGGAACACTAACTGACTATCATGAAATTTGCTGGGCTATTTATACCCCCGAGATACACACATGTTTGAACCCCGAATTAAACCAGTCAGTTCAACGAATACTGTTTCAATCCGTCCGGAGCTCGAGCGTAGACCGCGTTAATTGGTTCGCTAACGGTCAATGCTCTGTGCAAAAGTAATTTTTCACACAAAAAAATACACTTTGTCACAATATATATATATATATATATATATATATATATATATATATATATATTGACATTTTTTACCTTTTTTTAACAGCCTGTATATATATTTTTAATAATTAGCCAAAGATGATTATTGGGTTGTAAACCTAAGAACTATGAGACTCTAAGCTAGAATTATACCTTTGGAACAATAAATTGGTATGGTATCTATTCGAGTATTTTTGTATTGCAATTTGCTTCTGTTTTGTTCATTCTGCACAATTACACCACTGGTAACATGAAAATATAGAGCCTGGTTCCATTCGGAATCGAACCGGAGACATTCTGCGTGTAAAGCAGACGTCAGTCAAATCAAAAATTTTCTTTATTGTTCATTCGTTTAAATGGTACCTTATGCATACGTGTTTGCAATTATATTTGTTAGAAAACTCCTACAAAACTTAATTCGTTTATTTTCGTGTTTATTTATGCCGCGTTTGTACATTGTGGGATTGTGGGTACATGTGGTGGAATGTTAATATAATGTCTATTTTTCGAATTTTTAGGGTCAAGTGTTTTGGGGTGCCTTATGCGTCTGTGAGGATGATGTGTGCGTTAGTATTCTATACTATTTACATTTTTATTCTATTTACAGTATATTTACAACGTAATAACTAACTTATTTCTGATGCGTGTTATGTGATTTTACGTGTTGTTGTACATTTTATGTTGTGTTTATATGTTGTATTTGTCGAGTGTTTCTGTGAATTTGGTGAATATTGTGAATGTGTGTATTGGACCTGTGTTTTCTTTTAGTTATGTATTGAGTAATTTTATTGTTCGTAGCAAATCATCTATGTTGACAGGTATGTGTAGTGTGCTAAATTCGCTCATTAGTTCCCTATATGCATCGAATGGTTGTTGGAATGTTGTGGATGAGTGATCTGTGTATGTTGGGGGTGCGTTTGTGTGTTTGGGGTTGCTTCTTTGTTGTTCTGGATGTTGGTGTGTTTATTGTTGTTGCTTCTATTGTTGATCTTGCTGAGCCTTTGCTGTTTGTTGTCTTTCATGCCAGTAATTGTGTTTTAGAGCTGACACGTCTGAATATTGTAATGGTGGGAATTCAGCTGCTTGTGGCTGGTATTGTGTTTTATGCTGCGTTTTCTTTCGATTATTTCTGCTAGGTTCCATCCATTCCACGCGTTGAATGTAGGTAGGACATGTAATATCGTTTGCTGCGTGGTTACCAACACTTGAGTGAGGTTTTTGTTTCGCAATTTTTTGATAAGTGTTGTCCCGCGCCGTACATGCACCGTACCTTCGCGTGATAGTTGCTCGTTGCATGCCCCCAGTTCTGGCTGTTGTGGTACTGCACTGTTTTCCTTGTGCTACGTCTTCGTTCGATTTGTACTCTTATGTGTACTTTGTATTTAACTCTATTCTGTAAGATGGAGAGTGTGATGTCATTCTTGGTGATTAGTAGCATTAAAGGGATCGAACGTGGGACCTTTAGAACTTCAGTGTAACGCTCTCCCAACTGAGCTATTTCGGCTACTGGAGATGGAATTTATTACAAAAGATGCTGTAGATTCTATATTTATTTTTAAAAATGACCTTGGTCTCGGTAGGGTCATGAAATAATAATTAGATAGAGAAAAATGGTTTTGACGTGGAGATATTTACTTGCGAAATAAAATTTTTCAACGTTCTATTGGGGATTAATGAATCTTATACCGCGTGTCTCATCAAATTGTGTAACATAGGGAATTAAATGTTAAAACCCTTTAAATGGTACTCTCGATTCCAGTTCGGGTTTCCATTTTAATGCGCAAAGTGGTAAACCCGAACTGAGTTCGTGATCGCCAAAAGGCGGCATTTATACTGTTAATACCGAACATAGTTCGGATTTTACGAATACAAATTATGTGGCTTTTAACGTTAATCACGAACTATATTCGTAATATAAATATTACCAATTAAATAGTAAACCAGAACTCTATTCATGAAGAGTAAATTTTGCAGTTCCAAAGATGGTATTCTCGTGTGCAGTTCGTGTCGAACTTTTTTACATTTTCCATCAAATTCACCAACCAGTGACTTTACATAGATAATACGAACGTTAAAAAATAAATTAATATGTACATGTTTTACAATTAAACTGACAAAAAATTGTGTATTTATACCAATTATCAATAAAAACAAAAATGTGTCATTTCGATACGGTAAGATGACATTTAATTAGCCTTCAAAGGGTTATTTTTTTATTTGTTGATATTACGTTCACTATCATATTTAGAACAAAGAATTTAATACAAATATTCTGCAGGATTAAGAAGACGTGATAACCGCTACACTGTGGAACTACATTTGAATGTCAATTATCACATCTCTGGTACTGGATTGTATTCTACATTTGAAATTATGTTTAATTATAAAACTTTCTATGAGCCGGAGGTGATTTGAACACGCAACCTTCTGATCTACCGTGACGCCACGGAGTATGCATGAAAAATTTAATAATTATTTTAAATACATGGCTCCAAATGAGACACAGACCAGTGCAATCTACATACTACTCGTATACAAAAAGAGTTATACGAAACTACGTATGTAAATCAATAACAATTCGGATCAAGCCAGAATTTAAAACCTGAAATCTTTTGGAATCTACTGAAAGCTGTTTTTGTACGTCACAGAACTTGTCAAGGTTTTTTTCTATATTTACCGCCATATATTGTAATACAAGACTGGAAATAGATAGCGCCATGTAGCGATGTATAACGACAGGTAGGCGGGTGTATAATTAAGTTTTAACAGAGTAATTATGACCATGTTGTGTACGAACAAGAACAAAGAGAGTCGTGTGGAGATCGTCAATCTGACCTGACGTGGTGCCGTTTTGTATTTTTAGTTGTTAGACGAGTGAGTGAGTGGTAGTGCTGTGAGAGGGGTAAAGTGTAGTGTGGTAGATCAGAGGGTTACTCTGAATTATCGTCGAAGTGTAGTATCGGACGAGTAACCTCTGTGTACTCCGAGTCGGAGGATTTCCGTGAGCCACCTACCCACACCTCGCCACACTGTATTTCGTTTGGGAACTACCCCGCTGGAAGCTGGAGGACTACCGCCAGGCGAAATACCCGCTCCCGCCGTGGAGGATTAGGTGAACCACACCATAACCACCAACTCACCACCTGCAGCTAGGTAATTTTCTTTGTTCTCCACCACGTTGCGCGTCAACTAGTGACAACCTGCGTGTATAGTCGACTCGTTCCATCTCGCCCTCCCGGGCGTGGTCCGCTCAGAAGACGATCGAGTCATTCCGACCATCTTCGACTACACACCGATTACGACACCCCCCCCTTTTTTTCTTAACGTGTCTACTCCAATTAGTGCCGTTAGTGTACCGACAATCATCACGCCGTGATGACCCCTCATACTCAGCTGTGACACTTAAATTGTATTTCGAACATTACTTTTGCAGTTCTACTAACGCTTGTTTTTTTTTTGTTAATTTATAAATTTACCTTAATCTCTGTAATTATAATCATCTAAATTGTTCAAATGTTATTGTTAAAATCTCCTCCCTCTATCGAGTGTACCACCGCGCAGTGTTAGCGTGGATGTGTCAAGTCACTTAACTAACGCGAGGACAGGATCGGGTTAGCCCACCTGCACCACTTCTATCTTTTCAGTACTGACACACGCCAGGCTACCACTGACTGTGGTTCACACTCTTTTACTAGTTCATAAGATTAATTTTAGTATTTTCTTCTCATTTCTCGTTATATTATTTCTTGTTTTCATTTTGTTCTGGTGTACCCTTGACACGAACAGTTTGGGAACGCTACGTAATCATTTCATTACGCGCCGACAGGACCGGGTTAGCCCGCCTGCATCTTAGCAAGTTTTCATTTACAAACCTTTCCCGAACTGTCTCTGTCAACGGCCCGCCCCCATTTATTTTGTTATTATCTGGTGTCAGATTTAAGGGACATACGTATCTATTTTCTCCAGTATTGTGACACAATATATGCTCCGGCAAATTTAACTCCAATACGCTTTGTTTAATTTATAAACGTTCGAGTGACGATTTACATCCCTAATATTGATACATCCCGTGAAGATACTTTTCGATACTTTTACGCCGTCCAAAGTATCGTGGCGCCCACCACGAGCTCCCGTTACCTGACCCACGCCGTACGCCAGTTCGTACCCTCGCCGACACCGACTAGCCGGCCACCGTTTACCACCCCAATTCCCCGGAGAAAGGTGGGTGATAAACTTTATGATGATAAAATGTTGCAGAATAACTATTTGATACATGTTAAATTATTATCAATTATTGTCCATTTTCGACAGGCAGAGTTTTCGCCGATTGATTTGATTATCCACCGTTGAACGTAATTTAGAACTACATGGTATTTTTCTGTACCACAGGCCAGTTACCATTTAATAAACAGCGAGGACATAGATGTTGTGCTGACATGAAAATACGCGACTGATCAACTCAGACACTTCAACGCAAGACAGGTTAACACAGTGACATTCCAACACACGACAGATAAATACAGCGACATTTCAACACTGCGACAAATAAACACAGCTCTTTTAAACACACGAGAATTAATTACACAATTGTTGTATACCAACCCTGAACGAATTTTAGTAGGATTTCGAGACGGCTACGATGTCAGCATTTCAGGCACCATATTTTTAGATTACTTAAGAAAAATGAATGTAATTATTAATATAATAGTTTCATTTATCTAGTGTACGTTAGGGTCGGGAAGGAGAATGTATTTTTAGGGTAGGTTGGGTAGGGTAGTGTAAAAATGAATGTAACCATTAATATAATAGTTCACCTATTGAATGTGGGATAGGGTAGGGTAAGGAAGGGGCTCTCTAATTTATTCTAATTCAAAGAAAATATTTTATTGTTAATATTCATGTGTTTACATGTAAAATTCCGCAAAATCCTCGGTTCCATGGTTTAATGGTTAGCACTCTGGACTTGACCTTAAAAATTCTAAAAATAGACATTATACCTACATTCCACTACATGTACACACAACATAAGCATACTAAAACACAAAATAACAAACCAAAATTTAGTATTAGAAAATAAAATAAACAAATCCAGGTTTTTGCCCACTTTTCCCGGAAAACGCACACAATACATACACACACGAGTAACAAACAATTAACGAACATACACAACGTACAAACGTCTCACGACATAAAACTAAAACACTAAAATAAACGGATTAAGTGTTGTGGGAGTTTACTAACAAATATAATTGCCGATCAAGTATACATAATGTAACATTTAAACGTATTGAATTGAATTGAATTGATTCTGGACTTTGAATTCAGCGATCCGAGTTCAAATCTCGGTCCAACCTAGATACTTTCTTTGGTATAAATAATAAATATAAAATTATGTGTTATTATCAGCATCAGCATTCGTGACACTAGTTAATATTTCATCAAATTTCATTGTCTTCTTCTATTAATATACATATGTACGTATATAAATTTGTGATAAGAGATTAAATATCATACAATACAATAGATTTCTCAAAATAGCTGGATTTTTTTTAAATACCCTCACCCAGTATTTGATGACATGATTCTGCCGAGTCATATTTTTTATGAGCGATGGCGAAGTTTGACGGCATCATTGAAGAACAAGTACTTCGGCCGTACACACCAAATAAGTAAGCACATTGCAACCAATTACATTTACATTATTACCATAAGTCATATCTACTTTTGCCGATATGCTATTTTGGTTCGTAAAGGTAAAATGTTTGTGAGATCCATAAGCAAATTGACCTCGCGATCCTAGTACGACTAACTGATCGTAATAGGCATATCGTTAATCTTTTATTGTTTAAATATAATTACCCTCAGTAACACTGGTATCATCGTATACAACCCAAATGTCCCAGAGGGGATCGAACCCGCGACCTTCGCGTTATTAGCACGACGCTCGAACCAACTGAGCCAATGAGCCTGTCGTTAATTCTTTGTTGATAGTACTAATTTGTTGTAGTTAAATTGTTATGTAGTATTTCGTAACTGCAATATGATATTGTAATTTACAAATAGTAACAAGTCAATCTGTCATATTACAAATTCTTTCCGATATTTCAATAAATAATTAGTCACAAATAAAATTAGTATACCGATCGGAAACTGTTATGCAGTGGAATACTGCACGCTCAATACGGCTATTGGGATTCATTGGCTGGGATTCTCTAACTCAACCGTTTCCAAGCAGGAACGTTAGATACCGGTAGTAAATAAACGGTAGAACCGTAACCTAGGCATTCTGTAACAGCTCCTGTTTAGGCAATCGTTACGAAACGGAACCGTTAACATATCGAATTTGTCACATCGGCAACACTGTATTTTTGCGCCGTAACTATGCTTTCTTATAAAATATTAATAAATTTGACAGCTAAATGAAAATTTTCATATACATTTGCACAGACATCAGGAATTCAATTGGCTAATCATAATTAGTCAATTTGCAAGTAATTCGAATCAGAATGCAAATGTATGCATTTTCTGCATGTTTTCAATATAAATTAATCGAATTATAGGTACATCTGAACGAAACTGACAGCTGCTATATAAATTAAAGACAGTAAAACTAAATTTCTCAGTTAACTCAAATTCAAACCACAATTGAAATTGAAGCCCCTGAAGAGCAGATACAATTACCTTGCCATGTTCATGTAATAACCAAAGTATACAATCTTTCAGAAAAATATCAATTATGTTACTTGTGTTCGTATACGACATATAAAATTTATTCAATTTTATCATATTCCATATATTATTAAATTACAGAAAATCACATCATGATATTGAAAATACATATATGTTCTGTTTGCTTCGTACATCACATGCCAGCATTTGAACTAACCTAACACTGATTCACTGACATATCTATGATATATTTATGCAGTCGTAAGACATTCTCTTCTTCCTCAAGACATTTAGACGCAAATTTTCAATTAAAAGCAGTATTCACTTCATTTCGTTATAAAAATAATCCATTCACATTAGGCACATGTCAAATTTTCATTATTTCAATTTTAAAATTGCTCATTTGCTAAAAATATGTATTACTTTTATGTAAAACATCCAAATACCATACATTTTCACTCTTTCATACAATATTATTTACGTATTAACGTCATTTAATATTCAAATGCAACCATACGTTAGCTTAACGGGACACATACAACTCCCGTAAACAAACGGCTGTATGTCAACCGTTGCTACCGATAATTTTCGGCTTCAAGTTGTTACAGAAACGCTAGGTTCAGCTAGGTTACATAACCATAGTTACCAAACGGAGTTGTCCGTTATTCACTACCGGTTGGAGTTAGAGAATCCCAGCCATTATTGGGCTCAGATAACAGAGTTACAATTTTATTTAGGGCTAATTAGCTATTGGTAATATTCCATAGAATTTGTATTGTTAGGATATAGCACCCTCAATCTCGCCCCTAATAAACTGATTAATACAAGTCAAGTAGTCAAGAATATGAAAATGAAACGTACTATATTTTCATATATTGTTGCCGCATCCAGTTGCTCTTTTTCCTGAAGAGTTAAAACTATGCCTCGGGTGAGGATCGAACTCACGACCTTAAGATTATGAGACTTACGCGCTGCCTACTGCGCTACCGAGGCTAATATGAAAAACTTGTATGTGTGTATTATTTATTTATGCATAACCGGCCTAGAATCTGCAGATTTACATTTAAATTTAACAATATTCTATATGATGCTAATTATAATTCAAAATATCCCATATTTTCCACTCTGTGGATCTTCCTCATTCATTTCTCCTCTGTTTCTTGGTCATCTAATAATATACTTGCAAATTTTTTTTCGCAGAAATCCTGGACAGACTCCTTGGATCACGAAATGACTATACTATTGTCAAAACAATATATGCGCAAGAGTCCTATTTTCATGCTGTCAGTATCCGTTCTGTTTCCGCCACACTGCGCAAGAGTCCTATAGTGATGTCCTCGAGCTGTTTGCTAGACACTGCGCAAGAGTCTAGTTGTCAAGTTAACAGTATCCATTCCGTTACATCGAACTGCAAACCGTCCTGTTGCGGATTTTCCGCCATCATTCCACTTTCACTACTGCGATTACCACAATAATAACTGGAGAGTGCGTACTGTATTTCATTTTCAAGCGTCACGTGTATGATAATAACTTGTATGACAATGGATGTATCGCGATGACGTGTATTGTTGACATGTGTGATTATTAAAATCACTGTTTACCTTAGCGTTGCACAATGTCGCGTATCGCACTCCATTATCTTGTATTGTGTACACTGCGTTATTTATTTCTCCTTGACCTTCACTACTACTACTATCACGGCATTAAAACTGATTGACAGAAGTAGGTTAGAAACGAACCAAATTTAAAAATGAATTCTAATGAAAATGATTTATGAGTTGTAGCCTAAAACAGCCATAGCTAGTAGAACTTCACAAACAACACAGTTTATAATATGTCGAATTCTAAATGGAATAGAACATGTCCTATTTCTTTTTGTATTTCTTCTTTATAGAATTTACGTCATTTCTCTGAATCCAAATTCTATATACAGGTGTCCCTAAAATGTGTGGACATCACTTAACCACAGATTCCTGGTTCGAAAATAAGACGATTTAACTAAACTTACCAATATGCAATTACGTTTCGTTTAGCTAGTATTCTGCTTCAAAGTTCTTTCAAGAAAAAGTTATTATATCCATAACGACAGAACGCTTGGATCGATTTGGATAATATTCGGTACTGTACTTCTTACTGATATAGGTCATCTTTTAAGGTGATATTAGTTATTATCAGTGGACTATTAGTGTACGAAACACAGGTAACCCGGAATAAATCAGTCAAAAACTTTTTAATGTTAAGGCTAATAACTTTCAAAAAAATAGTTTCAAAAAGAGACATTCAATAGTAATTTTTTTGTAATTATTTTCTGTACTGATATCTGTTAAGGTTTAGATACAAAAAAATAAAATGTGAGGGACCGCGCACTGTATTTCATAAAAAAATGTAATCTAGCAGTCTGGTATTCTAAGAAATAAATGACGATATGATATGTATTAGTGCAATTATTTAGACTTCCTATATATATATATATATATATATATATATATATATATATATATATATATATATATATATATATATATATATTGTGACGTAACTTTTGCACAAGCCTAGCTGGCTCAGTAAGCAGTAGGGGATAGAGCAGTCATGGGTTCGCATACAAACAAACTCAGAGCAGAAATTGGATTTAAATAATTTAATTTGGACCTCTTTTCTAACATAAACAACCAAACCGGTTCTTACAAACAACTTATTCAAAAGAAATGTAAACATAAACTTGTACTTAACTTCAAAAATCCTTACAAAATATGGGCGCCATCTGCCTTAAGGCCAAAGGTGCTTAAGCGGAGTGGCAGGGCCTCCACCGTAGGCTTATCTGCTTATTGGCTTTTCACGTCCGTCCGGGACAACAACAGGAGGGAGGTTAGCTCGATGTTTTCTCCACTGACAGGTCCACTCCCGACTACAGTCCTCCGCGGGTCTCGACGAGCTAGGCGGCTGGCAGAAGAAGATAAGCGCCTCCCGCTGGGAAAGCAGTGACCAGGATTGACAGCGCCCTGGCGCCCCCAGGGGTTAGGTCCTTCCTCTTCTTCTCAACCTCCATATGTATACTGCGTACCCCGCTGGCTGCAGCCGGAGCGGCCTGTCAGTGCCTAATTCCCTAATCAGGCAAGCCTGTTACACACAACCCGATCCTGCCGCTGCCCGAGACGAATCGTGCCGCTCAAAAATATGAAAAAGAAAATACACAAAACATTAGTTCTGGAACTAATTACAGCCTACTTATTAAGCTATGTCAAAGAGAAACAATTTACAAAGTTACACGCTGAAGGCGTGTTAATCTAACCAAAACCAAAATACATATATAATTGTTTAATAATAAATTAATAAAAATTACATTGTTTTACTACTTTTATATTTTTTAAATGTTCTACATGTTTCGACACAATATGTCATCATCGGGAACAAAAATTACAAATTCAAAATACATAACAACCAGAAACAAAAACAAAAACAAATAAAAATTTCTTATTATTATTTAAACGAAAACCAAAGGCAACTAAATTTAATTTAAATTTTAAATGTAAACAATGTAATTTTTATTAATTTATTATAAAACAATGAATTACTACAAAGTTAAAGAGGAATCTATTTCATATTTATAATTGTTTAAAGCTACCTTACAGAATATTCCACACAGCTGACCCTCTGACCCACCAACTGAGAGATCTCTTCCTTAGTTCTTTTTAACAGGAAACAAACGCGCGCAGGCGCGGGACAAACGCGATCAGTCAGGATTGGTGATCGATCAAGCACACGGCGTCAGTAGCACACAAGAGCCATCAAGGTCATCAAAATGGACGATTTAACAAAGAAAATAATGAAATGGAGAATACAAACGGCCTTTTAGGCACTAAAGGCCTCTCTGACCGTTCACGGCACAACAAATACTTAAATTGTATGATTCTACTTTACTGGCTTAAATTTAATAACAAAAAAAAAACGAGACATTCAATAGTAATTTTTTTGTAATTATTTTCTGTACTGATATCTGTTAAGGTTTAGATACAAAAAAATAAAATGTGAGGGACCGCGCACTGTATTTCATAAAAAAATGTAATCTAGCAGTCTGGTATTCTAAGAAATAAATGACGATATGATATGTATTAGTGCAATTATTTAGACTTCCTATATATATATATATATATATATATATATATATATATATATATATATATATATATATATATATATATATATATATATATATATATTGTGACGTAACTTTTGCACAAGCCTAGCTGGCTCAGTAAGCAGTAGGGGATAGAGCAGTCATGGGTTCGCATACAAACAAACTCAGAGCAGAAATTGGATTTAAATAATTTAATTTGGACCTCTTTTCTAACATAAACAACCAAACCGGTTCTTACAAACAACTTATTCAAAAGAAATGTAAACATAAACTTGTACTTAACTTCAAAAATCCTTACAAAATATGGGCGCCATCTGCCTTAAGGCCAAAGGTGCTTAAGCGGAGTGGCAGGGCCTCCACCGTAGGCTTATCTGCTTATTGGCTTTTCACGTCCGTCCGGGACAACAACAGGAGGGAGGTTAGCTCGATGTTTTCTCCACTGACAGGTCCACTCCCGACTACAGTCCTCCGCGGGTCTCGACGAGCTAGGCGGCTGGCAGAAGAAGATAAGCGCCTCCCGCTGGGAAAGCAGTGACCAGGATTGACAGCGCCCTGGCGCCCCCAGGGGTTAGGTCCTTCCTCTTCTTCTCAACCTCCATATGTATACTGCGTACCCCGCTGGCTGCAGCCGGAGCGGCCTGTCAGTGCCTAATTCCCTAATCAGGCAAGCCTGTTACACACAACCCGATCCTGCCGCTGCCCGAGACGAATCGTGCCGCTCAAAAATATGAAAAAGAAAATACACAAAACATTAGTTCTGGAACTAATTACAGCCTACTTATTAAGCTATGTCAAAGAGAAACAATTTACAAAGTTACACGCTGAAGGCGTGTTAATCTAACCAAAACCAAAATACATATATAATTGTTTAATAATAAATTAATAAAAATTACATTGTTTTACTACTTTTATATTTTTTAAATGTTCTACATGTTTCGACACAATATGTCATCATCGGGAACAAAAATTACAAATTCAAAATACATAACAACCAGAAACAAAAACAAAAACAAATAAAAATTTCTTATTATTATTTAAACGAAAACCAAAGGCAACTAAATTTAATTTAAATTTTAAATGTAAACAATGTAATTTTTATTAATTTATTATAAAACAATGAATTACTACAAAGTTAAAGAGGAATCTATTTCATATTTATAATTGTTTAAAGCTACCTTACAGAATATTCCACACAGCTGACCCTCTGACCCACCAACTGAGAGATCTCTTCCTTAGTTCTTTTTAACAGGAAACAAACGCGCGCAGGCGCGGGACAAACGCGATCAGTCAGGATTGGTGATCGATCAAGCACACGGCGTCAGTAGCACACAAGAGCCATCAAGGTCATCAAAATGGACGATTTAACAAAGAAAATAATGAAATGGAGAATACAAACGGCCTTTTAGGCACTAAAGGCCTCTCTGACCGTTCACGGCACAACAAATACTTAAATTGTATGATTCTACTTTACTGGCTTAAATTTAATAACAAAAAAAAAACGTTACGGGCCTGGAACCCTGCAATCTCAAACGCCAAGCAAACAAACGAGATTCCGTCGGACCACTGGTCGCGAGCCCAGCGTATGCAGCAAAAATGAACAAAAGTGAATCTACGGTAAAGGTATATCTCAGAGCAAAACTTCAGTAGTGATTCGACGTGATGCGGAAAATTCAGATTCAAAACAAAATGGCGCCCGTGCACACCGAGCACGTGCCGCACAAAAACCGCAAAACTTAGCTGAATTTTCCCGCTACTTCAACAAAACAAAATCTAAGCACTACTTAAGCTTTCCACCAAGTAAACAAAGAAAACAACTTCACCAGAAAACTCAGAAACTACACAAACTGTGATAAATTTGCCAAACGCCGAAACAAAGGAAACACACGTCTGCTCACGACCAATCGCCCGACTCGAATCTCTCGATTCGTCGTTAACCTTGTCTGACCTAAGGTCACCTGTCGCCGGGAGCGTTCAGAATTGCACAGCACAGTCAATTAGAGTTCGTTCAGTAACGTAAAACGTTACACCACCCTCTTTCCAATGAAAGAAAAATGCGTCACAGGCGCTATTTTTCTTAGGGCTGTGTGTCCTCAGTTTCATCATTCGGCTCCGGCTTCAAGTCCTTCACGTGCCAGACTCCTATATCCTTTCCTTCCAAATCCCTAAGACGGTACGTGAGGGGCGAAATTTTCTTATGTACTAGACAGGGGACATATCGAGCGGCTAATTTTGCTGAAAAGTGTTTAGACGCGTCACTCAGCACGTGATTTCGCTTCCAAACCGTGTCGCCTACCGAAAAACTAACAGGGCGGCGTCGTAAGTTATACTGCTTCGCGTTACGTTCGTGGGCGCGTAGTATTTTGGTTTCAACATCCTTGTACAGGTCAACTAAATCAGACAACGAATGTACGTACTTTTTCGGGTCCGCGGGGCTGATGACATCAGAGGGCTGGTCATAGAAGTCGCCGGATAAAGGTACATGCCTACCAAACATTATTAACGAGGGGCTATATCCCGTTATCTCGTGGACAGAGGTACGAATGGCTTGAGCAATTTTTTGAAGGTGTGCGTCCCATAAGCGCTGCTCAGTTTTTATATATGAACGAATTGCCGTTTTTACTACGCGGTTAGTTCTTTCTACAAAGTTCACTTGCGGATGATATTTAGCGTTAACCCAAAGTTTCGGTACTCGGTAGCGTTTCATTAGTTTTTGGAATGGTTTACTTTTAAATTGGGTTCCGTTATCTACCATCACGGTCTAGGGAACTCCGAACATGAGGAACACTTCGTTCTCCACTATCGATACAATCTTGGGGACTGACGCCTTTCTCAACGGAAACAAAAGAGTGTACTTACTAAACCAGTCACTTACGACCAGGATGTAACAATGGCCAGAAGTAGAGCGGGGTAATGGACCCATGAGGTCTATGGCAATAACTTGCCAAGGGAGAGAGACTTGTTTGGCCGTTCCCATTAAACCGTGAGGACCGGTTTGTGGGACCTTCTGCGCCAAACATGTTTTACAATGTCTTACATATCTTAAAACGGCGGCTCTCATTCGAGGCCAATAATAGCGCTCCGCTATCCGGTGTAGAGTCTTAAAGAACCCCAGGTGTGCGGCTAAAGGAGAGTCGTGATTTTGCTGCATTATTTCCAACCTGCGGTCGGTGGGTACGAGCATTTTCCAGTCTGACACGTTCGAGGGCAAATTTTGTCCGGAAAAGACCAATTTGTAAATAACATTGTCACTAACCTTCCACGCGGGGTATTGCGCGGGGGAGCTTAAGATAGAAGATCTTAATTGAATATACCATTTATCACGAGTAGTTTCTAGGGGGGCGCGCGAGAGCGCATCGGGAACTATATTCGATTTTCCAGGGCGGTGTAGCAGGGTGAAATCGAATTGCTGTAGTTTTACGGCCCAACTTGCCAATTTCCCTGCAGGATCCTGCATCCTCATCAACCAAAGTAACGAGTGGTGATCAGTCATCACCGAAAAATGTGCCCCTTCTACATACGGACGAAATTTTTCTACTGCAAATACTACCGCAAGGCATTCTCGTTCTGTAACGGAGTAATTTCTCTCGGCCTTGTTGAGGGTACGGCTTACGTAGGCTATCGCGTGTTCATCGCTCCCGTCCCCTTGGGTGAGAACGGCACCTATTCCATAGTTGGAAGCATCAGTTTGAATGGTGAATGGTAACGAGAAATCGGAACTGGCGAGTACTGGGGCTGAAGACAGGGCTTCTTTAAGTTTGACAAATGAGGTTTCGGCTTCCGCGTTCCATACAATGGGATTCCGCTTGCGTTTACCTTTTATCATGTCATTTATCGGGGCAGATATCGAGGAAAAGTTAGGTATAAAACGGCGGTACCACGAGGCTGTGCCCATGAAACGTTTTACTTCCGTCGCGGTCGTGGGACGGGGAAAGTTTACTATGGCATCAATCTTACTGGGGTCGGTTCTCAAACCGTGCTTGTCTACAACGAAACCTAAAAACTTTAGAGAGGGTCGGCAAAATTCACATTTCTTGGGGTTTACCGTTAATCCGGCCTTGCCTAAACGTTCCAAAACATCCGTCAGGGTCCGTAGATGATAGCTCGAATGAAGTCGTGGCAACTATTATGTCATCAAGATACACAAAAACTTTTGGTTCCAGACTCGGACCAAGAATGCGATCCATCAGGCGCTTCAAGGTGCTTGGTGCATTTTATATACCAAACGGCAGCCTAGTAAATTCATACAGCCCTCTACCTGGTATGGTAAACGCTGTCTTAGCACATGACGATTCTTCTAACGGAATCTGCCAAAACGCGCTTTTCAAATCTACTGAAGACAGATATCGCGCATCCCGTAGTTTGTCTAGTATACTCGTAATATATGGAAGCGGGTACGCATCCTTTTTTGTTACCGAATTTAATTTACGTCCATCAAAACACAGGCGGTATTCTCCAGAGGCTTTTGGTACTAAAAGAACGGGAGAAGACAACGGACTTTGAGATTCCCGAACTACCCCTAATCGAAGCATTTTATCTAATTCGTGATTCATATGCTTTTGCATAACCGGAGACAAAGGATAATGCCGTTGTTTAATCGGGTACGCATCGCCGGTAATCCGCGTATTGTATTAACGGCAAATATGTCTTTAGGATTACTTCTCCATGTGTTGGTATCAAAATTCAAGCCAAGTTTGAACTCGCGACAAAAATCCATCCCCAATACCAGCGGGTGTCGTAAAGACGGAACAACCAATGCGTTCACCGACCTGGTGACGCCATCTAGAGTTATTGGTAACAAAACAGAGCCCAAAACGGACTGTGAAGAACCATCCGCGGTGAATACGTCTATATTTTGCACCGGCTTCAATGGCGCACGAGCAGCTTGTAGAAGAGGAAGGCCTCGTTTGCCAATTACAGACATATTGGTCCCCGTGTCTAACAAGGATATTATATCTGTCTCACCGATAGTTACTTTCAAAAACGGCCGATCATCGTCGGTCAACGTGTGTAGAACAGGGCAAAGCTCGCGTGTACGACAGAACCTGGCAATCGTATTCATCCAGTCAGCTTGTTCCTGTCGATCAACCTTTATTTGGCCGCGGTTCGTCCGGCGGTTGACGTTCCTGACGCGGGCTTTACGTTTTTTGACTGCCGAAATGAACAATTTGTGCATGAAGCGCGAGTAGCATCCTTTTTTCCGCAACCATAACAATGCCGGATCCGTGGTTCCGGGCAAGAGATTGACCTATGGTCGGGAGAATCGCAATTCCAACATACTGCCTTGGAAAATGTCTCAGACTGTTGTATCGTGGTGCGTTCGCGTCGGTACGCAAGTTCCGGTTCTAACAACGAAGCACTACGCGAAGGGGGATTCTTAAATTTGGACGCGCGATGCGCCGCATCTTCCATATGTTTACAAATATCGAGCAACTGCTTAATGGTGCTCGATTGCGTGACACTAATTTCAGTTTGATAACGCGGCTGTAAATTGCGGATTATCATTTGCAATCTCGTGGCTTTATCAATAGGGTATGAAAAACGACTAAACAAACTCTGCATTATAGCTACGAATATTTCTGTTCGCTCATTTTGACCTTGTGTACGTGCTCTTATTTCGTCCCAAAGTTCGAACTCATAGTCTGAGGGAAGGAAAGCTACTCTCAGACGGCTGACTAACTCAGGCCAAGAATTGACCTCTTTCCTAACAAGACGGTGCCACACCAAGGCTTGTCTTTTAAACAAGTCGCTTGACTGCCTAAATAATTGCTCATAGGAAACACCACGTGCTCTGGCGGTTTCTTCAGCACGTTCAATAAAATCATTTACACTTCCTGAACCATCGAACGAAAGGTTCCATTTTGACACTTGAATATACTTATTTAAAGCATTTACTGATTCTGTGGGAGCCTGTACACCGACATTTGGTTCGGCTACACCGGGGGGTGCACAACCGGGTGAAAATACGGGTGGCGCAAAAGACACATGAGCAGCGCGAGTGGGAGTACCATGAGCTGGCGCGGTGGATACATCTAGTTGGTTCAGACGTTCTATAAAACTAATCTCATTAGGGGTAGGCCCTGGAGGTAATTCTACGGACGGTATTTCGTGACTTAAAGATAGTAAATCCCCTGACCGGTCAAGAAACTGATTCTTTCGGGTGTTGAAATCACCGAGCAATTGAGCCCATACTATTAGTAATCTATTGCGTAACTCGATCGTCGTAATCCACATCACGCGCTCTTTTAGATATTGCAACCGAGCGTTGAAACGTACTAAATCAGACTGATGTGACGTAAGTAAGGCAAGTATTGTACCTGACATTTCCTGCAGTTTTTGCTGACAAACCGTGTGCTCAATATGATCATCCTCCGGGCTGGGCTTCCGTACCGGGAAAGTAGTGCAGAGAGAGGAGGCAAAAATCCCTTCCAATATGTTTATTTTTTCCGTTATCGTGCCCACATCGGGTAATCCGCGTATCTTCAGTTCGTAGGTCAGTTCGTCCTCGGTTAGGTATCGTAAGTGCGTAGGGTCCATGGTCAGTTTGTACCGAAAACAGTTAGATCTTAATAAATATGTGTACGCTTGGCGTGACACTAATCACAAGACAAAATACAAAAATATTGAATGCAGAAAGAAAAATAATCTAAATCCAATCGTGCTCTGATTTGCTCTACTTTTTCGCGTAAGGCCTTTTTCGCGTCGGGCCCCACGTTGGGCGCCAGGGCTCTGTCAATCCTGGTCACTGCTTTCCCAGCGGGAGGCGCTTACCTTCTTCTGCCAGCCGCCTACCTCGTCGAGACCCGCGGAGGACTGTAGTCGGGAGTGGACCTGTCAGTGGAGAAGACATCGAGCTAACCTCCCTCCTGTTGTTGTCCCGGACGGACGTGAAAAGCCAATAAGCAGATAAGCCTACGGTGGAGGCCCTGCCACTCCGCTTAAGCACCTTTGGCCTTAAGGCAGGTGGCGCCCATATTTTGTAAGGATTTTTGACGTTAAGTACAAGTTTATGTTTACATTTCTTTTGAATAAGTTGTTTGTAAGAACCGGTTTGGTTGTTTATGTTAGAAAAGAGGTCCAAATTACATTATTTAAATCCAATTTCTGCTCTGAGTTTGTTTGTATGCGAACCCATGACTGCTCTATCCCCTACTGCTTACTGAGCCAGCTAGGCGTGTGCAAAAGTTACGTCACAATATATAAGTACAAGTTTATGTTTACATTTCTTTTGAATAAGTTGTTTGTAAGAACCGGTTTGGTTGTTTATGTTAGAAAAGAGGTCCAAATTAAATTATTTAAATCCAATTTCTGCTCTGAGTTTGTTTGTATGCGAACCCATGACTGCTCTATCCCCTACTGCTTACTGAGCCAGCTAGGCGTGTGCAAAAGTTACGTCACAATATATATATATATATATATATATATATATATATATATATAACGCGTTGAAGTTGCGGAGTTGGAGCATGTAGCCAAACAGAGACCAGTATATAAATCGCTGCAAGATTGGTTATTACTAAAGTATATTTCGAAATTATAAATCACGTGGGTTTGAACATATGTTTTAGTAGTATTTAATGCAAAGCGGTTTGGGAGAGAGAAGTTTCATGAAATAATATGAAAATGTGTTCAGCTAATTTATGAAATTTATTTAGTTTTGCGTATGTATGTATTAATACACTCTAAGGAAAGATACAATTATTATTTTCTATTGCCAGTACATAGCGCAGATTGTAATAATTATATTAATTTATAATTTCAGCCTGCAAAAGTAGCCAATTGATTCGAAAATATAAACAAAATTAAAATTAAATTTACCTTAATATATCCCCTACCATTTGAATCTTACATTTCGTGCTGTGAATGGTTCAAGGCCATTTATTGAGATATATATATATATATATATATATATATATATATATATATATATATTAATTCTGTACTCCGCAAATTACTATTATTTAAAATAGAAACATTTTCGGCATGTTTCCAATCATAAAGAGTACATTTGCGAAAATTATGTATCATTTTTGTAATAAATATAACAAATCCTGCCTTGTTTATATGTATTTAATTATTTTTATTATTCATTACAAATAATTTCATTTCTATGTTGTATTAATTATGTTTCTAATAAAAATAAAAATGAAATTGAAAAATAAAACACATAAATGTATTTCATCACAAAATTGTTGAATTTTTACATTTCATATCAGGAACGCATAACTTACATGAAACTATAGTAATATCAAGCTGCGTTTATATTGTACGCCTGAGTTTAAACTTCATGCGATTTATTCGAACTAATGTCACCTCTGGCGTACGTCAGGTGACAAGTAGATAGAGGGGCCAATGGCAGCCACAAAAAGGCATACAAATGAAACAATACAACACATAGGATAGGTACACTGATAGGTACACTGCACTACACTGACGCATACACTCTGAAGAGGCTCAGGCCTATAGCAGAGCACCACCATAAATCAATCAATCAATCATGCGATTTATGTGACCCTGTCACCAAATTTCAAGAATTTTGCAAAGGTTTCTAATTTATTAGAAAAATAATTAATAATAATAATTTTAATCTAATTTTATTGGATTTGTTAATTTGTTTTTATTTCATTTTAAATGCTTTTTTTCTATTTGCTGCTCTTCGGAAGTAGGTGCTGGTATTGTTTGAATTTTTGTTAATTGTTAATTATGAATAAAAATTAAATTAAATCTATATGTATTATCTATATATAATCTATATATATTAGCCAGACAGAGCGAAATTAGATTTAGGAAATAAATTGAATATGTTTGAAGCAATTGAAATTTTTAAACATTTAACTAAGAATTTTACTCTATTAAATGAACAATTAGACAATTTAAAATGAAATAGTAATTTTATTTTACTGAATATTAATTGATTTATTTTTAATTTAATATTATTTAGAATTTTTAAATATTCATTGCTGTAATACGTTTGGTAAGTTTTTGTTCAAATGTTGAACCTGAAGATGTCACAATGTATGCACGAAACCATTTACATTTAATAAAGATTGTGATTAAAAAACAAAGTAAATAAATATATTATATTATTTTATTTATTACTATAATAATGAACAATCACAAAGCAAGTGAAAATACTATTATATATTTGAATAAAACGAAATAATTATAAATTTGCCCGATCTGTTTGAAATTTACCAGTCCGTCCCTGCCGTAATAAAAGATATGCAACATGTACGACAGGAGGCAGCTTGACTCACAAGTGAAACTAAATAAAAACTTTTAATAATAATGTCGATCGCAGTGAAGAACCCGGGTTCGATCCCGGAAATCAATATTAATTTTTTTCTTTCATATAAAATTTAATTAACACCTAATTAACATTAGCGGTGACTGTAGCCGCATATCAGTTTTCAAAAATATTGTAATAACGTTTTTTCAACAATTTTCTAAAACACTGTGCTGGTTGCATCATGATGAAATGTATTAGCATAGACACAAACCAACCTGGCGACCCCCAAGTGCACGATATATCGCAAGCGTATAAATTTAAAACCCTAAACGGCTCGCTGGACATGGCTCGTTTGGGGCCTCGATAATTCATGCATCGAGCACTTTGGGGTCGAAATGGTTACTTTGGGGTCCGACGCCAAACGGTGTTTTTATGTAATGTGCACATTGATGATATAGATTTTTTTGCATCTGATTGTTCATTAATTACAATAATTGACAATGTGTAGATTACGTTGTTAAGTTAAGTATCGTGTTCTTTTATTTACATAACTTGCATAATAAAATAATATTGTTACATTTTAATGTATGTGTGTACATATGTATCCAGGCATGTAAATACGACTGCGTCGTTTTGCGGTACGTTTGAGTACGCGAAGTTTCAGTAGCGATATGCTGATCTTCAGTGAGATGGAGCGGCTGGATGTTGTGCTCAAGTCCTTGGAAATAAGCGGCGTCTTGTATACCGAACAACTGCTGGCAACGTGAAGCCTGCAATAGCTCCCGTATAAGATTCCGCGTCGTTGTGGCGGATATTTCTGGCATGGACAGGGTCGGCGATTTGTCACACTTCGGATGTGTATTACTAGCCGATTAACAAATGACACATACTGTTAAAATATACTTTTAATTAATTTTTATTTGTTTCTTTTCCCACTATTTTTCCTCCGTATTTTATTATTGACATATGCCTTTACAACATTAACAGACCTGTTCTGTAATGCACAAAACTTTGCAATAACCTCACGACATTCTGAATTTGTTGGTAACTTCTGCTGCTGAAGTTGCTCTCGAAATAATAGCTTTTCTTTCTGGTGTCATCCAAATATCTTTTTTTCCTAATAAAACACATTCATTATTACTGTGTAAAACATATCTTTCATAAAATATAAAGAGAAAACTAACTATTCTTTTTAGTGGGCGTGGTTAATTAGTGCATTTCTTCTTTTTAGTTAATAAGTTATGCACCCACAATTTTAATTGCATAGATGTTCTTTTATGTAGTTCGGGATTATTTTTAATGCCGTTTTTACATTCCCTGTAGGAAGTCAATTTTCCAACTCGAATGTGTTCCTCAAACAAAGTTCTTGCCTTGTTTTTTTTTCAGGTGTACGCCAGGTTGTTCGTTTAACGAAACCGATAGGCAATTCTGAAAAACATCAAAGAGTTTAATGATTTTATTCATTGTTGATATTACTAAAATTGCTCACTTATACCACATTTGCATGTGTGACATGAATAAGTAGTAATAACTTACCCGTAGCCGTCCTCTTCGTCAAATTCATTTGATCATCGTACCTATGTAAGTTAGCGGCATCGTTCTCTTCTCTTTCTATTTCGTCGTTATCTTCTTCAGTGTCATCTTCTCCTTGAGCCATTTCTAACAACCGAGACATTTGCGAGATTTCTCTTGTGATAACTGGCATTTGATTGTGATCTCGGTGAATTTTGTCTGCGTGTCCTAAAAAATTTGATAAATCTTGTACTTCGTTTTCTGTCAGATTTAAAATAACAGATTGCGTTGCAATATGCTTCCTTAATTGTGTGGCACGTAATGCCGTTGGGTTTGTTGCTCCACATGCAGTAGAATAGTCACGCAACAACTTGCCAGCCTGAAGATGTAGACTGTCTGAACCTGGAAGTCCAAAGATATATGGGTTCTTACTATTAACTTTAGCTGCTTCGCGATGGTCAATGATGTACTTTACATATTTCACCAAATCGATATTTAATAATACAGGTACACCCCGAGCTAATTTCCCACGTATCATGAATCGTACGTATCGTTTAGCGGAATTCTGCGATTCAGAAGAAAGTGTTCTAAACATATCTGGATCAGTATTTTCATCAATTCTTTGGTAGCTTTCAAGTCAGTAATTAATGCCCGTTCTAGTTCTCCAGGCCTCCGCCTATTGAATACCTGTATGGATATTAGAGTAAAATTGGCAAAAAATTTCCAATTTTCAAATGAAAAACCATTTTCAATAAGATCCTGATATCGCAATATTCTGTTTTCTTGTAAATATAAATTTAAGAGTCTGATATTAACATTGGTTGGCAAATGTGTCTTTTTTTGTCTGTTATGTTCCAACATGTTTTCTGTGACTGTCCTCTTAATAGATGATCCAAAATCTTCTTGCATAAGTTTTAGAAAATTGTCAGCAAGCAGTTTCTTCTGTGTATCGTCGTTCTTGATGCATTCAAATATCAGTGTATTAGCATTTGCTTTAAGGGCAGTGCCAAGAGAAAATGCTGTTGAAGGGGCACCATATTTACCTTTACGTTCGTCAAATGGAGCTACAACATTAACAGCTTTAATAATATTATCATAATGTCTCAGTTGAAATACTGAAGCTAAATCCTTAATTTCAGGATAATTTTTTTTTATTTCTAATCGTAATCGCGCACGGATCATGTTTTGATGATGTTTCGATCTATACTTAGTGCACATTTTGTTTCCATAAATTATAGCAAGTTCATCGTATTTAATACAGTTCGTAATTTCAACATCACGTAAAACGGGAAAAACTTCCGTTTTCAAGAATTCACGGGCTTTTTTATGAATGTCGCCATGAATTTTCCGGTTCCTTATCAATAAATTTCTCTTTGCTTTTTCTTCGTTACCGAAGGCACATCTACGATGGTGTTTTCTAAGAGAAATTATAGACATTTAGGACATGTTTTATAATGATTATTCTTTCTGTTTTGATTTTGTTGTGGCCTTCGCGATACAACGATTTCTCCAGTATTGTAATTGCTGTCAGTATTATAGAGAAAATTTTCGATTAATAGCTTCCTTTCAAAGCATCCTGCGACAAAAATTATAAATTAATATATAAACAAAGTAATGCTTCGGCATATTAATTTAACAAACATAAGCAGATTTCCAAAATCAATCAGAGTGCTTTATTTGACACTTCATTTATCAATAGCCAACTTTTCAAAATACCAAAGTAAATTTGCTAATAATTAATCAACTCTGAACAATACATAAATTTATGCTTGAAGGTGTCACCTCTTTCTCTGTTTTGTGTACCGTTTCTAAATGTCTGGGAATTTTAGTGACTATTTTTTTGCAATGAATACAAAAATTTTTCTTTGTTTTCGATACAACATTTGAAGAGTTGCATGTGTGTCGTTCCGATGTTGTTTTATGTTTTCTATTTATTTTTAAATCAATTTGGTCATCTGACTCAGATAACGCAAATGCAGGGTCTGCATCACTGTCGTCATATTCCTTGATGTTTTATTTACTTTTAAAGCAGATACATCAAGTGATTCAGGTAATTGAAATGTAATGTTTATTGCTTCAATTTGTTTATGAACTCTTCGTATCGGTCGCGGTATTTTAGAGTTATATATTTTTATTGCATCAATATCACCATCAAATGGGTAATCTAAAATAATACAAGCTGCGGCTATTAACAAATAAAATACATAACCAAGTGGGTACGGTTGAAAATTAACAGTTTAACATACTTTTTGGTGACCCATTGTGCAGTTCTAATTCCGATACAGAACATTTCCTTGATGTTTTATTTACTTTTAAAGCAGATACATCAAGTGATTCAGGTAATTGAACTTTTTTATGAACTCTTTGTCTCGGTCGCAGTATTTTACTGTTATATACTTGTTTTGCATCAATCTCACCATCAAATGTGTCATCTAAAATGATACAAGCTGTGCCTATTAACAAATATAAAACATATACGGTTGAAAATTAGTAGTTTAACATACTTTTTGGTGACCAGTTGCGCAATTGTAATTTCGATACAGAACCTTTCCTAGGTGTTTTATTTACTTTTAAAACAGATACATCAAGTGACTGAGGTAATGTCGAGTCTATTGCTTCAATGTTTTTTCAACTATTTATATTGGTCGCGACAATAAGAGAAGACCTTTCGAGAAGTGTACACGTGTTTTATATAGCGGCGACAGAATTGACCGAGTGCGGTGTTCGTCACGTGAAAATAAACGCAAAATTGCACGGGCGGCTAACGACAGACTTTCTCGTGAAGGTGAAACATAATTGGTGATAAGGAAGGGTCTGGTAGAGGTAGAATGGTGATAGATAACAATACAATATAGTAAAAGTACAGTGTACAAAGAACTAGCCGGGCGCGTCGGTATACAGTAACGGGTTGTGATACGCGCGCTGCAAGTCGATGCCTAAAAACCAGTGCGTGAAATAGTGACATAAGACACAGAGTCGAACTCATACTAAATCCAGTGTTGACAAACAGTGAAATTTTGTGAAAATTAACAAACTAAGGTGGAATAGTGGATAATGTACAAGAGGCAAAGAGGAAAGGAAGAAGAAGCTAAAATACCAGAATTCCAGATAAGTAAAAAGGTACTTCGATCACCGGAACAGAGGAAAAAAGAAGGAGAAAACAAAAAGAGAGACAAATTAGAAGACGAATCGAACGAAGTATTAAAGAAAGGAGAACAAATGGAGGAACTAAAGGCAATGATGAAAGTAATGATGGATAAAATGGAAGAAAACATGAAGGAAATAAAACAAGAGATAAGAGAGATTAAAACAGAAATGGATAAAAAAGAAGAGGTATGGCTAAACGAAAAGAAAATATTGGTTGAAAGAATAGAAACCCTGGAAAGGAAAGCAGAAAATGAAGAAAAAAATAAAAAAAGGAACAACATAGTAATAAAAGGAATACAATACACAAAAAATATAGAACATGAGCTAAAAAAATTAGTGGAGGAAAAATTAATGGTCACAGCAGGTATGAAAAATATATTCGCAGTGAATAAGGGAACCAGAGCAGAGATGATAGTAGTGGAAATGGCAAACTGGAACGAGAAGCAGAAGATAATGGAATCAAAAAGCAAACTGAGAGATACAAAAGTATACATAGATAACGACCTCACATGGCAAGAAAGAAAAATCCAAAAGGAAATCCGAAGTATCGCGAATGAAGAAAGAATCAAAGGAAACAAGGTAAAAATAGGACACCAGAAACTGATAATAAATAACCAACTGTTTACATGGGACAACAAAGAAAAAGGGCTTGTAGCAGGAAACAAGGGGCATGCAAATACAGGGTCAAAAAACTAACAAAGAAAGGGGCAGGAGAAACGGAAAACAAGAAAGAAGAAAAGACAGGGAAACGGACAAAGAAGACAAGAATAGGGAACAAAAAAAACGAAAAGGAAAAGGAAATGGAGGTTACAGACATAGCGATAAAAGGGAGGGAGATAAAAAGGAAAGTAAGGAGACTAGGAACGTGGAATGTAAGAAGCATAAAGGATAAGGAAGAAGAATTAGTAGAGGGGATGGAAAAACAAAACATTGAAATATTAGGATTCACGGAAACAAAAAAGAAAGGAAGAGGAATGGGAACAATATATAAAGGATACTGTATGATATGGTCGGGAATCGAAGATTCAGGTAAAGCGAAAGGAGGAGTAGGGCTAATAGTAGCACCAAAAAGAATAAAAGAAATAATAAATGAGAAATGCATCAATGAAAGACTGCTAAAAGTTGAAATGAAACAAGAAGAGGGGGAAATATGGACAATAATAGTAGCATATGGTGTAAACGACGATGCACAAAAGGAGGATAAAGATAAGTTCTTCGAGAACTTACAAAAAGAAATTGACGAAGGAAAGGAAACGGTGATCATAATGGGGGACTTAAATGGAAAAGTCGGAAACAACAACGAAGGAATGGAAGAGAACATGGGGAAAGAAGGAGAAGAGAAAAAGAATAACAACGGAGACCGAATAATGGACCTCTGTAAAGAAAATAACCTAGTAATTACTAATACAAAATTCAAACACAAAGACATTCATAAATATACAAGAGAAGAACCCTCGAGGAGCGAAAAGTCAATTATAGACTATTTTTTGATCAGCAGAAATAAATGGAGTCAAGTGACAAACGTAAAAGTTAACAGAAATGCAGAAATAGGAAGTGACCACTACCTGCTACGGATGGAATTAAGAGTAATGAAGATAGAGAAGAAGGACAAAAGAAGAATGAGAACAAAGGAAAAAATAAAAAGCTACAAACTAACAGAATTAAGCTTCCAAAAAAAATACCAAGAAATACTAAAAATAAAATGGAGCAGAACAGAAAAGAAAACAGGAATCGAGGAGAAATGGGACAGGTTTAAAAAAATAATACTTGAAGCAGCAAAAGAAAGCTGTGGAATTACGAAAATCAGAAATAATGGAAGGAAAAAGACAGATTGGTGGACAGAAAACCTAAAAAGAACAATAAAAAATAAAAAAGAAGCATGGAACCGATATCTAAATACAAAAAGAGAGGAGGACTATGAGGAATATAAAGAAAAGCGGAAAGAAGCAAAGACGGAAGTAAACCGAGCAAAACAAGAATCATGGGAAAAATTTGGAGAAAAGATGACAAGCAACTACAGAGAAAACCAGAAACTATTCTATGGAACACTAAAACAACTAAAAAAGTCAAAAGAATACAGTATGTTAAATATAAAAGACAAACAGGGACAAATAATTACAAATTTCAAATTCAAATTTCAAAGGTTTTTTATTGTTCATGTACGCTTTATACATAATTTTGTACATTGTGTAAATTATACATTGACGGACTCCTACATAACGTTATGTATGTTTATTCCGTGGTTATATTATATGTTAACTTAAAATAATTGGTGTGTGTATTTGTTTACAATGTGTGTTCGTGTGGTGTGTGGGTGTGTTTTAGCAGGAAAATTTTTGCAAAAACCTGCTTTAAGAGAGTTGTGACTTAGTCTACTGTTTATCTTAGTCTATACTTACATACTATTTACTATTTACATATTTACATTTATAGCTATCTTATGCCTAACTTAAAGTAAGGGGGTTTGTGTTTGAACAACAAGTTGGGATGTTTGTCTGGGGTTTTGTGTAAGTCTTTAATGAGTGGATTGATGTGTGTTTGTTTTTTATAGAAGTTTGTTGATATTTTGTGTATGTAATCTTTTATGTATTCTATATCAGCGTTTTCATGTAGTGATGTGATTCTTGTGTAAATGTCCGAATTTGTGATGAGTCGTAGGATTTTGTTTTGATACCTTTGTAATATCTGCATAGTTGTGTTTGGGATGTGGCACCATACCGGAGCAGCGTAAGTGATTATTGGTCTTATAATAGCGGTGTAAATTAGCTTTTTGTTTGTTGGGCTCATTCGAGTGTTTTTAGCTAGTAGGGGGTATAATGTTTTGGTGGTGGCGTAAGCTTTGCGTATTGTTTGTTTAATGTGGTGTTTGAAGGTTAGTCTGCTGTCCAGGTGCACTCCTAGATATTTGACTTTGTTTGTGATAGCTGTGGGTGTGTTGTTAATTTTGATTGGGGTGAATATCTTTGTGTTTGTGTATTTTCTTGTAAATGTGATATTTTCGGTTTTCATTGCGTTTAGCTGTATTTTCCACTTTTCAAAGTATTTTTCCAGTATGTTTGCGTGTATTTGTAGTTGTTTATTGGCAACTGTGGCTGCGAATGACTGCGAGTATACGGCAGTGTCGTCTGCGTAGAGTGCAGTGTGTGTTTTGTCGAATTCTGGTATGTCATGGATGTTGTAGTTGAATATCGTTGGTCCAAGTACCGATCCTTGGGGAACGCCTGCGTTTACTGTTTTGGTGTGAGAAAGTACTGTATTTACTTTCACTTGGAAGTGTCTGTTTATTAAGTATGAGTGCAATAGTTTTATTAGTGTTGGGGGGTATTGAATTTGGATTAATTTATAGATGAGGCCGTTTATCCATACTCTGTCAAAAGCTTTCTGTATATCAAGAAGGAGCATTGTTGTTGTGTTCTGTTTGTTGAAGTTAAGGAAGATGTCGTTTACTATGCGGGCTACTTGTTGAACTGTATTGTGTTTTGGTCTAAAGCCAAATTGTATATCTGGTGTTATTTTTAATTTTGTGTCTAATTTGTTGAGTCTTGTTTTTATTATCTTTTCTGTAAGTTTTGCAAGTGCAGGAAGTAGGCTTATGGGTCGGTAGCTGTCTGGTAGTTTTGGGTTTTTGTTGGGTTTAAGTATGGGGATGATGTGGGCGATTTTCCATTGTTGAGGGAATCGTTTTAGTGTAAATATTGTGTTTATGATGTGTGTTAGTTGTACGTATGCTTTTTTGGAAAGATTTTTCAGTATGCGGTTGTCAATGTTGTCGTGTCCTGGTGTTTTGTTGTTGGGTAACGTTTTGGCTGTTAGTGCAATTTCTGAGGGTTTGGTGTGGAGTTTTTTGCGTTGGTGTGGGTCAGGAGGGTGTTGCGTGATGAGGAATGTTTCAACTGTATTATTTATGTGTTTGTGTTCGTCTGTGTCGTCTGAGTTGGTGTTGTGTATCTGTTCGAATGTGTTTGCTAATAAATCTGCCTTTTCTTTGTCTGTGAATCCAGGTGTGTTGTTGTGGTTTAGTGTAGGGATAGGTTTATAGGATTTTCTCAGTGCCTTCGCGAACTTCCATAAGGAGTTGTCTTGAGGGTGTAGAGATTCAAGTTTTGTTTGCCATGTGGCGTTTAGATGCGTTCTAATTTCTGAGCTAATTTGTCTGTTTAGGAGTGCCATTTGTGCTTTGGGGCGTGTGTCGCGTGTTGTTTGCCATTGTTTTCGGAGTCTATTTTTTTGTTTAATTAAGTAAAGTATGTGTTGAGGCAGGTTGTCTCGTGTTGCACTTATTCTTTTCGTGTGCGTATGTTTGTGTTTAGCGAGTATTATTGCTTGTGTGATTTTTGTGACTTCTGCTTCTAGTTGCTCTACGTTTGTAATGTTATTGTTTATGTGTATGTGTTGGTCTAGTGTTTGTCTGAATTTTGACCAATTAGTTCTGGAGTAGTCAGTGATGATTTTGTGTTGGTTTGGTGGTTTAGTTGTGTTTATTGTGAAGGATACTGGGTTGTGGTCAGAATCTAGTTCGGCAAGGGATTTGGGGTTTGAGATGTTTCGTATGTTTTTGTTGATAATTATGTCTATGGTTGATGGCGTTGTGTTGTCTCCGGGATAGTGTGTTGGGGTGTCTGGGTATAGGATTATTGAATTGTGATTTAGCATGTGCGTGTGGATTGTGTTGCCATTTCTGTTTCTGGCGTGGCAGTTCCATGTTTCGTGTTTAGCGTTCAAGTCTCCGACAATAAGGACTTTTTGTGCTATGTTCAGTAAGTTGTCAAGTTCGGGGGGTGTTATAATGTTGCGCGGGTTGTTGTATGCTGCAATTATATGTGTGTTATCTGTGAGTTTAATACAAATTGTTTCTAATGAAGTGATGGGTGTGTGTATGTGTGTGTGTGGGATGTTATTTTTGATCGCTACTGCTACTCCGCCTGCTGCGTGTGTGCAGTGTCTGTCATTTCGTATTATGTTATATCCACGTAGTTTCAGTTTGTCTGTCTGTTTTAGTTTAGTCTCGTTTAGTAGTAGGATGTCTATGTCTTGTGCTTGTATAAATTGAATTAATTGGGCTATTCGGTGTTTGATACCGTTTGCGTTCCAAGTACTTACCTTAATTGGTTTATATGTCATAGTTGGCGAGGTTGCTTGTGAACTTGGTGAATATACTGAATTTTTCTTCAGGAGTGTTACATTGTGTGAGTAGTACGTTTAGGTCTTTGATCGCATTTAGAATACCACTAATGTTCACCAAGGTATGGAGAACTGCGAACTCATGCATCAGCTCCTTGTAGGAGTCGATTGGCTGTTGGTAAGTCATGGGAGGATTACCGTTGTTGGTGGTTGAGGATCGTGGTTGTGGAACGGTACTGTTAGATTGCCGAGTTTGTTGTTGTTGCTGTAAATAATTACAGACGAAGATGAAATAATGGAGAGGTGGAGGCAGTATTTTGAGGAACTCACACACACAGATACGGAGGAAATAGAGTTAACGGAAGACAAGCAGGACACAGAAGAAATAACAATATTCAAGGAAAAGGAAGTTGTGGATGCGTTAAGGAAAATTAAAGTCGGAAAAGCACCAGGTAACGATAATATAACACCGGAAATGATTAAATACATGGACGAAGAAGGACTAAACCAACTGACTGAAATAATAAACGATATAGGAAGAGATATACAAATACCCGAAGACTGGAAAGTAGGAACGGTAATACCGTTACACAAGAAAAGAAAATAAGAGGGACTGTAATGACTACAGGGGAATCACACTGAACAGTGTCCCGGGAAAGGTGCTGGCAAGGATCATAGAGAAAAGGATAAGAGATAAGCTAGAAGAGACATTTGAGGATTCGCAAGGAGGGTTCAGAAGGGGAAGAAGCACACAAGATCTAACGTTTACGCTGAGACAAATAAGTGAAAAACTTATAAACAAAGATAGAGAAGTCCATGTATGCTTCATAGACTTAGAAAAGGCGTTTGATCGAATAAAAAGAACAGATATATGGAAAGGCCTAGAAAAAAAGGGAATTGACATGAGGACAATAAAAATTATAAAAGAAATGTACAAAGGGAATAAGAATATAGTAAAAATGAATAATGAGGAATCGAAAGAGTATGAGACAAAAATGGGAGTGAAACAAGGGTGTGTCATGAGCCCGCTACTATTTACAATAGTACTAGATGAATGCATAAAAGAAGTAAAGAAAAATATGAGAACACTAAAATTAGGATACTGGAAAATGCAACAAACACAGATATCAGAGATGCTATTTGCAGACGACATGGTAATAGTAGCGGGAAGTGAGAAAGACCTCCAATATAACATAGAAATACTAGACCAAGCATTAAAAAATATAAATATGAAGATTAATGAAGAAAAAACCAAAACAATGATAATACCCAGGGAAAGAAAAGAACATAGAATAAGTTTAAACGGTGAACAGTTAGAACAGGTTGAAAGCTATAAATATTTGGGATCCTTTATAGAGAGTAATGGAAAGATAGATAAGGAGATAAGGGAAAGATTGGGAAAGACTGGAAAGATTTTTAACACGATGAAAACGACTTTCTTCGGGAGAAAAGAAATACCGAAAGAAATAAGAACAGACATGGTAAAGAAGATAGTGAGACCTACAATGATCTATGGTAGCGAAACCTGGACAATAACAGAAAAACAGAAATCAAAGATCAATGCAATAGATATGAGATTCCTAAGAAAAATAGAAGACAAGACACGACTGGACAGAATAACAAACGAAACACATAGAGGGAATCTAAAAATAGAGCCAATAAATGACAAAATAATGGAAGGACAGATGAGATGGCTGGGGCATGTACACCGAATGGCAGAGGAAAGAAACACTCGAAGAATATACGAAACAAAAACATCAGGAGCAAACTACCAAGGAAGACCAAGAAAGACATGGGAAGACGGAGTAAAACAGGAACTAGAAGAAAAAGGAATAAGATGGCAAGAAGTCAGAAAGCTTACACAAGACAGAAAAGGGTGGAGGAAGCTATACACAGAAATGTATAATAGCTATAAGATTAAATAAATAAATAAAATATATTGGTCGCGGTATTTTAGAATTATATATTTTTTTTCCATCAACGGTACATTTTGATTTGGATACGGAGTTTGCGTTAGGCTGAAATGTTTTGCCATGATTTGTTTCAGATTTACTACCTGCTTCCGATTCTGAAATATTAATTAAATATATCGTTAATTCATAAGTTATATTTATCGAAACAATTAATACAGTTGCAATGAGCATCATAATTGACCAAATAATATTTTTACAGTGATATCTGAATACCTGTTCTGTAACTTAGAGCTAGCTCTATTACTATAACGTCAAGCAACAGTGACTGTCTGTATGTGCCGATCGATATGATTTTGCAAGCAACAGCTGTTATTTATTTTTATATTTTAAATGCATAATAAACATTTACAAAACAATAATACCACAGCAGAGGTAGGGAAACGGCTTCTGGTGATGCTGTCATACTGTTAGGGTAGGCGCTACCAGTACTCCAGCAGAGTGGATAAGGATGTCTACTATTAGGATATTCGCTACTAGCTGACGTAGGGAAACGGCTTCTGGTGATGCTGTCATACTGTTAGGATAATCGATACCAGTATATGAGCGGAACGGTCGGATAATGAAATTTAATTAATTAATTTAAATTATCTCCAAGGGGCACAGTCGTATTTTGTACGACTTTTTAAATATTATGAATACAGTGCTTAAGAGGATCTAATTAACAAATCTAGTAGAAATATGTGAAGCCACCAAAATATTATTTATCAACTGCTCAATTTCAAGAAATGAGACTAACTTATAGAAGTGAGTCTACTCTCCGGATATGTTAATTTTCTTTTACATGACAAAAGATTTTTCTTTGATATATCACTCACATAACCCGGAGTTTCATATTTCCTACATTCAGTAGGTTTATCTTGGACATGTCCTACCCTAAAACAATTTAAAAAATGTCTAAAAAAAATATTTTATTAAAATGCAACTATACTTACATGCCTGTAGCTAGAGCTAATATTCTTCGTGATCTGTTGCTCATTTTTTCAACTGTTTTAAACAATGTTATAAGTAACCAAACTAAGCTTAATATACTACTCGTAATATTGTTCTGTACAGAACAGAGTTGTATTTGAATATGAGAGAACAACGGAGAGCCACGGGTTTATATAGTCAACCGCTCGCCCTCCTTTCCCCAGACTGTCACCATCTTTGCGACTGACTTTTACAGATTTCATTCACGATGCAATTATATCTAGCTTTTCTGGCGCCTTAATATACCCTGTTCCATAATAATGTTCCTGACTTCTTGATTTGTAATAAATACTTTAATGGGGATGCTATATTCTAACAATACAAATTCTGTGAAATATATCTATAGATAATAAGACCAAAACATAATTGCAACCTGATGTGTAGTCCTAAAAAAGGGAAATTCTCTACAAATGTCAGTAAAAGTCACTGAAAATGTCACTACGAAATATCACTAGAAGTCACTTAAAAGTCTAAAAGTACTAGATCAGGGATGAGCAAGGTTTTTTTTTTACAACAAATTTAAATAATTTGTGCGGGTCGCGTATAAGAAACGTAGTAAAATATAAACACGAGAGACTAGATGATAAACACAAATTATCTCTATGAACAAAATAACAACTCTATAAAAAATAACACTTATAAAACATAATAGAAAACTAACAAATCTTAATGAGAAGTTTGGCAATGCTTCTTTACAACCAGTTGGTCTGCACATATAGACGATAAAACAACTTCTATTTCTATCCCCATTTTTATTTTTCGAGGACATTTTTGGAATTATTAAATTAAGGGGATTCTCTGCCCTTATGAACAGTGCTTAAAACATACCTTACTACTTGTTAATTCTTATGAAACCTATTACATTCTATCAAGATGTTATTGTTTTGATGGTAAGTATAAAGTACAAACTACAGAGTTACGTATGAATATTCTCAAAAATGTTTATAATAACGCAAATAATGTATATTGAAAAGCAGGGAAAAAAGCCATTTCTGTCTACATTTGTATCACGTATTTTCTAATACACTATTCACAAATTGGTACATATGGATACGGTCAAGTGTAGTGTAATATGTAAACTTTCATGTGCGCTAATAAAAATGATCTTGCAACTAACACATTAAGAAAGAATTGACAAATACTAAATAACATTTTTTAATTCATAAATATATACACTGGTGGCGTGGTAGGCATCAAATGAGTTTCAAGTGATTAGCTCCGCCCAAATATTTTCGGTGGTCTCCTCTCGCGGGGAAGGAGGATTGCATTGAGTTTAAGCATTATGTTATCAGTGTTTTGGTAGATGTTTATATATTGGAACCAGGCTTGGTTGAAGCCGAAATGCAGTTCAACAGAAACAAACGCGCTACGTAACATATATGATTATCCATGATTCCTTGAGGTTAGCTTTATGAAAAAGTTTGTACATCGTTTTACACATTTAATGCTCAGATATGTTTCTATAACGAGTAAATTAATTTTAAAATACTACAATTTAATGACAAATTGGGAGGCCGTGAAACAAAACGTCATGTTTCGATTATTGGTTATTGTAATTAACAAAAATACATGCACTTTCTGTTTCATGACCTGCCGATCTCTCATCAAAATGCATTATTTCAAATTTGATTTACTCGATATACAGAAATATTTGAGCATTGAATATGTCATCATATTATGCAGTTTTTAATTCTGTACAAGATTTTTCTTTTACACTTTTGCATTTTTGACCAGTGATAAAGCTCACAACTAGTGAACGCTGGTAGAAATACGAGCGCAATTCTGAACAACTTTTTTATTTACACTTTTGCTCTAAAATGTATTCTTCAGATGTAATTACAAATTTTCTTTATTTACTTGTTAATTCCCTATGTCCCAGATTTATATACAGACTGTCTATTTTATACAGGCCACTACAGGGATCTCAGAAACTATAAGTGATACAAAGTCGGTTAAATTAGACAAAAGTTGCACATTTATGGGCCGACGTTGGTGGCGATTTCACATTATTCTCACTAGATATTGACAAAAATGTGATTTTTTTCGATTTTTAATTATCCTTTATTACTCGGAAGGTATTGAAAAAAGCTTCAAATAAATATTCTAGCATATATAGGATGCTTTTCGATGAATTTGATGAATTTTTTTCATTGGATATTTCTGGTGAAATCGCGTGCAAGTTCAATTTTTTAATTAGGAACCATAGTTCATTTCAATCTAGTAAAAAGTCCTACATTTTCTCTTTATAATAATGTATTCGTTTATATAAATATATTTTTTAGTTTTGAAGAAAATCTAAAAAGTATGATAAAAAGAATGGTTTTCGTAGTTTGCCACGAAAATTTGATTAAATTATTTTATATTTAAATATGTTAAGTATTTTTCAAATATCTCAACAACAAATAATGCATTTGCATTTTTACGTATGTACGTAGGACTACTTGAAATATTTTATCATCAATTTGGTCAATTAATTCATTTATTGGGGTTTTACTATTAATTTACATTATTTGAGATAGTTTTGTATCCCAACGATTAGTTATTTTTACTAATCAAATAACAGTAGTACTCATATATATTCTAGTGAGTAAAATAATCAGTGATGTTTACCTACTTATCTGAACAAGCTACTATCGCTCAACAATTCTTTCGGCGTTGGCATACACAGAAGATTTTATGTGTATTATACAAGTGGACATCCATTAATCTGTCAGGGCTAGCATAAATATTGTCAAAGATATGACTCAAGGTTATAGAGAATGAAAGAATTAAACGAACGTGACCCTACGACGGATACTGAGCTACTGCCATATGCAAATGAGCACGCCTCGGGGTTCTGATCTTAAATAGTGGGGGAACCAAATGGTACCCGCCCAGTGGCAACCTCGTCTCAAACCGTTGCCCCCCAGGTGAAACTATGGGACTAACGGAGAATCCCCTTAAGGCAATTAATTTTCGATCTACGTAATTAGTTTTGTTTAAATTTAAAAATACAGCCTATCTTTTTTATAACAATGACACACTAAATATTAACAAAAATAGTCCGCACAAAATACACACAAAAAGGCTCTATGATTTGTGAAAAAACTTTTATTTCTACTTGAAGAACTATCACGAAACAATCAGTTCGTATGATTGCGAATGACTGTTAGTATAGAAGAAAGCATGGACCCTCCTACGTAACTTGCTGGCTCTTCGTAAGACTACGAAGCCGACTCTGTTGGGCTTGAGTCAATAGTATTAAGCCGATTATTACATGCACTTTTAGTAACCGAACAAACGCCATTATTTTATAGCCAGTTCTCTCGAATGCATATTTTTATGAAATGGGATCTGCTTTAAAATATATCGATAGTTTTTATTTGTCTTTTTTCTATGTTAACACACACACACACACACAAAATCATTTAATCAGATATGTGGGCATTGTTATCATTTTAATTAATACCAATGAATGCTAATAACCTATCCCTACACCTGTACCAAATTTCAGAACTATGAAATGAATAATACAGAAGTAATCGCAACTTTTTCAATTTTACATGTTAATTCCCTATGTCCCAGATTTCTTGGGACACCCGGTATATATATATATATATATATATATATATATATATATATATATATTAAAGCGTGTTGTGCGTGAAAGTAAAATGCAATGTGAGAAAGAGAAGAATGAAAAATTGACGAATGACTTTGTTCTCAATAAAAAGATGTTTTGGACATGCGTGAAAAAGCTGAAGGGTGGTAACATGTCTTGTGTAAAAGCAGTTAAAGATCATGATGGTAATTTATTGTGGAAAGAATCCGAGATTAGGGAACGATGGAGCAGTTATTGTAGCAAATTATATGAAAATAATTGTGTTATAAATGATAATATGAATGATTTTGATTGTGGTGAAAATGAATGTTGGGATATAAATGAAGACGATGTAAGTAATGCTTTGGCTAGAATGAAAACTGGAAAAGCTGCAGGAATAGATGATATTACAGTAGAGATGTTAAAGTATGGTGGCGAAAAAGTGTTTGCTTGGCTAGTTTATTTATGTAAATTCTGCTTGCGGCAAAATGTTGTTCCAGAAGATTGGAAGCGTGCTGTAATTGTTCCATTGTATAAAGGAAAAGGAAATATGAGTGAATGTACAAATTATCGTGCGATTAGTCTCTTGAGTGTTGTGTGTAAGTTGTACAGTAGTGTTCTAATTAATAAAGTAAGGGAGATTACATGTAGTAAACTGAATGTTATGCAAGGTGGGTTTTTGCCTGAAAGAGGATGTGTGGATCAATTGTTTTCGCTTCGAATAGTTGTGGAAAAGAGTTTGGACCGAAACAAGAAATTGTTTTGTGCTTTCATTGGTTTAAAGAAGGCATATGACAGTGTTGTGCGTGAAAAATTATGGCCTATCAAAATGTAAGATTTTAGTTTTTGAGAAGGATGAAGTTACGGAATGCAAGATTAGCATAGATGGTGAGCAAATGGAACAAGTTAATGAATTTATGTATCTGGGATGCATGTTTTCGAAAGATGGACGGATGAATGCTGAAATTGAAAGAAGAGTGGTTGCAGGTAGAAAAGTTTTGGGCGCTTTGGGAATGTTTGCTAGAAATGTGAATGTATCAAGAGAAGCTAGGTTATGTGTGTATAATGGTGTACTTGTGCCATCGTTGATGTATGGATGTGAATGTTGGGTATGGGATAACCGAAATAAAAAAAGGGTAACTGCGGTTGAAATGAGATTTTTGAGAGGAGTGTGCGGAGTGACTAGAAGAGACCGTATTAGGAATAAAGTAGTGTATGATGAATGTGAAATTAGTAAAAATGTTGTGAAATGAGTGCTTCAAGTCAGCTGCGTTGGTATGGACATGTGGAAAGTATGTCAAATGATAGATTGACTAAAAAGATTTATTTGGGTGAAATTGAAGGAACACGAATGCGAGGAAGACCGAGGAGTAAATGGATGAATATGATAGAAAATGTTTTGAGTGAACGTAAAATTATAAGTAGAAATAATAGGAGAGCATGTATGACAAGGTGTATGGATATTAACGAGGCGAGACAGTTATGTATGGATAGGAGTATTTGGCGAGCTATTGTTAGAAAATAAGGAATGAAAGTGATTGTAGGGAATAAAGGGCCTGCTACCCCAGTAATGGGAAAGGCGTGATGTTATGTATGTATGTATGTATGTATGTATTTTAGTTATAGGAAATAAGCTATGATTTATTTAGAATAATTAACAGGGATTGAATAACTGATCGTTCGTTACTGCATCATGTTTATCATTAACGATGATTTTATTACTGTTGGTCGAGAACGCTCGAGCCGAGCACATCAGTTTCTATATTTCATTGTGTATTTAAGATTCTCTAGTTCTGCTTCTGACGATTGCTGTTTGCTGCTGATATCAATTTTAGTATGTATTGCTAATACTTTGTGTATTAATAACAGGTACTTTATTACGGACGATGCTGTAAGCATCCATCGGTGTTTGCTGTTGATATCAATGCTAGTATATATTGCTATTGCTTTGTGTATTAATAACACGTAGTTTATTACAGACGATGCTGTAAGCATCCATCGGTGTTTGCTGCTGAGATCAATGTTAATATGTGTGGCTATTACTTTGTGTATGTATTAATAACAGATATCTCTAGTTTATTACAGAGGACGCTGAAAGCGCAGGTTGCGTAGGCAACCTATCGGTTTGCTGGAAGCACCCAACGGAACGCTGTAAGCGTTAGGTTGTGAGAGAAATCTACAACCCATCGGTGTGCTGCAAGCACCCAATGGGACGCTTGTGCGTCAAGTTGCTAGAGATGGATGTATCTCTGACTATGAGGCCTCCAGTCGAATCATTCGTATAGTGATTGACTCTGGCAACGTACAATATAGGTGTAGGAGTGGTGAAGCAGGTCGTTGAGATCACTGTAATTGAGTGTCTTACATATTCAAAGTGTTGGGTGCGAGCCTCAATTGCATTGAGTCGTGTGATGAGCCCGGATGAGGGATAAACACGCATTTTAATCGGTGGGTCTGGGGAGCTCCCGCCCGCTGTATCAAAGGCACGCTTGGCATGTTCTGTGTGATTTGTAAGCCCAATTGCTGCCGCAACAATCGGTGTGAACTGGGACGGCAGGTAGATCACCGCAACGGGCATGGCGGTCTTAAGATCCGTCCATGCCAGCCGGGCTGAGTTCCCAAAGACCACGAGAATGTTGTTTGTCGATTTCAGAGTGACTGCAGAGTGCAGATGGGCTGGGAAAGATCTAGGTAAACGAGTCTTGTGGACTTTAACTCAGTTGTTGAATTGTCAGAAAATGTTATTGGCCTAACATTAATATGCTTGGTAAAGGTTTGTTTCAGGGTAACTGCAGGGGGCAGCTCGGATGAGGGAGATTCTCGAGAACGGGTCTTGTGGACTTTGACTTTGAGTCAGGAGCCGAACGGTGAAACATCATGTCAAGTGTTGTGGGGTGCCATCGGCACCACTATGAGTATTGTGTTGTGATTATTACCGGTATACGTAATCACATTAATTTGTTTATTTCCATATGGTGAGATATGTTATCTAAAGAGATGACGTAGGGATTGAGTAACACACGTAATGAATATTATGAAGATAATTCTACGGTGCGATCAGTGTTTCATAGCCCTGTACAGCGAACGGCCGCATAGGAATTTTTGGTATAGTGTTGTTCTCTATGGTAGAGAATCTAGAAAAGAGGCCAGAAATCCTTACAATGTATATATATATATATATATATATATATATATATATATATATATATATATATATATATATATACAGGTTTCCTAAAATGTGTGGACATCGCTTAACCACAGATTCCTGGGTCGAAAATAAGACGATTTAACTAAACTTACCTATATGCAATTACGTTTCATTTAGCTAGTATTCTGCTTCAAAGTTCTTTCAAGAAAAAGTTATTTTATCCATAACGACAGAACGCTTGGATCGACTTTGATAATATTCGGTCCTGTACTTCTTACAGATGTAGGTCAACTTTTAAGGTGATATTAGTTATTATCAGTGGACCATTAGTGTACGAAACACGGGTAACCCGGCATAAACCAGTCAAAAACTTTTTAATGTTAAGGCCAATAACTTTCAAAAAAATAGTTTCAGAAAGAGACATTCAATAGTATTTTTTTTGTTCTTGTTATCTGTACTGATATCTGTTAAGGTTTAGACACAAAAAAATAAAATCTGAGGGACCGCGCACTGCATTTCATAAAAAAATGTCATCTAGCAGTCTGGTTTTTTAAGAAATAAATGACGATATGATATTTATTAGTGCAATTATTTAGATTTCCTTTGAATTTTTGCAAAATGGGCACCTCGTTCACCAGATTTAAATATTTGCGATTCCTTTTTATAAGGAGGCCCAGCTTCCGCTTTACCAGTCCCGGAATACACGGACGGACTGGAGCTCGCCCGGGGCGACTCGGATTCCGATCTCCAAGTTCAATACGTACTTCCTGATCAGGGCCCGAAGGGGCTGGTCCCTGGTTATACCTTGCAGCTACCACGTCGGCAGAGCAAGCTCACATCAGCCCCTGCAAAGGGCACTCCCAGTGGGCTGCAGTTCAAACCGATCGTCTTTGGTTTTTTCTCGGGGTGACCTTCCCTCAGTCTGTTGGTCCGCGGGAGGTATTTTATTTCCCTCCTACCCGCTATATCTAGCGGGCATTCCTCTATCCGCCACCTGAGGACGCGCCACGTGGGGGTTTCAGACTCCCCCCGTGGTGTGTGTGTGTGTGTGTGTGTGTGTGTGTGTGTGTGTGTGTGTGTGTGTGTGTGTGTGTGTGTGAGTGTGTGAGTGTGTGAGTATGTGAGAGTGTGTGTGTGTGTGTGTGTGTGTGTGTGTGTGTGTGTGTAGGTGTGTGTAGGTGTGTGTAGGTGTGTGTAGGTGTGTGAGTGTGTGTGTGTGTGTGTGTGTGTGTGTGTGTGTGTGTGTGTGTGTGTGTGTGTGTGTGTGTGTGTGTGTGTGTGTGTGTGTGTGTACAAATGTAGACGTGCTACCATCTCATTGGGATCGTCGTAGTAGACATAATCGACAGGAGCCTTTGAGACGTGTAAAAGATTCGGTGTACCTTTTCCCGTAATATGTGTGGATTTATTTTTGACAACGAACGGTTGAATTAGCTTCTTATACTTTCCACTCCGGTTACTAGCCATAGATATGTGAGGGTTGTATGCCAATTGATGTGCATTTGTGTTATATACAATTTCTCCGTATTTATCCCGGTCGTCGGTTGTGTATTTTTTCGGATTTATAAGAAACTACAATTGGGCTGGTGTAATGTGATATGTTTTATTCTTAATAAACAGATTATCGACATTATCGAATGTAGCAATTTCATCACCAATAAGAAATTGATTGTTTTCACGGCGCACGACGAAACGTTGATCAAATTTACTTGTAGATAACCCTTTTTGACCACCTCCACCACCGCCCTCGAATATCAAATGTTTCAGATATGACCTTACCTCGGGACCGACAGATGTTTGTAAGTACGTGTATATAGTGTCATGACCCACATCCGTTTTAAGTAGTTCCTCATATGGGAAAATATTCCTGTTGTGCAATGTCACCATTTTTTAATTCACGATGTTTCTGTCTAATAACGTTTGCCGCTTCGTCGATTTCTCGAGTTATTTGTGCACCATCGTTGTCACAACTTGGCGCATTTGAATTCTTTACTTGTCTTCTTGACATTTTATTAAATTTACACGCAATTTGTCTATTTTCGGTAGATGTCTAAGATCGTTTTTGTGTTTGTCTGAGTGAACAACAAAATATGAATCAAAACCTCGTCGGTATCGCCCTCTATTTATATCACTATCTTTATCGATGACAAGGAAACCATAATTATTCAACCAACACGATGAACATAACGTTTTGAACTGTTCAAATGATATGTCTGTGTTTACATGGTCATTGTAAATATGTCGCAAGTTCATATCGTCCTGTTTGAAAAGTACTAAAAAGTTCGCATTATCACGAATCAAGTGTTTCGGTATTCTTGCATATGACTGACACAGGTAAAAAGAGTCCACGCCACAGTGGCGTCCCATACTAAAATAATCACGCATCACATTTTGACAGTCACAGAGCACATCGTCGAATATAAAAACTGAATTGGGGATTGTTTCAGAGAGTTTCATAATATCGGTATTATTACTAAAACCAAAGTAGCACATCCCGTTGACCTTCCCGATCAGTTTTTCCAACAGTTGATACTTTGGTTGTTGTAGTGTTTTAGCGTAAACATACACATTTTCAAACCGTAATCCATTCTTATCTTTTAACAAATTAATCATTACATTCGTTTTGCCACAATTCGATGGTCCGCACACTATGCAACGAATGTTATCCGGCAAGAGAGGGCCGTATTTGTACGACCGACTGTTACACTTAACACCCATAGAATCTAAGTTGTCAATGGATAACGTAATTGGTTGCGTAATAACGTTCATTTTGAGACTGAATTTTTTCGCTAATTGTGAAGTATATACATATATATATATATATATATATATATATATATATATATATAAATAACAATAAACAAAGGGGTTGAGGGTCCACTTAGCTGTGACCACGTGCTTCCATAGGTCGTCTCTGCGGGTCCGCGATGTCGAATGACCTTGGGTGCGGCAACGTTAATTGCGGGATTCAGCTCTAACGGATATCCCTGGCCGTCGTAGTCATCCAAACGGGTACAGCGTCGATCCAATTTGTATAGCGGACAAGGGTGCCTCGTGTTACCAAACAATATCCCTGAATAAAACAGGTATCCTGCCGAGGAGGAAAACTCTCCAACCTCGTGCAGGAGTTCACGAAGAACATAGAAATTCCTCTAATAGAGGATAATTAAATTTTCTCAAACAGAAAATAAAATCAACGAAAACTGTCCAATCGCGAATTTGACTTTGCACTAGGCCCTTGACCTCCACACACGTACAAGGTTGAACCAACTATCCTGTCTTTTTTTCTTTTCCGGATTTTTTTTAAATCAAGGAAAGAGAGGTAAAGATAAGTAATTGAAAACAAGGAAAGAATATCATAATCGCGCCAAATGAAACAACGGTCGCCAAGGTCACAATAAGGAACAATTACACGGGAACAACAGAAGAGTAATCGGAAATACATGTTACGGCAAAAATATGATACTAGGGACTAACAATTATTTTATGCTTAAGAATATACTTTGGATATTGATAATAAACAGTTTAAATACTTAAATTATTGAAATGATTTATTTTTGTCTATACGAAACAATAGAAAATACGCTACACTATGCAATGGTTAGGTATAAACGGGTCTGATATTAAATACTAATTGCACGTACAAGCTTAGCAACTTCATTATTGTGCTTGTCAAATTGAAAGCTAACCTAAGATGAATATTGAAAGAAAAATATATATATATTATACTGGAATTAAACGGGTAAGTGAACTAAATTTATTTCAAACTTGAATCTAAATCTTATATTTTAATCACGATATCACGATGATGGAGCGGGAAATAAATAAACAACTATGCATTTCAGATTACACGACATACACATGGGGACAAATGAAGGACAGTGGGATACGCAAAACAGAGCAGAAGGGAAACAAGACAATTAGAAAATAAATCGTAACACGTTTAATCAGTGCTATTAGTTCATTAACCTCGTCGCATTTATTCGTACGCTCCGATTTGCAATGCCGACCGCTGTGCCTTGCCCGAATTGCAATAAATCAATCAGTAACGACTTGCAAAAGTCCGTTCACTGCGACGGCTGTCATCGACTGATCCATCTCTCTTGTGTCGATCTGACTATCGATGACGTCTCCAGATTCATGCGAGCACATACGAAGTCGATAAAAATTTACTGCAAACAGTGTCTCAGTGACGACGGTGACACAATCGGCTCGTTGAAAAAGATGATAGTTGCGGTCCAGACGCAAATAACCGAATTAAATAGCAAATTTCAAGTTAGAGCTCACGCACCGACTGCTAGCTTTACAGTGGAAAGCATAATCGTTGTTGAAAGACAGAAGCGTGAGTATAACGTGATCATTTCTGAACTACCCGAAACAGCCAATGAGAACTTGCCTGTAGCAGTAGGTAATATTGTCGCTAAGACAGCCCCCAGTGTTAGTCTCAGCAATTGTAAATTACATCGCATGGGTCAGCCTACACGCACAAATACTTCTTCCCGGCCTCGTCTGGTCAAACTTAGATTCTCCAACGTTGATGATACACGCTACCTCATACGTCATGAAAAAAAATGCCCGGAAATATCCTGAACTAAAAAAACGTATACATCAACTGTGATCGCACTCCGCTGCAACAGCAGCACTTCAAGAAAGTAAAAAATGAACTGGAAAAGCGCAAATCTCAAGGTGAACTAGACATCCGCATTTTTTATAAAAATGGCGTTCCCACAATTGCTCCAGCAAAAAACTCATCTTCTCGGCATAGAGAAGAGCTACCGCAGAATAAACTTTCTATATACTATCAGAACATTCAGGGCCCAAACATTAAGCTCTGTAGCCTATCTTCCCTTTTGCCTGCATTTGATTAGGATGTTATTGCTTTCTCGGAAACCTGGCTGAGTTATAGTATCCTAAACTCCGAAATTTCGGATAGTACTTATTCTGTGTTTCGCTCTGACCGTAACTTTTCCGGCTGTGGTCTAACTCGTGGCGGCGGTATTATTTTACTTGTGAGAATTCTGTGACGATTGCTATCCCAAAAGCTACTAAAAAAACTCCGCAGAACGACGAGACTGATGAGTGAAAATAATAGTACATTATACCCCGGACGTGTAAAAATAGTATATACACCTCGAGAGAGACCACCATTTTTCCCTCGATGTATTTGTAGCTCTCTGGCATCGCCCTCAGGCTTCAAACTACACCTCAGGAAAAATAAGTGGTTTCTCTCCCTTGGTGTATAATGTACTATTTTGCACGTTCGGGAGTAGAAACACATAATTTCATAAATAATGAATTATAATAAATCGGAGCGAAATTGCAATATTTAGAAGCCTTTGTTAATGTTTCCATGCAACGCGTACCATGACAACAGACATTTATTTACAAAAACCATTATTATAATGAAAACTCCCTTCTGAAAAGTGTTTTCGTCCCTAGGGAGTAAATGCTTCATTTCCGTCCCGCGTTTGACGCCATAGAAATCGACTTCTACTCCCGGACGTGTAAAAAATAAATAAATTATTAATATAAGCTGTTTTTCATTCATATTCATAATTAAAATATAAAAATAAAAACAACTTAGGCGGGAATCGAACCCTGACCGAGCGCGTGGTAGATAAGGTCGTAGATAAGCCTCTTAACCTCTCGGCAACGCTGCACCAACTGCCAGTGCGCATTTTAAACAACTATATAAACACTGCTATATTTTTAAATTCTTTTTCTCGAAAAGGACAAAACATTGCGCGCTACTACTTTACCACAAATCACTACTACTGTCCAACTACAACTAAAAAAAAATTCAGCCAAATCCGTGTTCCGGTCGGGACATTGTCTCCTTGTTATATTTAGTTATAACCAACTTTACCTGCACCGTTTCTCGTGAATCTGAGCCCATACTCGGCGTTGGATACTCTTCGCATCCCGCTTTACATGTCTCACTTGATGTATGTAATAACATTAAGTGCCATAATTCCCATAGTATAGGTGTTACTTCATATAATTTTAAGTGTGCTAATTTTGTAAAACTGTATGATTTAATTGGCAGGTATGCCTGAAACATGCTTTCTAGCTTCAATGATGTTGATGTGACTTTTTCTATACAGTCCTGTACAATATGTTTCGTTAATGTGTCCCTCCTAAACCGTCCTATAAGTATACTTAACATTCTTGGTTTTCTATTGAGATAAAAAAAAAAACATTAAATTAAAATCCCACTACCTGAGAATGCATCACAAATTTCCTGCCATACCATCGTACTCAGATAAATTCAAGCAATTGCGATCTAAAATTAAATATGACCTTACAGAATCCAATGCCCAATACATCCACTCATGCGAATCTTCAATTTCATCTGATCCCTCTAAGTTCTGGAAATTCATTCAATCTAAAAAGACCAGCTCCTCTTTACCAGCCACGATGATCCTTAATAATGTCCCTCTTTCTACGCCCACTTCGATAGCTGAAGCATTCGCCTCGCATTTTAGTAATGTCTTTGCTACACCATCAAACGATCCTCTGCCTCCGCTTCACACTCATTCTAACAACCCCATATCTCTCAAATATATTAGTACCGATACTATTATCCTTTCCATTAAAAAACTGAAACCTAATCTATCCTGTGGTCCTGACCTTGTACCTAGTTTGTAGTAATTGTTTTGAAAGTTAGTGTAATGTGACAGATTATTGAAGAGTTAAATGCATATGACAGATTTTTGAAGAGTTAAATGTATATGACAGATTATTATTGAAGAGTTAAATGTATGTATATGAATTATATTGTACCATTAAATGTTTAAATAAAAATAAAAATGTTAATAATAGTCATTTCGGCAAAGATTATAACATAACTAATATTTTTCGAAAATGACAGATTTGAGGAAGAAAATTTTGCATTCATCACAAAGTATTTTACAATATAATCTCAATTTTTCAATGTACTTTCGTGAATTTACTTGATGAATTGTAACTTTGTAATAAATAAGCGGTTCTTCCTTAAATGCGCTTTACATCAATAAAATTTCAAATCACTATTCAAATAATTTAAATTTCATTGAACTGGCCTTTAAAAAACATTTATGGTCCACGGTCATTGACGGAATAATAAATTTGACGTTTGTTTGATGAATTGATGTAAAACGCCCATTACAAATTTCTTTCGCTCGCATCAACATCCACACATCATGTATGCTCTCCTGTTATACTTTCCCCAGAATTTCTACCATTATTCAATATACTTTCTATTGCATTTATTCATCCAAAGCCTTTCTTCCAATATTACTCTATCGATCTCACCTAAAAATATGATCCAATCATGTTTGACTTTTGAAATCTTGTTTTTTTTTTCATAAATATTTTCCCAAATCATTCTAAATTTCTTTACAGAATGGTCAAGACAGCTGCCAGACACCACTTATACATAAAATTAGTTCTATGCTCTCTCAACTTGGGAAGCATAATTAAAAACCAAATTTATTGACAGCTGCCAATACTTATAAATAAAGAGCGGATTAATATGCACAAAAAAAGTCAAATATATGCGCATATATATGCACTAAAAATATAGCAGATATGCAGTCAGTTTGTTAAAATATGCAATATTATATGCAAAATATACCTAAGAAGAAATAATAAAACAACCTGTATTAAACAAAAACTTTTTTATGTGAAAAAGATGCAATATATTTCATTCTGATTCATTACTTTTCTGCCTATAACTTACAATAAAGTGTTTCTCCAAATTGTCGCATATCAGATAAAATATATTTATAAGTTGATGTAATTGGAGCGTTTTTCAACACAGATAAAATCTTTGGATCGATTTCGAATTTAACTTTAGATGCATTTACAAGAACTAGGTACCCAGAATTTGTCGCTAAAACTTTATTGAGTTTTTTTTTCAATGCCTTTACCTATTTGACCACAAACTTCACTACAAGATATATTAAACTTATTGATTAGTGTCTGTAAACGGAAGGCCTTCGGCTTCCAAATTTTAAATTGTTACGTACACAAAACAGTAATTGGCGCTTATAAGTGTTGCGGTAAGTCTATTCCATTTAGAATAACTTTTGCTTCCGTAATGCCTATGGCACAGCACCGTAGAAAATACGATGAAAAAACAGAAAGCATCCGTTTCTCAAACCAAAATGACAAATATAAACCCAAACTAACCTAAAATGCGACCCAAAGATACATGTGAAACGAAGACACTTTCGTTTCAGCGTTTTGCTGTGCGATGAAAATAGAAAGGCAGCTATTTTTCGCAGACGGGTGGGTTCTGTTGTTTTTATATTTTCTACGATGCTGTATGATGTGCCATAGACATAATTGATTGAGATTCATTGGAAAATTATTTGTTTAATTTCTCAAAATATAATGTTCTATCTTATATTTTATAACGAAATTAGCAAACACTATATTACGAATGTGCATTCTGTAACTTACGTCGTTGTGTTTTACCTATGATTTTCATCATAACGACAAAATGAATGTTTTTGAAATGAATAGTACAACTAGAAATGCACCGAAGCTTCGGTTTCGCTTCGTTATTCGACTGATTCGGCGTATTTGTTTAATATTCGGCTTCGGCCGAAGCAGTAGTAAGAGTCGGTATTCGGCCGGCCGAAGCGAAAAAGCTTATTGCTGGCATATGGACAGGCTATCAGCGTATATCGTGAAAGAGTTTTTTCAGAGGCTGGATATATTTATGAAGAGAAGTAGGTTGCTCCCAAAAAATGCCGAATAATTACTTTTCATACATCATAATTTAGCAAAACTTCATTTCAATTATTAAATTTACTATAATTATTCTTTATTATAAGGTATTTTATGTCATTATAATTGGGTAAAATAATTATATTTTTGTAGATATTTTTCTTTGGTCAAAATAAGTATATTTTTGAGCAAATTGTCCGGAGTTTAAATTTAAATGTTTTACTTACAAAATGTTATGTGCTTCGGCCGAATATTCGGCGCTTCGGCGAAAATGTAGGCCGAATATTCGGTATTCGTTTATTCGGCCAAACCATGCTTCGGTGCATCTCTAAGTACAACCTGACCGAACTTCACAACGATCGTAGGAAATGAATTATTTTACATGAGTGAATTTTGTTTTGAGTAAAATGTAAGATTTATTTAGAAAAGCACAAATTATGCAATAATATGCACATTTTACGAAAATATGATCATAACTGCAAATATATGCAAAATATGCAGAATTAAGTTCGTGTTATATATCTCCAAATAATGTGATTCATCTAGATCCGGAAGGATTATTTTACAAGATCAATATTCTACAATATGCATTTTGCATATAATCCGCTCTTTACTTATAAATAACAGTCAAACATTGTATTTCCATTATTAACAAACCATGCTGTCAAAATTTGTATACCTGTATGTACTATAGACTTATCAATGCATGATTAATAACTAGCGATTCAGACCGGCGTAGGTGGACTTAATTGTTAGTACCACGTTACTGAGAAAATAAAAATAAACGATATCTTAAAAGGCATTCGAATCACACTAGTTATTAATAATTTCATTAACATCCGTAGCACGTTTTATAAATAAAACCGTTCTGCTGTCGTATTAATGGTTAGTATCACTCCGAAAGTAAAATTGTACAAACGTTCAGAGAGCGGTCGATCGGTGCAAATTTTACATTCGATTACGAGAATGTTCCGACTTATTGAATATTCCATGTCGTAACACGTTCGATAACTTGTTCGGAGGTCAGTTGGCAAAAGTTTAAGCAGAGTAAAGTCGTGTTTATGTGTGTTAGCTGACATGAATACCAGCCAAAGAGAAGTATCTCCGGGTAGTGTTGGATATGTTAGCTCTGACAGAGCTAACATATGCCGCCGGTTCTAGGACGATGTTCAATTTAAACCCGTGAATAAAAAAGGATAATATCGCATCTCCGTCCAGTAGTATTAATGGTATTTAATAGGTAAGCACACATCGCTAATTTTTATTCGAGATTTAGTTAGTATATTATTAATAAACGAGATTTCAATTTCTGCTTAGGAAATTGCCATCCATGTAGTTCGCGTTCACAATAAATTACAGGTAGTCCTCATTTAACGACCAACTCTGCAGCACTAGTAATACCCTTTCTCATTCTGACTCATTCTGATTAATTTAACCGCTAGTAAACAATGTTCGGTGCGTGATTAGTACAAGAATACGCAGGATCATATTGTATGTGAGTTTAATCTTTTCATGTATAATTTTATTTATATAAAATAATCTACATAAGTAAACAGGTTAACTAATTTGTTAATTTTGTAACATACACATTTGGAAAATCTACTTTATATAATGGATTTTTGGCTTTAACAGACACCGGATCGCTCACATTAGTCCGTTACATCGTAGATTTTATTGCACAATTACGTAGATATATTATCACGCCTCCTGAGGGGTGGCGCGATAAAAGGTTGCTCCGGCTGGCTTCAGTGGAGACGGGGGTGGTTCTTATTTCGCAATACAAAATGATTATAAAATTAAACGGCAGGTTAAGTTAAAGTAAGGGCGCCACGTGTTTTGGGTACGCCACTGCACTCGCTATAGTTGAAACACGAAAGACTATATCGAGAAAATACTTGACGGAGGGGCAAACAAGTCAAATAATCGGTGGTTTGGGGGTATAACAAATTCGTATATTGTACAACAAAATGATTGAAACATAAATATCAAGAAATATACTATATAGGGTTAGTACTTAGGCTAATACAGAGATTAAATAGACAGGCGAGGTCCGAAGTAAGTAACCCGACGGTAGTGAGTTGCTATCAAAACAGATAGTAAAATTAAACCAAAATCAAAGAGACCAAACTACGTGAATCAACCCTCACCACCGTGCATATGGCGGATTACTTCGGGGCCTGTCCCAAGAATAATTATACAAAGTTCATAACACTAGTAAATAATAATACTACAGTAATACAATGTTTCCAGATATTTGATAACAAAAGCTGGTATGATACAAAATTATTGATAAATGTAAAACAGAATAGAATTAGAATATGATAAACGATGCTAAATCGACGTTGGCTGGGTTGAACCAGTTAAGATAGGAAAGAAATTACATATACGCGTTTAGTTGCTTTTACCCAGCACAGGGTTGCACTAGCACAAAGGAGAGTGAATTCCACGCGTTCCGTATGGTACAACACTGGGTCAAATTTACGTAGATTCGGTACAAGATGTAGTAAATAGAACCGACTTATCTGTATTCTGCGTCTCTGGCTCCTGGTACGTGACACGGCAAATCTCCGAAGTTGCGAGCACCGACCGATGCGAGTAAAGGCGCGTGGGCACCAACGGGAAACCTCGGACGGCGTGATGACGATGGTGATACTAGCGGCGGAGCAGTAGCACGATGGGGTACACACTCTAAATCCCTAATACGGGACTGGCACGGATACCGAAGCACGTGGCTTCTAAACACTATCACTAACCGTAACCAGTACGACGAAACGAAAGTTGAACTTGTAAATCCCCCTTTTCTATGGGGTGGTATTGAAACTCAGACTAAACTCAAAACGAAAACTACTGAGATTCAAACTAATATAGATACTCTCGACTTCGTCCGTCCCTCTCGAGATCTACTGCTAGACAGCTCACGTTATTCCTGTTCTATCTTTTCGTGCAGCGCTCGACGATGCCGGTACGTTCCGCGACACGTTTTAAAAGGTTTCATGTGCGTAAATTAAACCGTTACAACCTCCCCCTTACTTACAAATAAACAAAAAAGAATTCCGCCTACCCTACAAGTTCGCGAGTTTGAGGTCTTTGACGTGCCAATTCCCTTTACTCTGGTCGTCGGAGGTGACTAATTCGTAGGTGACACGAGAAGTCTGTTTTTTAATTCGGTAGGGCCCGATGAATTTAGGTGCCAGTTTGGCAGCAAAGTGTTGGTTTCCCTTCGAGAGTACGTAATTCTTTAGCCACACTTTATCTCCTACGGCATATTCTACTGGTCTGTGTCGCAAATTATAATATTTTTCGTTTCTCTCATGAGCTGATCGAAGCCTTTGATGTACTCGCGTAAAAATATCACGCAAATCTGAATTTACATTCAAATGGTGGTCAATGATCGGAATATCGCCAATATCGGGCAGTGGCGGAAAATATTTACCGGAGAGTATGTGTTCTCTACCGAAGTTAAGAAAGAAAGGTGTAAACCGGGTAACTTCACTTCTCGCTGTATTTATGGCACACGCTATTTCCGAGATGTGTAAGTCCCAATCTTGGTGATCATCACTTAAGTAGGAACGAATCATAGTTTTAACTGTCCGATTGACGCGTTCAGTGGGATTATTTTGGGGGTGATACTTGGCATTGTAAGAAACTTTCACGAGATACTTCGCCATTAAATTTTGGAATTCTTTGCACACAAATTGTTTACCATTGTCGCAGATTAATATTTGGGGCACTCCGAAAAGTAGAAACACGCGTTGCTCCACTATCTCACACAATTTCTTGCCAGTAGCGGTACGCATCGGAAACAATAGCACGAACTTGGAAAAATAATCCGAGATAACAAGAAGGTAAGAATTTCCGTGCTTAGACCGCGGGAATTCCATGAAATCCAAACTAATCATTTGCCAAGGACGATTCACGCTAGGCTTATTTCCCATTAGACCGGGGGCGGTTTTTTGAACTGGTTTCTGTGTTTGGCAGATATGACAACGTTCCACGTATTGTTTTACGTCTGCGTGCATCTTGGGCCAATAGTACAACTGGGCGACGCGATGATACGTTTTAAAAATTCCCGCATGACCTGAAGTTGGCACATCATGACATTCATTTAACACTTCGCGGCGGCGGTCTTTAGGTACAACGATCTTCCAACTCTGCTCCCCGTACGAACCAATAAATTTAAATAATCTATCATCTTCAATTTTCCAAGCACGATATTTCTCGGGATTCGATTCTATATTTTCTAACAATTGTCTATACCAAGGGTCTGTTATTGGTTGATCTGTCGTGATTAAATTTACTTGTATTTCTACTGCACGCGATAAAAGGTCAGGCATCAGATGCTCTTTACCCCGTCGATGGATAATATTAAAATCAAATTGTTGAAGCCGCACTGCCCAACGCGCTAAACGACCTGTAGGGTCCTTTAGGTTATTTAACCAAATTAGGGAATGATGATCCGTTATCACGGTGAAATGGCCTCCCTCGACATATGGCCGGAATTTCTCTACTGCCCAGATAACTGCTAAACACTCCCGTTCAGTGACAGAAAAATTTTGTTCTTGTTTCGTTAAAGCGCGACTCGCATAGCAGATAATCTTTTCACCGGAACTCGTAGATTGAGATAATACAGCGCCTAGCCCGTACGCTGACGCATCAGTTTGAACCTGAAAAGGCATTGTAAAATCGGGGCACGACAAAATAGGGGCGGTAACTAACTTTTCCTTAATGGCTAAAAATGCTTTTTGCGAGTCTTGGGTCCAAAGAAAAGGCTTATTCTTCCGCAAGAGATTAGAAATTGGTGAAGCTAAAGTGGCGAAATCTGGCAAAAATCTCCGGTACCACGACACAATACCAACAAAACGTCTGACTTCAGAGACATTTTTCGGGATTGGGATATCTAGTATGGCTTTGATCTTATCTGGATCTACATGGAGTCCTGTTTCGTTTACCACATAACCCAGATATTTAAGTTCTGACCTGCAAAATTGACACTTGTCGCGATTCAAAGTTAAACCCGCGTTAATTAACTTGGAAAAGACGATTTCTAGAATTTCAATATGTTTCTCGAAAGTAGGGGCGATAATAATAATATCATCGAGATACACGAACACATAAGGCTCTAATACATGACCGAAAAGTTTGTCCATTAATCTCTGCCATGTGGCTGGCGAATTGTGAAGACCGAAGGGCATTCTTTTAAAGTGAAAAAGGCCGCGACCGGGCACCGTAAAAGCAGTTTTTTCCTGACTGGAACTCTCCATCGGGATTTGCCAGAATGCTGATTTTATGTCTAATGACGATATATACCGCGCATTCCGTAAATTGTCTAATATTGTATTAACAAAAGGTAAGGGATACGCATCTTTGCGAGTGACCGCATTCAGTTTTCTAAAATCAACAACAAATCTGTAGGTATTATCAGTTTTTCTAACAAGCAAGAGGGGACTTGACCACGGGCTCGAGGATGGTTCGACAACGCCGGCTTCCAACATTTTATCCAATTCGTGATAAACTTGTTCTAATACTTTAGGAGATACAGGATAATATCGTTGTTTAATTGGTTCTGCTTGAGTTAGAATTTCATGTTTCACTAAATTAGTACAACCTAGATCCGGACCCATGCGGCTAAAATATTTTATCGTTAAGTTATCGAGTAGTGATCTTTGTACAGAAGTCAGTTTAGTACGTGAATCTATTTCACTGTTCGCGACGGTTTCTACTGTCTCTAACATGGTCCATTCTCCCAAACGCATATCTAGATTAAGTCCTACTTCCATCCAAAAATCTACCCCTAATATTATGTCCTGTTTGATGTCCGGGACAACTATAACTGTAAAAATTCTCGTCTTGCCCTTGCATGATATGGGTATAGCAATTGTGCCTATGCTTGCGCACTAGGAACCGTTTGCCGCGATACACGTAAAGGTATCTTCACGAGATAAAAAGATATTTAAGTGTTTTAAAATATTCCACACCCGCTTTCCTATATGAGTACGGTTGGCTCCAGAATCTAAAAGTCCGCGAAACACGTTACCGAATATTTCAATTTCAAGATACGGCCGATTATCTCCCGTAACCCTTGCTAAAATATTATCGATATTGGTCTTTATAGTTTGTTTACGTACGAAAGCTAACCAAGCGATCCACTCTCGTTTTTGAACCGTCATATCGGGAGCGAAGCTTGACTTTCGGTTCTGACTAGTAAGCTTCTCCTTTAGTTTCCCGAACGTGGTCTTTGGCAACGTGTACACGTGGTTTTCGTGTGATTGGCTAACCCACAACCAAAACAAAATTTATTACGGGGACGTCTACAATTGCGAAACACGTGGTTGTCTGCTTGACAATTCCAACAAAGTATTTTTGGACGAGATTCATTCGAGGTTAGTTCGTGAACATTCGCGTTTGTCATTCGCGAACGACCCTGATAAGCGAGATCGGGTTCGAGTAGGTTGCGACGATTAATTGGTGGGCATTGGAATTTCTCGGCTATTAATCGATTGCTCTCTAATTGTTTACAGGCGACCAGCAAATCGTCAACGCTGTATATTTTCGTTAAACCTAACGAGTGAATATAGTAAGGAGATAGGTTGCGTCGAAGAATTTGAAGTTTGCGCGCTTCGGTAGGGGCGGAGGGTAGTCGTGCGAAAAGATTCGTCATACATGCTATGTACGTGCCTACAGTTTCATCTGATCCTTGAGTACGAGATCGTATCTCATCCCACAATTCTAATTCATAATCGTGAGGTTCAAACTCATTCCGCAGCAACCGGACAAAATCTTCCCAAGTACGAATCTTTGAACGCACCGAACGATACCAAGTTAGAGCACGACCAGTAAGAATTTCTACAGCGGCACTACATAATTCCGTCTTAGTTACGTTGCGCGAGATTTGGTATTCTTCTACGCGTTCCAAGAATGCATTAACGCTGAGTCCTGTACTGTCTCCGCTAAAAGAAATATTCCAGCGACTAACCGGCACTTGCTTGCGTTGTGACGTAGTTGTGACAGATGCAACGTTACGGGATTTATTTATACTTTCCACTAAATCTTGACTATCGACTTTGTCAACAAGTTTCTGTTCAAACACGCGAACATGATTCTCGATTTCTTTGACCAAAGCTTGATTATTCTCGTCTGTAACGTTTATACGTGCTAATCTCCCGTTTATATGAGATAATTTGGAAACTATCTTTTTATATTCCGTGTCTTCTGAATTACCAGTGAAGTCAATTAACAAATCTTGTAGGTACGCTAATTTTTCTTGGCAAATATCTATCTCACACGACGGATCGCGATTTAAATCACTAAGATCTCTAATATGACCGATTTCTTCTCTTTTAAGGCGTCTCGCTAATTCTTGTCTCAAGGCGGGTACATTTATTACTTTCGTATTCGCTACTCCACGAACAGACAGTTCGTATTCTAACTCGTCTCGACTTAAACGATTCGGTTCCATGGCCAGAAGCGCAGAATAACAGGCAAAATACAGAAAAATATACACAACGTAATAAATTCCAGTGGCGGAGAAATAAATAAGTATATTACAACAATAGTCGAATTCACTGTCCCCCTGTGATTCAATTAACACAAATAAAGTAAGAAAATAATCTACAAACATTTATATAAGAACCAGACAAAGGCGGCCCCACGTTCAGGGTGCCAAATATGTTATCACGCCTCCTGAGGGGTGGCGCGATAAAAGGTTGCTCCGGCTGGCTTCAGTGGAGACGGGGGTGGTTCTTATTTCGCAATACAAAATGATTATAAAATTAAACGGCAGGTTAAGTTAAAGTAAGGGCGCCACGTGTTTTGGGTACGCCACTGCACTCGCTATAGTTGAAACACGAAAGACTATATCGAGAAAATACTTGACGGAGGGGCAAACAAGTCAAATAATCGGTGGTTTGGGGGTATAACAAATTCGTATATTGTACAACAAAATGATTGAAACATAAATATCAAGAAATATACTATATAGGGTTAGTACTTAGGCTAATACAGAGATTAAATAGACAGGCGAGGTCCGAAGTAAGTAACCCGACGGTAGTGAGTTGCTATCAAAACAGATAGTAAAATTAAACCAAAATCAAAGAGACCAAACTACGTGAATCAACCCTCACCACCGTGCATATGGCGGATTACTTCGGGGCCTGTCCCAAGAATAATTATACAAAGTTCATAACACTAGTAAATAATAATACTACAGTAATACAATGTTTCCAGATATTTGATAACAAAAGCTGGTATGATACAAAATTATTGATAAATGTAAAACAGAATAGAATTAGAATATGATAAACGATGCTAAATCGACGTTGGCTGGGTTGAACCAGTTAAGATAGGAAAGAAATTACATATACGCGTTTAGTTGCTTTTACCCAGCACAGGGTCGCACTAGCACAAAGGAGAGTGAATTCCACGCGTTCCGTATGGTACAACACTGGGTCAAATTTACGTAGATTCGGTACAAGATGTAGTAAATAGAACCGACTTATCTGTATTCTGCGTCTCTGGCTCCTGGTACGTGACACGGCAAATCTCCGAAGTTGCGAGCACCGACCGATGCGAGTAAAGGCGCGTGGGCACCAACGGGAAACCTCGGACGGCGTGATGACGATGGTGATACTAGCGGCGGAGCAGTAGCACGATGGGGTACACACTCTAAATCCCTAATACGGGACTGGCACGGATACCGAAGCACGTGGCTTCTAAACACTATCACTAACCGTAACCAGTACGACGAAACGAAAGTTGAACTTGTAAATCCCCCTTTTCTATGGGGTGGTATTGAAACTCAGACTAAACTCAAAACGAAAACTACTGAGATTCAAACTAATATAGATACTCTCGACTTCGTCCGTCCCTCTCGAGATCTACTGCTAGACAGCTCACGTTATTCCTGTTCTATCTTTTCGTGCAGCGCTCGACGATGCCGGTACGTTCCGCGACACGTTTTAAAAGGTTTCATGTGCGTAAATTAAACCGTTACAATATAATACGTAATACAAGTATTCCGTTAATGTACATTTTGAACATTATGAACATTTTATGAATTTGAAGTACCATCGCTAGACACAATATAGCGAGCACGGTTTGCGTTGAGACAAAATGAAGGAACGTGCTGTTACTTACATTGAGGGGATCTAGTATATCAAATGGTTCAAGGAAACATTTAATTTTCAATTCGCTTTTCTTTAACCTTCGGTGTCTTGCAATGATGTTGTTATTTTTAAATATGCTATTTATTTTATTCTCTGATAAAATACATTTGATCGTAATAGCTATCGCAAGCAATGAAAGAAAGTAACAAATAATACTCATCATAATAAAATCATCTTTAAAATTAGTGTGAATTATACCTCTTAATTCTACAATTTTATTATATTTGTATCAGCAAATTTCAACAATGACAGGAAAACATTTGATTATTTAATAAAAAAAATATTTATGAGCGGTATTAAATTTATTTCGTCATGTTTGTATTCATGGTGTTATAAGTGCGGGATCGAGTGAGAATAATTTAAATGTGGCGAAGCGATCTTTCGAACTACAGTCACCTCTCCGAGTTACGTAATACGACATACGTCGATGAGTTACAGGCATGGATGTCTGTATCTATTCCTAGTTTATTTTAATTAATATTAATAAATGTAAAACTCTTTAAATTCATAATAAATTTATTTTATTTACACTCATCACTCTAAACATTCTGCGGAGTTTTATTTCGTAACTTCTGGAATAGTAATCGTCATAAAAACAATTAAAGCAGAATCATACTGCAAACTTGGCGCCCTTTATAAAAGATACTTCTGCACAGGCAATTGAAATGCACGGATTACAAAAAACAAATGAATATATCTTAAGCAAAAACAATGGGCCAAATTCAGCTCTCATCCCTAACTTCTGAATCGACCGTAATTTCCATGGTTACGTCTAGTATCCTTGTTTATCTAATATAAATGCATATAAGTTCATCTTTTTGTTATTATTTTTTAGGATCGAACTTAGTTAAGTACGAGAGTTGAATTCGGCACACATTATTTAAATTAATACATACATATTTAACGCTTGCTGTCAGTGGGAGCACAAGTTAAAATTTTTGATAATTTATTCATTGAAAGCAATAATATGAATAATATAAGGAGTGAAAAACAAATATAAAGTGTCAGAAATGTGAAAAATATATTTGTGCGGAATATCGTCCCAAACAGTGCAGCAATTGTGAATGATAAAAAACAATGAAAATTGTCGCAGTGAATTAGGACTAATATTTTAATTAATTTTTGTAAATAATATATATTTTTTCTTATATATTGTCTATTTTATATTATTTAATAATAAAATTAAAATTATAAACATAATTTAACATTTTTTTTATTACAGGGTCGTAACGACCTTGGCGTACGGATAACATAATTTCGTACGGGTGTACCAATCTAGGGTTAACGTGTGCTACCACTGATAACAAGCTTGACGAGTGTAAATAAAATAAATTTATTATTAACTGAAAGAGTTTTTAATTTATTAAGAATAATTAAATTATAAAAATAAAACATAACTTAAGTGAAAATCGAACCCATACCTACCGCGTGTTAATCAATTTCAATTCTTTTTCAATTTCTATAATTCTTTATTTAACATACGTTTAATGCTTACAAACAATATCACATTTATGATATTTTTATTCATTGATAATCTCCTAGTGAACAGTTTATATCGTCATTATTTATTGTTTATTCTATTGCTTATACTAATTGTGTGTTTTGAATTTTAGTATTGTTTATAAAAGGTGGTGTTGCGTGTGTGCAGGGAAATTAGAGCAAAAACCTGCTTGTGGTATTTGTGACTGGTATTTTATTTTTAAGCGTGTTAATCAGGTTGTTTAACCACACGACAATACCGTATCAACTGACAGTCTATATTTTTAAGGGGTATATAAATAGAATATCTTGAATGCGTTATCTTTAAAGCCATTTGAACAATAAAATTACACATAAGAGTGAAAATATTACAGCATAGCAATTCAAACAGATTTTTGAAGTGATTGAATACACACATACTACGTCTGTTGAGGTAAGTTAACGATAATTTTTTTATATTTCAAATATTTATGTTCATTATAAATTTGATATGTAGCATTATGAGGCAGACATCACTCGAGTCGAAGAAACGAAAAATGGTAACAGGATTAGGTGCCTGTCAAAAACGAGTTAGCTTGAAGGAACAAATTCCTACAGCACCCGAAATGGAAGTCATACCACCACAAGCATTCACTACAAATTATGTACAGCCGCAGGATTGATCCCTTGCAAAAATTTGCTATTGTTGTAAATATAACAAATTCAAATTCACAAAATGGAATACACTTCAATACAAATGACTGGAACGAATTCCTACAATTCCGTGATATAATTATGGGATATTTAGAAGGTAGAAATAATGTTGAAAGCCAAAGTTTACGGATTCATAAGCTACATTACCATACAATATAAGAAAATGTTAAAGTAATTTCAATTGAATGTATGAACAGAGAAATTTTGTTATCGGCTGAACAAGTTTGGAAAATATTTTATGTACTAGAGCCATTTGTAACGTATTACATAAATTTATTATTATCAATCGATTTTGATGGATGTTTCAATGAGCTGATATCCAGAGCAAGTGTGCTTGGTGATGATTTGGGTTGTTTGTTAACTGTTGATGCCAATAATAATTTATGTAATTTCGCAATGAAAGAAATGCTGTTGATATATCGAGAAGTGTTTCACGAAAGTATACTATCCTATTATAATACATGTTAAATTGCAGTATACTCTCTATCATGAACTCATGTAAGTATATACAGAGCGATCGAGATATATTGTCCGTGCCGCCTCGTTTTGATTTTTTGTTTGCCGCATTTGTTGCCATACTGACTACGATTGACAAATCGCATTGGCGTACAGTTAATTTTTTTAACCTTTGTCCGGCGGCATAGGTACAATTGTACCTTTTTTCCTTTTCATATTGCGATAACTTTTTTTATAGAAATCGTAAAGACCAGAAATCTCATGACTTCTCTACATTTTTAGTTTAGATTGTGTATGTCAAATTTCAAAAGAGAATCTTTACCCATTTCCGAGATAGGGGGCAAAGTTTTTCTTACAGCTGTGGAGGCGGCATAGGTACAATTGTACCTGTTCATATTTTTGTATGAAAATGATGCAAAAAATACATAATTGGGTTTTTTTAAGTGACAATATTGTTGTACCAAAAAATTGTTTAGAACATAAAAATATATAAAAGAAAATGTTTGTAATTCATTTTTACAAGGAGTGCACGTTGTCTTTGCCATTGAATATTCATCACAAACAGGTTGCACTCAAACCAAACAGCATTTTCTAGTTTTACGTTGTTTCTGTTTCTGGTCTAAACATAAATATAATATAACAAAATTTATTTAAATACATTAAAATATGTAGATACTAACAACCATACAGAAATTATACGAAAATTGAGAGTTTTAAAGCCAAAATATGCACAAGGTACAATTGTACCTATACCACCTGTTAACGTTGTAAAATTATGCCGCACGACGAAGGTTAAATAAAGAATTAAAAAAACAGCATTGTTATAAAAATTGTTTATAATAAATGTTCAAAATGCCTTCCTTCACACTCAATACATTTATTAACTCTATTCTTAACATTTTCAAAAACATTAATTAATTGTTCTCTAGATATGGAGTTTATAGCATTTCGAATATTTTCTTGTAATTCAAGAAGTGTGTGTTGCCGATTGCTATAAACATTATTTTTTTTTAAAACCAAATAAATGAAAATCAATCGGTGTTAAATCTGGCGAACGGGCCGGCCATCTGTTCCGACTGATCATTCTGATATCAAAATTTCAATTCTGATGTACTCTTGTATGCATTCATATCATATCGAGCGCGAATTAATATAAGTTCTTGTTTAACATTAACAATTATTTTTTTATAGTCTTCAGCGAATCCCAATAGTAATCGAAGTGGTATGCAAACATTGAAATATCCATTCGCATCTGCAATATTCGATCCAAGGCTCCAGCGTTCTCTAGCGCTTGTCTTTCAGTTTCATGTAGCGAAACATATGCTTTCATAGTACTGCATATGCCGACAAGTTTATTCTTCTCAATTTCGACTCCATTAATCTCATATCGAATTTCATCAAACAGAAATGCAATACCATTGTTTACAATTTTTGCATCATTCGGAGGGCTGGTTCCATCGTCAGATTTAACAACTCTCCCCTCAATGTACAGAAAACTCTCACTAGACAGTGTGTAAATGTCTTTTTGTTGTATAGGAATTCTTATTTCATCTGAATTATTGAACGATGTTACAACGTACGGTTGATGTGTATGAATTTCAAAACGTGAAATTGCATTATCATATCGTACATCGTTATTGATGTTTATTATATCAGCAGACATTTTATTTTTTCTGCTTTATTTTGAAGCCTTGCGATATTAAGAACAAAATATTTTCTTGAGTTAATCTGTTCACTGCTGACGGTGCACGAGTTAATCTATTCACCGCTGACGTTGCAAGGTTACTGGCAACTTTCGTGTTGTCAGCAGTATATTTATAACAAATTCCCATATCGTTTCAGGTGAAGTCTAACTGTGATTGTTTCACCTCTGAAATTGAATAATTGACCGTCTTGGTCAGTGAACGTAAGCGTAATATTGTTTATGCTTCGAGTGTTGACGGGTAAATAAATAACATTTGATGGCACTTCAATGATTTTATAGCCCGGCTGTACAGTTGAAAAGAATTCATGTATTATATGTACAAGTTTTTCATTTTTACATGTACCAGTCACGATATTACACTCAATTAATACAGCGTTTACTTGAAGAATGCTCACTGGTAAATCTGACATATGCCATATATTTTCTGTAAGTAATTTAGCAATGAACTGATACTGTCGGAATGAGTGAAATCAATTTTACATGAACTCTTAATTTCACATTTTAACGTATTATTATTCGGTTGTAGTATTAGCTGCTTCCTTTTAAGATTTTTCACAATCTTTACTTCTTTATCTTCTCTGCTTTCATTATTGTCTGACACAGTCTGATTTCCCAACGCTGCACGCAAATACCTATTTAAATCTTCGATTTTATATGATCCCACAGGAATTTTCAGTATGTCATTGTCATAGTTGAACTTATTGTTTGTTTCATCAATGTTCGGTATTGAATTGAATGTTTGCAAATCAACCAATCCAATGTGATATTCACCAAGTAGTTCAATTGGTGGAAAATAGTCAGCACTAATCTCGGACGTATTACCCGTGAGAGATAATGTGAAAGACATGTTAGATCACTGAGCCATAAAAACTTCACTACTTGTTATTTATAAGAAATTTTAAACACAAATGACCGCAATTATACGTGTTATAATTTTGTAATTGTCTTTGATTATATTGTATTTTAACATTTGGACCAAAATATCGAATAAGTTCGGCGTGAGGTTGTAAATTTCCAAAACTGTCAAAGTATGAAACGCGATTATCATTTTTTACATATGCTACCCAGTGTGTACCGGGTCCATTTTTATCATCTAGATTTACTATAGCACACTCATGTTTTGCAGGACGTTTCTTTGGTAGGGCGTTACGCATAAAAACACCGCGAAAATATGGAATATTCTTTGCATATTCTCTCATCTCAATGTCACTTAACGCAGTTTTTGGCAGTTTTTTAGCGGTTTTGTCATATACAGTCCCAGACCGGTTTTATACGGTGTTAAATACATTCCACGACCCTGTCTACCTCCAATTGCAATGGCTTCCATAGATTTATTGTGACGTACAGATTCAGCGAGTGCTTTTCTTGCGTCAGAGGCACTGTTCACGGCTTTAGCAATACCAGCCGCACCACCCTTCTTATGTACGATTTTCACTACAATTACATCCACAGAACATTTACAATGCCCAAATTACTTTATATGGATAGCGACTCGTTGATATCTGAATTTACATAACCCGATCCGTATACACAAATTAAACATGATATACACATTCGATACGTCAGATTATGAATGCGACAATAGATATGGAATTCCCCAAGTCAATAAAAAGATTGTTGGTCTATTTTAAGATGATAGTGCAGGTATGCTTATGACTGAATTTGTAGGTTTACGGGCTAAAATGTATTCATTTTCATTGTAAAATGATCGATCACATAACAGAGCAAAAGGTATATCGGGGATTGTGACTAGAACATTAACGATAGACGATTACAAAGACACGCTATTTAACAATAGAAATGTGTGCAAGAAAACTAGAAGTATCATCTCAAAGAATCATAACATATTTAGTATCGAACAGAACAAACTAGCTCTCTCTGAGAACGATGATAAGCGATATGTTATACCATATTCTAGTGATACGCTACCGGGGGGGGGGGCATTTTAAAATATAAAGAAAAAAAAAAGATTTATATTGTACAAATATTATTTTATTAAAAATTAAAAATACAATAATTTTATACTACATTTTTTTTATATATCCACGAATCATGAGAACTGTCAAAACCTAACCATCTGACATACACCTTTGAACCTTTCCTTTTTAACACTTTTTCCACCAGGTAAATGTCTGGATATTTTGTTTCATGCAGTTCATGCTCGTAATATCCACCTTAAATTGGATGACCTTGAAGATCCTCTAATTTGTATGTGACTGGATTGGTTATTTGCACTTCACTTATGACAAATATTTCGGTAGACCAATTCGGTGTATATCCCTTATCGAATAAACTTTTAATCTTACTAATACGTACATATTCACCAATTTTAAATTTTGCACGGCCTGCAATTTTTATATTACTATAGACAGTCTGTAACAGATGCTTCTCTTTATCTGGCGTGACGTCTATCGGTCGCATTCGTATAGTACTATGTATTTTATTATTATATTCACTTATCAGCTGCGGTTGTACATTTATCCATTTATATGTACCATTCACACTGAACTCACGCCACATGCGTTCTTTCAATGTGCGATTGAATCGTTCAACAATTGAGGCTTTCAGTGTACTATACGTGGAATAGTGATTGATTCCATGTTTTTTCATCAGAGATTGGAACTTCGCGTTGTAGAATTCTTTACCGTTATCGGATTGTAAATTTTTAGGATATCGTTGACACTGAAGCACGTTAGTCATAGCGCGCGTCACATCAATAGCAGACTTTGTTTTCACTGGTTCTGCCCATGCATACTTTGAAAACGTATCTATGACAGTTAACAAATATTTATATCCCTTATTTTCACGTGCATATGGAATCATTTCAATGAGATCAATTTGCCATAAGTCATCAATACCCATCGTTATTACCCGTCTTCTAGGATAATTTCGACGTGCTGGTTTGTGCAGCTCTTGCACGAGTTGCCTTTTGCTCATTGTTATTGTTTTCCTTCCGTATAGCATTCGATCTAGTAGTTTTATGCATGTATTCATCAATTTCCCGTCGAATAGTAATATTCAGTATAGCTGTAAATTCTTCACTAATCAGTACACGACATTTGCTGATTACTATTTCCGAGATCGTTTCAATGAGAGTATCAAGTTTCCGTTCCACAGTATTAAATGAATCATCCACGTATTTCTTGTTTGCTGCGTTATACATGTACAATGGGTCTGCTACTTGTGCAATAATCTGCATTTCAGCTTCGTATGCATATATATTTGCATTTTCCACAAGATTCTTTTTTATGAGCACCACATCCTTTATAGAAGTTGCCAAATCAGCATGTATCTTATCGACATATTCTTTATTTACAGCATCATTATATTCCTGTGGTTTTACAACATTAACAATTTTCCGTCCATTAACATCATACTCCCCGAATTCATTCAGTTTCAGACTATTCTTTTCTCGAGCGAACGCATTCTGCTCTAAACGTCTTCCGAACTTATCAACAGACATATTTAAAATGAAATATTATTTAAATCAGTCCCCACATATATATTTATTCGATAATATCAGCTTCTCGCAGCTCCTCAATTATGGATACTATTTCATTATTATGAGCTGTATGCCCAGCGTGTGTTGATGCCAGCAATAGCCGTAATCGATCCACAAGTTCATTAATGGTGTCACATTCATCACATCATTATTGACAACTCCGCGTCCTAACACTGACGCAGACTGTGAACGGTGGCGTGCAGCAGGAAATGCCGGTTTTAAAATCTTCATCCATTTATTACTTTTATTACCTTTTAACTGCTCGGTAGCGCTATAATTTCGTTCATACACATTCGAATCCTTTATTATTTCAATATAATTTTCTGTATCACGTTCAGTGTATGTTTTAGGAATTTTTTTAAATAAAAGCTCATAGAAACCTTTTGTACCCAAATAGAATTTTTCACCAACTAATATGTCATTATGGACAATATTAACTGGCTTGTCTCCTATTTTAAAATTACCTTCGTCATCTTTTCTTATACCATATGTTGTATCAAGTTCACTACTATCAGCGGTTACAAAATATAGCAGATAATCAGCCGCTATATGACCAAACTCTTCACTGTACTTTTCTTTTAATTCAATAATTTGTTTTTTCTAATACTGATTTAATCATTGACCTTGGTGAATGCTCTTCTGCTTTCTCAGCAATAACGCTCATATCGAGAAATGGTGTTGCTGGTTCGAAATTTAATTTTCGTGGTGTTAATAAAATATTTTGACTACTGCTGGGTGTAGCCGGTGAAACTTCCTCTTCAGATTGCGCTTTTATCTTCCTACTCTTCATTCTTGCTTTTTTATTTTTCTTTGTATATTTTTTTACAGATGACATGTCTTCATCAGATTCATAAACATTTTGTTGAACTAGTTCTTTCAGTGGATCCGTGATTGGTTTAAATGTGTCAATTGTGTAATTGTTGATTATCTGCATGCCCCCGTTTAAGAGCATTATATTTCTTCCGTATGACGTCACTGACTTGTATTATTTCTTGTAAAGTTTCTTTCTCTTTTCTCATCATTTGAAAAAACTGTTGAGTGCCACCGTTGTTAACGCCAAACAGTGCAATGAGCCACTAAGCGATTAGAATAAGCTTATATTGCATATATATATATATATATATATATATATATATATATATATATATATATATATATATATATATATAATACATCACACCGAAACAGTCCATTTTAAGAAATCGTCAAACCTTCTTCGATAACGTCCTTCTCGCTCACAGTCTTTGTTAATAACTACGAAACCGTATTTATTACATTTCCAACAGTTTGCACATAGTTCTTTAAACGTATTGAAAGGCATATCGGTCGTTATATGATCATCATACACATGTTTCAGATTCATTTCATCTTGTTTGAATAGTACAATTAAATTAACATTGTCTCGTATCAGATGTTTGGGTATCCGTGCATATGTCTGACTTAAATAAAATAAATGTATAGCATTGTGACGTCCCATGCTAAAATAATCTCGCATATGATTCTGTTTATCACAAGAAATATCATCGAATATAAATATTGAATTTTGTTTCGCATCTTTCACACTGACTACCTCACTGTTCTCATCATAAGGAAAGTAACCCATACCTTTAACGCGTGATAAACATTGCTGTATAAACTGATATTTCGGTTGATGTAAAGACTTAGAATAAACGTAGACATTTGCAAATTTCAAACCGTTGGAATGTGTAAGCAAGCCCAGCATCACATTTGTCTTACCGCAATTAGACGGTCCGCAAATGATAGAACGTATACTATCAGGCAACAAATATCCATGCTTTTTGCGTTTATTCTTTTGCTCACACGCATTATCGGAATTTGTAACTGTTAAATGCTGCTTTTGTTTGATAAACTTCATGTTCGACTTTGCAGGTATATAAGAACGTGACAGGTATTTATAGTTTTCCAGTAATACATATGTAACGCTTGAGGTATCAATGTTGGTCCACGGTGACGGTATAGTGAACAGTGTTATAAATTCATTACCATTCGAATTACACATTCCCGGCTATCAGTACTGTGGTCCGGGAACTCAGCTAAAAAAACGACTCGAAAGAGGCGATCCTGGAATAAATCCACTGGATGCTGCATGTAAAGAGCACGACATTGCATATTCACGAAATACTGAATTAGCAAAGAGACACGAAGCTGATAGGGTGTTAGCAGAACAAGCTTGGAAACGAGTTAAATCTGAAGACGCATCCTTCAAAGAACGTGTAGCCGCCTGGACTGTTGCAAATGTAATGCAAGCAAAACGAAAGTTCGGTATGGGATACAAAAACAAGAAGAATAAAGAAACTGCAAGTAATATGAGTGTATTCAGTGAAGCTGTAAAATCAGCTCGTACTGCATTGAAAAAATCAGACACTACAGATGAAAAACAAGCAATAAAAACAGCTTTAAAAGCAGCTAAGAGAGTATTTAAAAGAAAACCATTAAACAAAAAAACTATATCACCTCGTATTATACCGATACCGAAGAAGAGTGGTATACTACCATTCTTAGTACCGCTATTTGCTGGTTTATCAGCAGCAGGCGGTTTAGCGGGTGGTGCGGCTGGTATTGCTAAAGCCGTGAACAGTGCCTCTGACGCAAGAAAAGCACTCGCTGAATCTGTACGTCACAATAAATCTATGGAAGCCATTGCAATTGGAGGTAGACAGGGTCATGGAATGTATTTAAGACCGTATAAAACCGGTCTGGGACTGTATATGACAAAACCGCTAAAAAAATGCCAAAAACTGCGTTAAGTGACATTGAGATGAGAGAATATGCAAAGAATATTCCATATTTTCGCGGTGTTTTTATGCGTAACGCCCTACCAAAGAACCGTCCTGCAAAACATGAGTGTGCTATAGTAAATCTAGATGATAAAAATGGACCCGGTACACACTGGGTAGCATATGTAAAAAATGATAATCGCGTTTCATACTTTGACAGTTTTGGAAATTTACAACCTCACGCCGAACTTATTCGATATTTTGGTCCAAATGTTAAAATACAATATAATCATAGACAATTACAAAATTATAACACGTATAATTGCGGTCATTTGTGTTTAAAATTTCTTATAAATAACAAGTAGTGAAGTTTTTATGGCTCCGTGCTCTAACATGTCTTTCACATTATCTCTCACGGGTAATACGTCCGAGATTAGTGCTGACTATTTTCCACCAATTGAACTACTTGGTGAATATCACATTGGATTGGTTGATTTGCAAACATTCAATTCAATACCGAACATTGATGAAACAAACAATAAGTTCAACTATGACAATGACATACTGAAAATTCCTGTGGGATCATATGAAATCGAAGATTTAAATAGGTATTTGCGTGCAGCGTTGGGAAATCAGACTGTGTCAGACAATAATGAAAGCAGAGAAGATAAAGAAGTAAAGATTGTGAAAAATCTTAAAAGGAAGCAGCTAATACTACAACCGAATAATAATACGTTAAAATGTGAAATTAAGAGTTCATGTAAAATTGATTTCACTCATTCCGACAGTATCAGTTCATTGCTAAATTACTTACAGAAAATATATGGCATATGTCAGATTTACCAGTGAGCATTCTTCAAGTAAACGCTGTATTAATTGAGTGTAATATCGTGACTGGTACATATAAAAATGAAAAACTTGTACATATAATACATGAATTCTTTCCAACTGTACAGCCGGGCTATAAAATCATTGAAGTGCCATCAAATGTTATTTATTTACCCGTCAACACTCGAAGCATAAACAATATTACGCTTACGTTCACTGACCAAGACGGTCAATTATTCAATTTCAGAGGTGAAACAATCACAGTTAGACTTCACCTGAAACGATATGGGAATTTGTTATAAATATACTGCTGACAACACGAAAGTTGCCAGTAACCTTGCAACGTCAGCGGTGAATAGATTAACTCGTGCACCGTCAGCAGTGAACAGATTAACTCAAGAAAATATTTTGTTCTTAATATCGCATGGCTTCAAAATAAAGCAGAAAAAATAAAATGTCTGCTGATATAATAAACATCAATAACGATGTACGATATGATAATGCAATTTCACGTTTTGAAATTCATACACATCAACCGTACGTTGTAACATCGTTCAATAATTCAGATGAAATAAGAATTCCTATACAACAAAAAGACATTTACACACTGTCTAGTGAGAGTTTTCTGTACATTGAGGGGAGAGTTGTTAAATCTGACGATGGAACCAGCCCTCCGAATGATGCAAAAATTGTAAACAATGGTATTGCATTTCTGTTTGATGAAATTCGATATGAGATTAATGGAGTCGAAATTGAGAAGAATAAACTTGTCGGCATATGCAGTACTATGAAAGCATATGTTTCGCTACATGAAACTGAAAGACAAGCGCTAGAGAACGCTGGAGCCTTGGATCGAATATTGCAGATGCGAATGGATATTTCAATGTTTGCATACCACTTCGATTACTATTGGGATTCGCTGAAGACTATAAAAAAATAATTGTTAATGTTAAACAAGAACTTATATTAATTCGCGCTCGATATGATATGAATGCATACAAGAGTACATCAGAATTGAAATTTTGATATCAGAATGATCAGTCGGAACAGATGGCCGGCCCGTTCGCCAGATTTAACACCGATTGATTTTCATTTATTTGGTTTTAAAAAAAATAATGTTTATAGCAATCGGCAACACACACTTCTTGAATTACAAGAAAATATTCGAAATGCTATAAACTCCATATCTAGAGAACAATTAATTAATGTTTTTGAAAATGTTAAGAATAGAGTTAATAAATGTATTGAGTGTGAAGGAAGGCATTTCGAACATTTATTATAAACAATTTTTATAACAATGCTGTTTTTTAATTCTTTATTTAAAAAAATTAACTGTACGCCAATGCGATTTGTCAATCGTAGTCAGTATGGCAACAAATGCGGCAAACAAAAAATCAAAACGAGGCGGCACGGACAATATATCTCGATCGCTCTGTATATACTTACATGAGTTCATGATAGAGAGTATACTGCAATTTAACATGTATTATAATAGGATAGTATACTTTCGTGAAACACTTCTCGATATATCAACAGCATTTCTTTCATTGCGAAATTACATAAATTATTATTGGCATCAACAGTTAACAAACAACCCAAATCATCACCAAGCACACTTGCTCTGGATATCAGCTCATTGAAACATCCATCAAAATCGATTGATAATAATAAATTTATGTAATACGTTACAAATGGCTCTAGTACATAAAATATTTTCCAAACTTGTTCAGCCGATAACAAAATTTCTCTGTTCATACATTCAATTGAAATTACTTTAACATTTTCTTATATTGTATGGTAATGTAGCTTATGAATCCGTAAACTTTGGCTTTCAACATTATTTCTACCTTCTAAATATCCCATAATTATATCACGGAATTGTAGGAATTCGTTCCAGTCATTTGTATTGAAGTGTATTCCATTTTGTGAATTTGAATTTGTTATATTTACAACAATAGCAAATTTTTGCAAGGGATCAATCCTGCGGCTGTACATAATTTGTAGTGAATGCTTGTGGTGTTATGACTTCCATTTCGGGTGCTGTAGGAATTTGTTCCTTCAAGCTAACTCGTTTTTGACAGGCACCTAATCCTATTACCATTTTTCGTTTCTTCGACTCGAGTGATGTCTGCCTCATAATGCTACATATCAAATTTATAATGAACATAAATATTTGAAATATAAAAAAATTATCGTTAACTTACCTCAACAGACGTAGTATGTGTGTATTCAATCACTTCAAAAATCTGTTTGAATTGCTATGCTGTAATATTTTCACTCTTATGTGTAATTTTATTGTTCAAATGGCTTTAAAGATAACGCATTCAAGATATTCTATTTATATACCCCTTAAAAATATAGACTGTCAGTTGATACGGTATTGTCGTGTGGTTAAACAACCTGATTAACACGCTTAAAAATAAAATACCAGTCACAAATACCACAAGCAGGTTTTTGCTCTAATTTCCCTGCACACACGCAACACCACCTTTTATAAACAATACTAAAATTCAAAACACACAATTAGTATAAGCAATAGAATAAACAATAAATAATGACGATATAAACTGTTCACTAGGAGATTATCAATGAATAAAAATATCATAAATGTGATATTGTTTGTAAGCATTAAACGTATGTTAAATAAAGAATTATAGAAATTGAAAAAGAATTGAAATTGATTAACACGCGGTAGGTATGGGTTCGATTTTCACTTAAGTTATGTTTTATTTTTATAATTTAATTATTTTTTTTTCATGTGCTAAAGGAAATTTTGAAAAAAATGTCAGATGCACAACTAGACCATAATACACAATTGCAGAACAACATAATCTCTTTAACCTTGGTTATAAAAGTTTAACAATCATCTATACTAAGTATTACATGTTAGACAAAAGTAAAAATTATTAACAGATATGACCTGTAAAAGTATGAAAAATTTATTAAAGAATACAAAATAAACTGCATGTACATTCTGCAATCGACGTCAAAGACCGAAAAGTCGCAAACAAGTTCATACGCGCTGGTAGTTCTCATAAGTTTTATTCTCGTAATTGTCGAAATTTATTAGGTGATTGCAAATTTACGTAAGTCGCGTATTACGTAACTCGGAGAGGTGACTGTAGTTCGAAAGATCGCTTCGCCACATTTAAATTATTCTCACTCGATCCCGCACTTATAACACCATGAATACAAACATGACGAAATAAATTTAATACCGCTCATAAATATTTTTTTTATTAAATAATCAAATGTTTTCCTGTCATTGTTGAAATTTGCTGATACAAATATAATAAAATTGTAGAATTAAGAGGTATAATTCACACTAATTTTAAAGATGATTTTATTATGATGAGTATTATTTGTTACTTTCTTTCATTGCTTGCGATAGCTATTACGATCAAATGTATTTTATCAGAGAATAAAATAAATAGCATATTTAAAAATAACAACATCATTGCAAGACACCGAAGGTTAAAGAAAAGCGAATTGAAAATTAAATGTTTCCTTGAACCATTTGATATACTAGATCCCCTCAATGTAAGTAACAGCACGTTCCTTCATTTTGTCTCAACGCAAACCGTGCTCGCTATATTGTGTCTAGCGATGGTACTTCAAATTCATAAAATGTTCATAATGTTCAAAATGTACATTAACGGAATACTTGTATTACGTATTATATATCTACGTAATTGTGCAATAAAATCTACGATGTAACGGACTAATGTGAGCGATCCGGTGTCTGTTAAAGCCAAAAATCCATTATATAAAGTAGATTTTCCAAATGTGTATGTTACAAAATTAACAAATTAGTTAACCTGTTTACTTATGTAGATTATTTTATATAAATAAAATTATACATGAAAAGATTAAACTCACATACAATATGATCCTGCGTATTCTTGTACTAATCACGCACCGAACATTGTTTACTAGCGGTTAAATTAATCAGAATGAGTCAGAATGAGAAAGGGTATTACTAGTGCTGCAGAGTTGGTCGTTAAATGAGGACTACCTGTAATTTATTGTGAACGCGAACTACATGGATGGCAATTTCCTAAGCAGAAATTGAAATCTCGTTTATTAATAATATACTAACTAAATCTCGAATAAAAATTAGCGATGTGTGCTTACCTATTAAATACCATTAATACTACTGGACGGAGATGCGATATTATCCTTTTTTATTCACGGGTTTAAATTGAACATCGTCCTAGAACCGGCGGCATATGTTAGCTCTGTCAGAGCTAACATATCCAACACTACCCGGAGATACTTCTCTTTGGCTGGTATTCATGTCAGCTAACACACATAAACACGACTTTACTCTGCTTAAACTTTTGCCAACTGACTTCCGAACAAGTTATCGAACGTGTTACGACATGGAATATTCAATAAGTCGGAACATTCTCGTAATCGAATGTAAAATTTGCACCGATCGACCGCTCTCTGAACGTTTGTACAATTTTACTTTCGGAGTGATACTAACCATTAATACGACAGCAGAACGGTTTTATTTATAAAACGTGCTACGGATGTTAATGAAATTATTAATAACTAGTGTGATTCGAATGCCTTTTAAGATATCGTTTATTTTTATTTTCTCAGTAACGTGGTACTAACAATTAAGTCCACCTACGCCGGTCTGAATCGCTAGTTATTAATCATGCATTGATAAGTCTATAGTACATACAGGTATACAAATTTTGACAGCATGGTTTGTTAATAATGGAAATACAATGTTTGACTGTTATTTATAAGTAAAGAGCGGATTATATGCAAAATGCATATTGTAGAATATTGATCTTGTAAAATAATCCTTCCGGATCTAGATGAATCACATTATTTGGAGATATATAACACGAACTTAATTTTGCATATATTTGCAGTTATGATCATATTTTCGTAAATTGTGCATATTATTGCATAATTTGTGCTTTTCTAAATAAATCTTACATTTTACTCAAAACAAAATTCACTCATGTAAAATAATTCATTTGCTACGATCGTTGTGAAGTTCGGTCAGGTTGTACTTAGAGATGCACCGAAGCATGGTTTGGCCGAATAAACGAATACCGAATATTCGGCCTACATTTTCGCCGAAGCGCCGAATATTCGGCCGAAGCATATAACATTTTGTAAGTAAAACATTTAAATTTAAACTCCGGACAATTTGCTCAAAAATATACTTATTTTGACCAAAGAAAAATATCTACAAAAATATAATTATTTTACCCAATTATAATGACATAAAATACCTTATAATAAAGAATAATTATAGTAAATTTAATAATTGAAATGAAGTTTTGCTAAATTATGATGTATGAAAAGTAATTATTCGGCATTTTTTGGGAGCAACCTACTTCTCTTCATAAATATATCCAGCCTCTGAAAAAACTCTTTCACGATATACGCTGATAGCCTGTCCATATGCCAGCAATAAGCTTTTTCGCTTCGGCCGGCCGAATACCGACTCTTACTACTGCTTCGGCCGAAGCCGAATATTAAACAAATACGCCGAATCAGTCGAATAACGAAGCGAAACCGAAGCTTCGGTGCATTTCTAGTTGTACTATTCATTTCAAAAACATTCATTTTGTCGTTATGATGAAAATCATAGGTAAAACACAACGACGTAAGTTACATAATGCACATTCGTAATATAGTGTTTGCTAATTTCGTTATAAAAATATAAGATAGAACATTATATTTTGAGAAATTAAACAAATAATTTTCCAATGAATCTCAATCAATTATGTCTATGGCACATCATACAGCATCGTAGAAAATATAAAAACAACAGAACCCACCCGTCTGCGAAAAATAGCTGCCTTTCTATTTTCATCGCACAGCAAAACGCTGAAACGAAAGTGTCTTCGTTTCATATGTATCTTTGGGTCGCATTTTAGGTTAGTTTGGGTTTATATTTGTCATTTTGGTTTGAGAAACGGATGCTTTCTGTTTTTTCATCGTATTTTCTACGGTGCTGTGCCATAGGCATTACGGAAGCAAAAGTTATTCTAAATGGAATAGACTTACCGCAACACTTATAAGCGCCAATTACTGTTTTGTGTACGTAACAATTTAAAATTTGGAAGCCGAAGGCCTTCCGTTTACAGACACTAATCAATAAGTTTAATATATCTTGTAGTGAAGTTTGTGGTCAAATAGGTAAAGGCATTGAAAAAAAAAAACTCAATAAAGTTTTAGCGACAAATTCTGGGTACCTAGTTCTTGTAAATGCATCTAAAGTTAAATTCGAAATCGATCCAAAGATTTTATCTGTGTTGAAAAACGCTCCAATTACATCAACTTATAAATATATTTTATCTGATATGCGACAATTTGGAGAAACACTTTATTGTAAGTTATAGGCAGAAAAGTAATGAATCAGAATGAAATATATTGCATCTTTTTCACATAAAAAAGTTTTTGTTTAATACAGGTTGTTTTATTATTTCTTCTTAGGTATATTTTGCATATAATATTGCATATTTTAACAAACTGACTGCATATCTGCTATATTTTTAGTGCATATATATGCGCATATATTTGACTTTTTTTGTGCATATTAATCCGCTCTTTATTTATAAGTATTGGCAGCTGTCAATAAATTTGGTTTTTAATTATGCTTCCCAAGTTGAGAGAGCATAGAACTAATTTTATGTATAAGTGGTGTCTGGCAGCTGTCTTGACCATTCTGTAAAGAAATTTAGAATGATTTGGGAAAATATTTATGAAAAAAAAAAACAAGATTTCAAAAGTCAAACATGATTGGATCATATTTTTAGGTGAGATCGATAGAGTAATATTGGAAGAAAGGCTTTGGATGAATAAATGCAATAGAAAGTATATTGAATAATGGTAGAAATTCTGGGGAAAGTATAACAGGAGAGCATACATGATGTGTGGATGTTGATGCGAGCGAAAGAAATTTGTAATGGGCGTTTTACATCAATTCATCAAACAAACGTCAAATTTATTATTCCGTCAATGACCGTGGACCATAAATGTTTTTTAAAGGCCAGTTCAATGAAATTTAAATTATTTGAATAGTGATTTGAAATTTTATTGATGTAAAGCGCATTTAAGGAAGAACCGCTTATTTATTACAAAGTTACAATTCATCAAGTAAATTCACGAAAGTACATTGAAAAATTGAGATTATATTGTAAAATACTTTGTGATGAATGCAAAATTTTCTTCCTCAAATCTGTCATTTTCGAAAAATATTAGTTATGTTATAATCTTTGCCGAAATGACTATTATTAACATTTTTATTTTTATTTAAACATTTAATGGTACAATATAATTCATATACATACATTTAACTCTTCAATAATAATCTGTCATATACATTTAACTCTTCAAAAATCTGTCATATGCATTTAACTCTTCAATAATCTGTCACATTACACTAACTTTCAAAACAATTACTACAAACTAGGTACAAGGTCAGGACCACAGGATAGATTAGGTTTCAGTTTTTTAATGGAAAGGATAATAGTATCGGTACTAATATATTTGAGAGATATGGGGTTGTTAGAATGAGTGTGAAGCGGAGGCAGAGGATCGTTTGATGGTGTAGCAAAGACATTACTAAAATGCGAGGCGAATGCTTCAGCTATCGAAGTGGGCGTAGAAAGAGGGACATTATTAAGGATCATCGTGGCTGGTAAAGAGGAGCTGGTCTTTTTGGATTGAATGAATTTCCAGAACTTAGAGGGATCAGATGAAATTGAAGATTCGCATGAGTGGATGTATTGGGCATTGGATTCTGTAAGGTCATATTTAATTTTAGATCGCAATTGCTTGAATTTATCTGAGTACGATGGTATGGCAGGAAATTTGTGATGCATTCTCAGGTAGTGGGATTTTAATTTAATGTTTTTTTTTTTATCTCAATAGAAAACCAAGAATGTTAAGTATACTTATAGGACGGTTTAGGAGGGACACATTAACGAAACATATTGTACAGGACTGTATAGAAAAAGTCACATCAACATCATTGAAGCTAGAAAGCATGTTTCAGGCATACCTGCCAATTAAATCATACAGTTTTACAAAATTAGCACACTTAAAATTATATGAAGTAACACCTATACTATGGGAATTATGGCACTTAATGTTATTACATACATCAAGTGAGACATGTAAAGCGGGATGCGAAGAGTATCCAACGCCGAGTATGGGCTCAGATTCACGAGAAACGGTGCAGGTAAAGTTGGTTATAACTAAATATAACAAGGAGACAATGTCCCGACCGGAACACGGATTTGGCTGAATTTTTTTTTAGTTGTAGTTGGACAGTAGTAGTGATTTGTGGTAAAGTAGTAGCGCGCAATGTTTTGTCCTTTTCGAGAAAAAGAATTTAAAAATATAGCAGTGTTTATATAGTTGTTTAAAATGCGCACTGGCAGTTGTTGCAGCGTTGCCGAGAGGTTAAGAGGCTTATCTACGACCTTATCTACCACGCGCTCGGTCAGGGTTCGATTCCCGCCTAAGTTGTTTTTATTTTTATATTTTAATTATGAATATGAATGAAAAACAGCTTATATTAATAATTTATTTATTTTTTACACGTCCGGGAGTAGAAGTCGATTTCTATGGCGTCAAACGCGGGACGGAAATGAAGCATTTACTCCCTAGGGACGAAAACACTTTTCAGAAGGGAGTTTTCATTATAATAATGGTTTTTGTAAATAAATGTCTGTTGTCATGGTACGCGTTGCATGGAAACATTTACAAAGGCTTCTAAATATTGCAATTTCGCTCCGATTTATTATAATTCATTATTTATGAAATTATGTGTTTCTACTCCCGAACGTGCAAAATAGTACATTATACACCAAGGGAGAGAAACCACTTATTTTTCCTGAGGTGTAGTTTGAAGCCTGAGGGCGATGCCAGAGAGCTACAAATACATCGAGGGAAAAATGGTGGTCTCTCTCGAGGTGTATATACTATTTTTACACGTCCGGGGTATAATGTACTATTATTTTCACTCATCAGTCTCGTCGTTCTGCGGAGTTTTTTTAGTAGCTTTTGGGATAGCAATCGTCACAGAATTCTCACAAGTAAAATAATACCGCCGCCACGAGTTAGACCACAGCCGGAAAAGTTATGGTCAGAGCGAAACACAGAATAAGTACTATCCGAAATTTCGGAGTTTAGGATACTATAACTCAGCCAGGTTTCCGAGAAAGCAATAACATCCTAATCAAATGCAGGCAAAAGGGAAGATAGGCTACAGAGCTTAATGTTTGGGCCCTGAATGTTCTGATAGTATATAGAAAGTTTATTCTGCGGTAGCTCTTCTCTATGCCGAGAAGATGAGTTTTTTGCTGGAGCAATTGTGGGAACGCCATTTTTATAAAAAATGCGGATGTCTAGTTCACCTTGAGATTTGCGCTTTTCCAGTTCATTTTTTACTTTCTTGAAGTGCTGCTGTTGCAGCGGAGTGCGATCACAGTTGATGTATACGTTTTTTTAGTTCAGGATATTTCCTGGCATTTTTTTCATGACGTATGAGGTAGCGTGTATCATCAATACAATTGCTGAGACTAACACTGGGGGCTGTCTTAGCGACAATATTACCTACTGCTACAGTCAAGTTCTCATTGGCTGTTTCGGGTAGTTCAGAAATGATCACGTTATACTCACGCTTCTGTCTTTCAACAACGATTATGCTTTCCACTGTAAAGCTAGCAGTCGGTGCGTGAGCTCTAACTTGAAATTTGCTATTTAATTCGGTTATTTGCGTCTGGACCGCAACTATCATCTTTTTCAACGAGCCGATTGTGTCACCGTCGTCACTGAGACACTGTTTGCAGTAAATTTTTATCGACTTCGTATGTGCTCGCATGAATCTGGAGACGTCATCGATAGTCAGATCGACACAAGAGAGATGGATCAGTCGATGACAGCCGTCGCAGTGAACGGACTTTTGCAAGTCGTTACTGATTGATTTATTGCAATTCGGGCAAGGCACAGCGGTCGGCATTGCAAATCGGAGCGTACGAATAAATGCGACGAGGTTAATGAACTAATAGCACTGATTAAACGTGTTACGATTTATTTTCTAATTGTCTTGTTTCCCTTCTGCTCTGTTTTGCGTATCCCACTGTCCTTCATTTGTCCCCATGTGTATGTCGTGTAATCTGAAATGCATAGTTGTTTCTTTATTTCCCGCTCCATCATCGTGATATCGTGATTAAAATATAAGATTTAGATTCAAGTTTGAAATAAATTTAGTTCACTTACCCGTTTAATTCCAGTATAATATATATATTTTTCTTTCAATATTCATCTTAGGTTAGCTTTCAATTTGACAAGCACAATAATGAAGTTGCTTAGCTTGTACGTGCAATTAGTATTTAATATCAGACCCGTTTATACCTAACCATTGTAGCGTATTTTCTATTGTTTCGTATAGACAAAAATAAATCATTTCAATAATTTAAGTATTTAAACTGTTTATTATCAATATCCAAAGTATATTCTTAAGCATAAAATAATTGTTAGTCCCTAGTATCATATTTTTGCCGTAACATGTATTTCCGATTACTCTTCTGTTGTTCCCGTGTAATTGTTCCTTATTGTGACCTTGGCGACCGTTGTTTCATTTGGCGCGATTATGATATTCTTTCCTTGTTTTCAATTACTTATTTTTACCTCTCTTTCCTTGATTTAAAAAAAATCCGGAAAAGAAAAAAAAGACAGGATAGTTGGTTCAACCTTGTACGTGTGTGGAGGTCAAGGGCCTAGTGCAAAGTCAAATTCGCGATTGGACAGTTTTCGTTGATTTTATTTTCTGTTTGAGAAAATTTAATTATCCTCTATTAGAGGAATTTCTATGTTCTTCGTGAACTCCTGCACGAGGTTGGAGAGTTTTCCTCCTCGGCAGGATACCTGTTTTATTCAGGGATATTGTTTGGTAACACGAGGCACCCTTGTCCGCTATACAAATTGGATCGACACTGTACCCGTTTGGATGACTACGACGGCCAGGGATATCCGTTAGAGCTGAATCCCGCAATTAACGTTGCCGCACCCAAGGTCATTCGACATCGCGGACCCGCAGAGACGACCTATGGAAGCACGTGGTCACAGCTAAGTGGACCCTCAACCCCTTTGTTTATTGTTATTTATATATATATATATATATATATATATATATATATGTATATACTTCACAATTAGCGAAAAAATTCAGTCTCAAAATGAACGTTATTACGCAACCAATTACGTTATCCATTGACAACTTAGATTCTATGGGTGTTAAGTGTAACAGTCGGTCGTACAAATACGGCCCTCTCTTGCCGGATAACATTCGTTGCATAGTGTGCGGACCATCGAATTGTGGCAAAACGAATGTAATGATTAATTTGTTAAAAGATAAGAATGGATTACGGTTTGAAAATGTGTATTTTTACGCTAAAACACTACAACAACCAAAGTATCAACTGTTGGAAAAACTGATCGGGAAGGTCAACGGGATGTGCTACTTTGGTTTTAGTAATAATACCGATATTATGAAACTCTCTGAAACAATCCCCAATTCAGTTTTTATATTCGACGATGTGCTCTGTGACTGTCAAAATGTGATGCGTGATTATTTTAGTATGGGACGCCACTGTGGCGTGGACTCTTTTTACCTGTGTCAGTCATATGCAAGAATACCGAAACACTTGATTCGTGATAATGCGAACTTTTTAGTACTTTTCAAACAGGACGATATGAACTTGCGACATATTTACAATGACCATGTAAACACAGACATATCATTTGAACAGTTCAAAACGTTATGTTCATCGTGTTGGTTGAATAATTATGGTTTCCTTGTCATCGATAAAGATAGTGATATAAATAGAGGGCGATACCGACGAGGTTTTGATTCATATTTTGTTGTTCACTCAGACAAACACAAAAACGATCTTAGACATCTACCGAAAATAGACAAATTGCGTGTAAATTTAATAAAATGTCAAGAAGACAAGTAAAGAATTCAAATGCGCCAAGTTGTGACAACGATGGTGCACAAATAACTCGAGAAATCGACGAAGCGGCAAACGTTATTAGACAGAAACATCGTGAATTAAAAAATGGTGACATTGCACAACAGGAATATTTTCCCATATGAGGAACTACTTAAAACGGATGTGGGTCATGACACTATATACACGTACTTACAAACATCTGTCGGTCCCGAGGTAAGGTCATATCTGAAACATTTGATATTCGAGGGCGGTGGTGGAGGTGGTCAAAAAGGGTTATCTACAAGTAAATTTGATCAACGTTTCGTCGTGCGCCGTGAAAACAATCAATTTCTTATTGGTGATGAAATTGCTACATTCGATAATGTCGATAATCTGTTTATTAAGAATAAAACATATCACATTACACCAGCCCAATTGTTGTTTCTTATAAATCCGAAAAAATACACAACCGACGACCGGGATAAATACGGAGAAATTGTATATAACACAAATGCACATCAATTGGCATACAACCCTCACATATCTATGGCTAGTAACCGGAGTGGAAAGTATAAGAAGCTAATTCAACCGTTCGTTGTCAAAAATAAATCCACACATATTACGGGAAAAGGTACACCGAATCTTTTACACGTCTCAAAGGCTCCTGTCGATTATGTCTACTACGACGATCCCAATGAGATGGTAGCACGTCTACATTTGTACACACACACACACACACACACACACACACACACACACACACACACACACACACACACACACACACACACACACACACACACACACACACACACACACACACACACACACACACACACACACACACACACACACACACACACACACACACACACACACACACACACACACACACACACACACACACACACACACACACACACACACACACACACACACACACCTACACACACCTACACACACCTACACACACACACACACACACACACACACACACACTCTCACATACTCACACACTCACACTCACACACACACACACACACACACACACACACTCTCACATACTCACACACTCACACTCACACACACACACACACACACACACACACACACACACACACACACACACACACACACACACACCACGGGGGGAGTCTGAAACCCCCACGTGGCGCGTCCTCAGGTGGCGGATAGAGGAATGCCCGCTAGATATAGCGGGTAGGAGGGAAATAAAATACCTCCCGCGGACCAACAGACTGAGGGAAGGTCACCCCGAGAAAAAACCAAAGACGATCGGTTTGAACTGCAGCCCACTGGGAGTGCCCTTTGCAGGGGCTGATGTGAGCTTGCTCTGCCGACGTGGTAGCTGCAAGGTATAACCAGGGACCAGCCCCTTCGGGCCCTGATCAGGAAGTACGTATTGAACTTGGAGATCGGAATCCGAGTCGCCCCGGGCGAGCTCCAGTCCGTCCGTGTATTCCGGGACTGGTAAAGCGGAAGCTGGGCCTCAGGGAACTGGGGTAGGTTCAACGAACCGAGGGTATACCCGTTCCCAGCAATTCCTGGCCCGCCCCCCTACGTACGATGCGCTGGCAAAACACTACTACATGGATTCAGTAAACCCAAGGGAGAAGAACTCGGCAGAGTTCAGAAGAGTGAAGTTTCTGGCACTGGGAAAGAAGATTATAGATCTTCTAGACTTTGTTAAGCCGAAGCATAATGTGCACAGCGAGATCAAACGGATGGCGAATTCCATACGTACGATGTACGACCAGCTCGCGGACATGGAGGAATCGTCACCCGCAAACAGATCAGAAGCAACTGTGGCGAGCACGCAGACCTCGCCCGGCCTAAAAGCGAAGAGCGAGCGCGAAGCACCGGAAACAGTGGTGGCGGATACTCAGAGTACGCCTGATTTGAGGGAAAACAGCGAGAAGAACGCAGCAAGGAAGAGGAAACCGGACGAGTCTCCCGAGTTGAAAGAGAAAAAGCGCGTAAAGCCGGACTGGAGGAAGACCGGACCGTCGACCGGAGCTTTTCCAGCATCAAGCGCGCCCGTCGTGGCGCCGAGCGGAAAGTCCGATACACAGATGGACTGGCAGGTGGCAGCAAAGCGAAGATCGAGACCCGCGAAGCTGCGATCTTCACGCCCCGACCTCATAATCGTAAAGGCGAAGGAGGGAGGCCCCTCGTACGCGGACATACTGAGGAGGATGAAGAGCGACCCATCACTGAAGGAAATGGGAGGGAGTGTCACCAAGGTAAGGAGGAATGCGGCTGGCAACCTGCTGCTGGAGCTCAAGAAGTCCGTAGCAGTCAACCAGGTCTCGGACGCTATTTCTAAGAATCTGGGCGAGTCAGCGAACGTCGTGGTCCGGAAGGATGAGGTGACACTCGAAATCCGGGACCTTGACGAGCTGACTACGACCACGGACGTCTGCGGAGCCCTTTCCAAGGAGTTGGGGGTAACCATCGAAACACAGGCCATCAAGTCCATCCGGAAGGCGTACAAGAGTACGCAAACAGCTGTAGTCCGACTACCCGCGAACCTAGCCAAGAAGGCAGTGGAAAACGGTCGGGTGCGCATCGGGTGGGTTAACTGCCGCGTCAGGGAGAAAATCGACGTGCGGAGGTGTTACAGATGCTGGGCCTTTGGACATCTGGCGCGTGACTGCAAGGGGACGGACAGGTCCAAGTGCTGTCTCCGATGCAGCGAGGCGGGCCACACACGCGCGGCATGTGCGAGTGCGAAGGCGATGTGTGTGCTGTGCGTGGACAGGAGGAACCACGCGACCGGGAGTTTTGGATGCCTAGCCTACCAAGTAGCTGCGAAGGCAGCGACAGGTAGAAAATGAAGATCATCCAGCTAAACCTCAACCACTGCGAGGCAGCACAAGATCTGCTGACCCAAACAGTGAGAGACCTCAGCGTCGACATCGCTCTCCTGTCGGAGCAGTACAGGGATTCGGAGAACACACGAGCCTGGATACCCGACGCGTCGAGCCGGGCTGCCATATGGGTATGCGGAAAGACCTTCCTCCAGGAAGCGCCGCAAACACCGAAAGCCGGATTCACCTGGGTCAGAGTGGAGGGTATGTACGTCTACAGCGTCTATGCTCCACCAAGCGCCTCGCAGGAAGAATTCGAGATCCTATTGAACGACTTGGCAGAGGGCGCGAGAGGTCGGCGACCGCTCATCATCGCAGGCGACTTCAACGCGTGGGCAGCAGAATGGGGCAGCAGGGAGACCAACAGAAGAGGGGAGGCCCTCCTCGACCTCGCAACTTCCCTGGAAGTAGCCCTCCTCAACGTCGGCACGATTCCGACGTACGCCCGAAATGGCAATACCTCCATCGTGGACGTGACCTTTGCCAGCGAGAGTCTCTCTCCTCAAATCACGTCATGGCGGGTCAGTGACCACTACACTCACAGTGATCACCAGGCCATCGTCATCGAAATTGCCGTAGAGGGAGCACGAGGGGCGAGAGAGGTGCCAGTTCCTGCGAAGTGGAACGCCAGGTCCTTTGACCGTGAATCATTCACCGTCATGGTGGGCGAGGAGGTCCAGCTAGCGGGATCCGCAGAGCACATGTCGACGCAGCTAATGGCGCTGATCACGAACGCCTGTGACGCAGCCATGGCAAAGAGCACCAAAGGGAAACGTCATGCTCCGGTTTACTGGTGGAACGAGGAGATCGCCGAAAATCGGAGCCGGTGTCACCGTACCCGAAGACAGGCACAGCGCGCCCGAAGTCACGAGGACTATGACGCTCTGAGACTCAGACATCACGAGGCGCGGGGGGCCCTGAGGAAGGCTATCAGGGAAAGCAAGCGGCGCAGTTGGATCGAGCTATGTGACACGGTCGACAGTGACCCGTGGGGTAGGCCGTACAGGGCAGTAATGTCGAGGCTAAAGAGCCGTACTACGGCTCCACCATCCTGCTCAATGTTGCTGGAGAGGATTGTGACAACTCTCTTTCCACACCAGCCGGAAATGACGTACACCGAGGAAGGGCCACTCGAGCACCGCCCCGACATACCGGGGATCACGGAAGACGAACTGTTCAAGGCCTGCAGCAAGATCGGGGACTCGAAAGCACCAGGCCCGGACGGCGTTCCCAACGTCGCTCTCAAAGCAGCAATCAAGTCCCGACCAGACGTATTCCTCCGGACGTACAACACCTGTCTCGCCGAAGGAATCTTCCCCAACCGGTGGAAGAAGCAGAAACTGGTCCTTCTCCCGAAAGGAAACAAACCACCGGACGACCCGTCATCGTACCGTCCGATCTGCCTGCTGGATGGAAACGGTGGAAACGAGGGGCTAAGCAGTACTGCGCCATTGTCACTCTGGACGTGAGGAACGCGTTTAACTCGGCGAATTGGGATCGTATCCTATGCGCGCTGAGGGAGATGGAGGTCCCAGAGTACATCAGGCGTATAATCGTGAGCTATTTTAGCGATCGAATCCTAATGTACAGCACAAAAGAGGGACTCAAGAGTCGTAACATCACGGGAGGTGTACCACAAGGTTCGGTACTCGGCCCCCTGCTGTGGAATGTCATGTACGACGGGATACTCAGGCTGCTCCTGCCCACAGGAACTACAACGGTAGGCTTTGCAGACGACGTCGCGGTGGTGGTGGTTGCCAAACACCTAGAAGAAGTCACCCAGAGGGCGAACGAGGCTGTCGCCATAATCCGCCAGTGGCTCTCATCAGCCGGTCTACATCTCGCGGACCAGAAGACTGAGGCAGTTCTCGTGACCAGCAGGAAAGCCAGGGAGACTATTACCCTCACAGTTGGAGGCTGCGACATACCTTCCCAGCCGTCATTGCGATATCTGGGAGTCCAGATCGACGCAAGGCTCCGCTTCGACGAACATCTTCGAGTCGCGAGCACCAAGGCCGGCGCAGTGTGCAACGCGCTAACGCGGATTATGCCAAGGATTCGTGGCCCAAAGCACGCGCGGCGTAGGCTCCTCTCGAGCGTCGTAGTCTCGGTGATGCTGTACGCAGCCCCGATCTGGTCGGAAGCCATGTCAGTGCCATCGTACGCGCGACAAATGACTTCGGTCTACCGTAGGAGTGCCCTGCGGGTGGCCCGGGCATTTCGAACTACCTCGTACGACGCGGTGTGCGTGATTGCCGGCATGATGCCTATCCATCTGATGGCAGAGGAAAGGGCCGACACCCACCGGCGAAGGCGCAAGGATCAGGCGACCAACCGACGCATCATTGCCACGGAATCCAAGACGGCTATGATAGCACAATGGCAGCAACTTTGGGATGCATCGACCAAGGGACGGTGGACACATCGCCTCATCCCCGACATCATGGCGTGGACAACGAGGCAGCACGGAGAGGTGGACTACTACCTTGCGCAGTTCCTGACGGGACATGGCGGCTTTAGAGCTTACCAACATCGCTTCAAGCTGGACGACGACGCCTCGTGCCTCGCTTGCCAGCATGCCCAGGAAGATGTGGAGCATGTGTTCTTCCAGTGCACGCGCTTCGAGGGTGAACGCGAGACGCTGCAGCGGCACTCTCGACAGCAGCTGACCCCGGAGAACATCGTCGGCGAGATGATGCGCAATGAGACCACCAGGAACGCGGTATCCAATGTCGCGGCAGTGGTCATCCAGAAACTCCGACAGGCGGAGAAATCGAGGAGAGGCGAAATGGTATAGAGCCTACACAGAGGGAGGGCTCGTAGACACCTGGAGGGCTCAGAACAGCCAGTCTGCCCCCCGCGAAGTAATACCTGACGGTGGTCCCGCGGGGTGGTGGGATGCATGGGAGGTGGTTTTAGCTGGTAAGAATCCAGCACGGGTCGAAGTACGGGCTTCGATACCTGTCTTCTGAAGATTTCCACCTGAAATGACTTACACCGAGGAAGGGCCGCTCGAGCACCGCCCCAACATACCGGCGATCACTGAAGACGAACTGCTCAAAGCCTGCAGCAAGATCGGGGACTCGAAAGCACCAGGCCCGGACGGCGTTCCTAACGTCGCTCTCAAAGCAGCAATCAAGTCCCGACCAGACGTATTCCTCCGGACGTACAACACTTGTCTCGCCGAAGGAATCTTCCCTAACCGGTGGAAGAAGCAGAAACTGGTCCTTCTCCCGAAAGGGAACAAGCCACCGGACGACCCGTCATCGTACCGCCCGATTTGTCTGCTGGACACGGCGGGCAAAGTGCTCGAAAGAATCATCGGCAACCGATTAGAGGAGACTACCGAAGGAGCCAAGACCCTGTCGCAAAGCCAGTATGGATTTAGGAAAGCGAGGTCCACCGTGGATGCCATAGAAGCAGTCGTGGACACTGCGCGAAAGGCCATCGCTGGCAAACGGTGGAAACGAGGGGCTAAGCAGTACTGCGCCATTGTCACCCTGGACGTGAGGAACGCGTTTAACTCGGCGAATTGGGACCGTATCCTATGCGCGCTGAGGGAGATGGAGGTCCCAGAGTACATCAGGCGTATAATCGTGAGCTATTTCAGCAATCGAACCCTGATATACAGCACAAAGGAGGGACTCAAGACCTGTAACATCACGGGAGGTGTACCACAAGGTTCGGTACTCGGCCCCCTGCTGTGGAACGTCATGTACGACGGGATACTCAGGCTGTCCCTGCCCACAGGAACTACAACGGTGGGCTTTGCAGACGACGTCGCGGTGGTGGTGGTTGCCAAACACCTAGAAGAAGTCACCCAGAGGGCGAACGAGGCTGTCGCCACAATCCGCCAGTGGCTCTCATCAGCTGGTCTACATCTCGCGGATCAGAAGACTGAGGCAGTTCTCGTGACCAGCAGGAAAGCCAGGGAGACTATTACCCTCACAGTTGGAGGCTGCGACATACCTTCCCAGCCGTCAGTGCGATATCTGGGAGTCCAGGTTGACGCAAGGCTCCGCTTCGACGAACATATTCGTGCCGCGAGCACCAAGGCTGGTGCAGTATGCAACGCGCTAGCGCGGATTATGCCAAGGATTCGTGGCCCGAAACACGCGCGGCGTAGGCTCCTCTCGAGCGTTGTAGTCTCGGTGATGCTATACGCAGCCCCGATCTGGTCGGAAGCCATGGCAGTGCCATCGTATGCGCGACAAATGACCTCGGTCCACCGTAGGAGTGCCCTGCGGGTAGCCCGGGCATTCCGAACTGTCTCGTATGATGCGGTGTGCGTCATTGCCGGCATGATGCCTATACACCTGATGGCAGAGGAAAGGGCGGCCACCCACCGGCGAAGGCGCGAAGATCAGGCGACCAACCGACGCATCATTGCCACGGAATCCAAGACGGCTATGATAGCACAATGGCAGCAACTTTGGGATGCATCGACCAAGGGACGGTGGACACATCGCCTCATCCCCGACATCATGGCGTGGACAACGAGGCAGCACGGAGAGGTGGACTACTACCTTGCGCAGTTCCTGACGGGACATGGCGGCTTTAGAGCTTATACCAACATCGCTTCAAGCTGGACGACGACGCCTCGTGCCTCGCCTGCCAGAATGCCCAGGAAGATGTGGAGCATGTGTTCTTCCACTGCACGCGCTTCGAGAGAGAACGCGAGACACTGCTACGGCACTCTCGACAGCAGCTGACCCCAGAGAACATCGTCGGCGAGATGTTGCGCAACGAGACCACCTGGAATGCGGTATCCAATGTCGCGGCAGTGGTCATCCAGAAACTCCGACAGGCGGAGAAATCGAGGAGAGGCGAACCGGTATAGAGCCTACACAGAGGGAGGGCTAGCAGAAAATCTGGAGGGCTCAGAACAGCCAGTCTGCCCCCCGCGAAGCAATACCTGACGGTGGTACCGCGGGGTGGTGGGACGTTTGGGAGGTGGTTTTAGCTGGTAAGAATCCAGCACGGGTCGAAGTACGGGCTTCGATCTGTCTTTTGAAGATTTCCACCTGCCCTCGGAAAAAAAAAAAAAAAAAAACACACACACACACACACACACACACACACACACACACACACACACACACACACACACACACACACACACACACACACACACACACACACACACACACACACACACACACACACACACACACACACACACACACACACACACACACACACACACACACACACACACACACACACACACACACACACACACACACATATATATATATATATATATATATATATATATATATATATATATATATATATATATATACATGTATATATATTACAATCATGACGGTTGACAAGTTCGGACGTGTGTTACGTAGCAGGTCCCATAGTACGGATCATCATGAACAACATCAGCAACGAGGTATTGGTTTTAACATAACACCTAGTGGTGATTTCAATATCTCCGGACGTCGATTAACCAATATCGCCTCTCCAGCAGATGATAATGACGCAACTACAAAAACATATGTTGAAACAATGTTCACAAACCGTGTCACAACGGATATGAAGCTCATACAAGAAAGTGTGACTGTAGTACTGCGTAGACTCGAGACCGAAACGCAACAATTTAATGAAAAAGTTACACGTCTTGAAGAAGTGTTGTTGCATAAATATCAAGAACTCGAATCACAATTAAACGACATTAAACAACAAACACATCAAGTTGTGTTACGTAATCAAATATTAAACAAAAATGTGAAAACAATCAAAGAGCAACTTAAAGATCTACAAAAACAAGTCTAGAGTGAACATCAACATTATGGGTGATGTCAAGCAATCGTTAGTTGACGAGCTACATAAACCAGCCAGACGGAATTTTACCAGAAGACATGTTGTACAACGTGGATATGACGATCTCTGGCAAGCTGATCTGGTCGAAATGATTCCGTATGCACGGGAGAACAGTGGTTTTCGTTACATGTTAACAGTAATTGATAGCTATTCAAAATATGCTTGGGCTTTACCTATTAAATCAAAAACAGCAGATAGTGTTACAGCGGCCTTTAAAACGTAATTGCAACAGCAGAGTGCAAGTAGTGGTTGTGATGGTGCTGGTGCTCGCAAACCCAAGAATCTACAAACCGATGACGGGAAAGAATTCTATAATCGAGAGTTTCAAAAACTCATGCACACACACACAACATTAACCACTATTCATCGTTCACCCATTTAAAAGCAAGCATAGTCGAACGTTTCAATCGCACGTTGAAAGCTAAAATGTGGAAGATGTTCAGTTTTCGTGGGAACTATAAGTGGATAGATATTCTACAAGAATTATTATCGCAATACAACAACTCGAAACATCGTACTATAAATATGAAACCGATTGATGTGAAGCCGACAACACATATTAGAAGCTATGATAAAATGATAAATGTTAATTTAAAAAAACCTAGATTTAAATTGTATGATCAGGTCCGCATAAGTAAATTCAAACATGTCTTTGAGAAAGGTTATACACCGAACTGGACAACGGAAGTCTTTAAAATTGTCGAAGTAAACAGAGGTACAGTGCCTGTTACATATAAACTGAAAGATTGGGAGGGCAATCCGATACAGGGTGGCTTTTATGAAGAAGAACTACAAAGAACTAAACACCCTCACATATATCTTGTGGAGAAAATTATTCGCAAACGTGGTAATCGGTGTTTTGTTAAATGGTAAGGCTTCGATGATAAACACAATTCTTGGATTAATAAGAAAGACATTGTATAATTTTAACATACACATATATAATGTATTTCACGTAGTTTAACATACATATTCATATTTAAAACCATATGTACAAATAGTATCATTATAGCTATGGGGGTTTGTGTCCTACTCTTCGACGCCGAGTAACACCCCACAGACTATCATGGTTCGAATCCCACACGGTTGAATCTACCCATTTTTATTTCATACAAGCAACCCACAACACACACATCTGATAATCTAAATTATATCGGACCGTTACCTACTATAGATATGTATGGTAGCAATCAGATGAGTGTCAAAGAGAATGAAGAATTTATGAACTGTTATCGTGCGTTAAATGGTGATAGTAACTATGTCTTTCACATGGAAAAATAATTAATTGAATATTGTAAAAATGATGTTGATATCTTGCGACATAGTTGTTTAAAATTTAGACAAATTTTCTTAACTAACAATAACGTGGATATAATTCAAAGTGCTCTTACAACACCCAGTGGCTGTATGTATACTTATCGTAAAAATCATTTAAAAAATAACACAATCGCTATAGTGCCGGTCAACGGGTACAGGTGTAAAGATAACTTTTCCTATGAAGCCTCAGTTTGGTTGATGTGGCTTGAACACACACAAAATATCAAAATTCGTTATAGTTTTAAAGATCGTGAACAGGTTGTTTTAGGTTTTCGTGTAGACGGTTATTATGAAGAAGAATCATGTGAAACGAACAACAATAAAAAACGTATCTATGAATATCATGGTTGCTGGTTTCACGGTTGTCGTAAATGCTTTCCGTACGGGCGTGATCAAACATTATACACTGATAATGGTGTAACACTCAATATGCGGCATGAAAGTACAATTAGAAAAATGGACATATTCAAAGCGGCCGGTTATGAACTGATTGAGATGTGGGGGTGTACATTTCGAGAGGAGCGTTTGAGAAATAAACCGTTAGATTCATTTATTAATACACTACATATTCAAGCAATTAAACCACTGTCTCCTCGCGACGCATTCTACGGGGGTCGTGTTGAGTGTTTAAAAACGTTTCACACAGTCAACGAGGCGGTCGAAGAGAAAATCTATTACTAAGACATTTGTAGTTTATATCCGTTCGTTAATAAGTATGGCTGCTATCCCGTCGGTCATCCAACTATAATTGTAGGTGAAGAAGAGTGTAGCAAAAATGGTATTAAACCCACCTCACTCGAAAACATTGAAGGTTTCATTAAATGCTCAGTAATACCACCGAAAGAACTGTACCACCCGGTATTACCTATGACAATTAACAACAAATGTATGTTTGTATTATATCAAAAGTGTGCTTGCGACATGGCCGTAACCGCATGCCAACATTCCGATGAGGAACGAACATTAACAGCCACCTGTTATATGTGAAGTTAGATTAGCACTTGAACACGGTTATAAAATCACTAATATTTACGAAGTGTGGACATTTGAAACAACTCAGTATGATAGGCATACAAACACATACATACATACATACATAACATCACGCCTTTCCCATTACTGGGGTAGCAGGCCCTTTATTCCCTACAATCACTAAAAAAAAAAAAAAAATTTTTAAATATAAAAAAAAAAATTTATATATATATATATATAGAAAACTGCCTTTTATTCCTTATTTTCTAACAATAGCTCGCCAAATACTCCTATCCATACATAACTGTCTCGCCTCGTTAATATCCATACACCTTGTCATACATGCTCTCCTATTATTTCTACTTATAATTTTACGTTCACTCAAAACATTTTCTATCATATTCATCCATTTACTCCTCGGTCTTCCTCGCAATCGTGTTCCTTCAATTTCACCCAAATAAATCTTCTTAGTCAATCTATCATGTGACATTCTTTCCACATGTCCAAACCAACGCAGCTGACTTGAAGCCACTCTTTTCACAACATTTTTACTAATTTCACATTCATCATACACTACTTTATTCCTAATACGGTCTCTTCTAGTCACTCCGCACACTCCTCTCAAAAATCTCATTTCAACCGCAGTTACCCTTTTTTTATTCCGGTTATCCCATACCCAACATTCACATCCATACATCAACGATGGCACAAGTACACCATTATACACACATAACCTAGCTTCTCTTGATACATTCACATTTCTAGCAAACATTCCCAAAGCGCCCAAAACTTTTCTACCTGCAACCACTCTTCTTTCAATTTCAGCATTCATCCGTCCATCTTTCGAAAACATGCATCCCAGATACATAAATTCATTAACTTGTTCCATTTGCTCACCATCTATGCTAATCTTGCATTCCGTAACTTCATCCTTCTCAAAAACTAAAATCTTACATTTTGAAGCATTCATGATCAAATTCAAACATTTTCCCTGATTTCTGACACTCTCAATCATTCTCGTCAATTGTTCCTCAGATTCACCCATAATAACCACATCATCAGCATATGCTAATGCAGGCACAACGAAATCACTTATTTTCACACCATCATTTGTACACTCTAACGCTCGTCGCAATAAAACATCCATATACAAATTAAAAAGCCAAGGAGACATCACACAACCCTGTTTCACACCCACGTCAATATTGAACCATCTACTCAAACTACCATCCACACGAACTGCTGCTTGATTATTTACATATAAAGCCATTAGTGCTCTCAATAACGTACCACTAACGCCATACTCCTTCAAAATAGGCCATAATTTTTCACGCACACCGGTGGTCTATTTACCGATTATGTTAACAAGTTTTTAAAAATTAAACAAGAATCTAGTGGTTGGCCTGATTTTTGTAAAAACGACTCTTTGAAAAACAGCTATATTTCGGATTACAAAAAACGTGAAGGAATACAATTAGAAAGGGATAACATTGCAGACAATCCGGGGTTACGTTCTGTTGCTAAATTACAATTGAACAGTTTGTGGGGTCGGTTCGGTATGCGCGATGATCTAACACAAACCAAATTAATATCTAAATATGATGAGTTACTTGGTTATTTTACAAACCCAAATATTGAGGTACTTTCAAGTGTACCAATAAACGATGAACTCGTGTGTATTAGTTACAGAAATAGTACAGAGAACATAAGTCCGTGTCCAACGACAAACGTTTTTATTGCAGCATTCACGACAGCTCTAGCGCGTATACACCTATATAAATATCTATCGAAACTTGGTCGACGGGTGTTGTACACTGATACAGATTCGGTAATTTACACACACACACACACCGGGAGCGTGGTTACCAGACCATGCAAATTATTTAGGTTGTATGACAGACGAGCTGGAGATATTTGGTACAGTTTCATACATCGACTGCTTCGTTTCCAGGGGCCCTAAAAACTATGCTTTTCGGGTTCGTGTGGGTGGTGATAGTAGTAGCAGCTGCAGGACCGTGTGTAAGGCTAAGGGTATTACAATAAATTTCAGTAACAAAGATGTGGTGAACTTTGAATCTTTATATCGTATGTGTACAGAATATTCGGATCCGATAGTTATTACGTATCCCAGTAAAATTATACGTTTAAATCATTGGCGTGTTGCTACATGCTCTACAACGAAGACATATCAACCAGTGTATCTTAAGAGAAATTTTGATCATGAAGGTCTGTCCGAACCATTCGGATCAAGTAAAAAACTAAAATGTGTGTAAAGTTTCAAATCATTGTTGTTGTCGTTGTTATTTATGTTTATACTAACATAGTGATTATAAATACTAACATAGAAATATATTCATACATATATACTCGTATATATACTAAATGAAATATTAATCACACAAATATATAATAAATAATAGACATTTACATGGATAACATAGTAATTATAAATACAAACATAACAACATATACATTTATATAATAAAATAAATATTAACCACACAAATATATTATAAATTATCGCCATTTTCGTATATGTATTTATATGATAGAACTTGTTATTATTGTTAATACTAACATAGTAATTAGAAATATGTACTAACATAACAATATATTCTTTTATATACTAAAATAAATATTAATAACATAAATATATAATAAATGACTTTTATATGTAACTATATGATAGTATTTTATTTTATTCTCTATTCTCTACCCTCTATCTCTCTCTCTCTCTTACACACACACGCGCACACACACACACACACACACGCACGCACGCACACACGCACACACACACGCACACACACACGCACACACACACACACACACACACACACGCACACACACACACGCACACACACACGCACACACACACACACACGCACACACGCACACACACACACGCACACGCGCACACACACACACACACACACACACACACACACACACACACACACACACACACACACACACACACACACACACACACACACACACACACACACACACACACACACACACACACACACACACACACACACACACACACACACACACACACACACACACACACACACACACACACACACACACACACACACACACACACACACACACACACACATATATATATATATATATATATATATATATATATATATATATATATATATATATATATATATATACATATATATATTACAATCATGACGGTTGACAAGTTCGGACGTGTGTTACGTAGCAGGTCCCATAGTACGGATCATCATGAACAACATCAGCAACGAGGTATTGGTTTTAACATAACACCTAGTGGTGATTTCAATATCTCCGGACGTCGATTAACCAATATCGCCTCTCCAGCAGATGATAATGACGCAACTACAAAAACATATGTTGAAACAATGTTCACAAACCGTGTCACAACGGATATGAAGCTCATACAAGAAAGTGTGACTGTAGTACTGCGTAGACTCGAGACCGAAACGCAACAATTTAATGAAAAAGTTACACGTCTTGAAGAAGTGTTGTTGCATAAATATCAAGAACTCGAATCACAATTAAACGACATTAAACAACAAACACATCAAGTTGTGTTACGTAATCAAATATTAAACAAAAATGTGAAAACAATCAAAGAGCAACTTAAAGATCTACAAAAACAAGTCTAGAGTGAACATCAACATTATGGGTGATGTCAAGCAATCGTTAGTTGACGAGCTACATAAACCAGCCAGACGGAATTTTACCAGAAGACATGTTGTACAACGTGGATATGACGATCTCTGGCAAGCTGATCTGGTCGAAATGATTCCGTATGCACGGGAGAACAGTGGTTTTCGTTACATGTTAACAGTAATTGATAGCTATTCAAAATATGCTTGGGCTTTACCTATTAAATCAAAAACAGCAGATAGTGTTACAGCGGCCTTTAAAACGTAATTGCAACAGCAGAGTGCAAGTAGTGGTTGTGATGGTGCTGGTGCTCGCAAACCCAAGAATCTACAAACCGATGACGGGAAAGAATTCTATAATCGAGAGTTTCAAAAACTCATGCACACACACACAACATTAACCACTATTCATCGTTCACCCATTTAAAAGCAAGCATAGTCGAACGTTTCAATCGCACGTTGAAAGCTAAAATGTGGAAGATGTTCAGTTTTCGTGGGAACTATAAGTGGATAGATATTCTACAAGAATTATTATCGCAATACAACAACTCGAAACATCGTACTATAAATATGAAACCGATTGATGTGAAGCCGACAACACATATTAGAAGCTATGATAAAATGATAAATGTTAATTTAAAAAAACCTAGATTTAAATTGTATGATCAGGTCCGCATAAGTAAATTCAAACATGTCTTTGAGAAAGGTTATACACCGAACTGGACAACGGAAGTCTTTAAAATTGTCGAAGTAAACAGAGGTACAGTGCCTGTTACATATAAACTGAAAGATTGGGAGGGCAATCCGATACAGGGTGGCTTTTATGAAGAAGAACTACAAAGAACTAAACACCCTCACATATATCTTGTGGAGAAAATTATTCGCAAACGTGGTAATCGGTGTTTTGTTAAATGGTAAGGCTTCGATGATAAACACAATTCTTGGATTAATAAGAAAGACATTGTATAATTTTAACATACACATATATAATGTATTTCACGTAGTTTAACATACATATTCATATTTAAAACCATATGTACAAATAGTATCATTATAGCTATGGGGGTTTGTGTCCTACTCTTCGACGCCGAGTAACACCCCACAGACTATCATGGTTCGAATCCCACACGGTTGAATCTACCCATTTTTATTTCATACAAGCAACCCACAACACACACACAAACACACCCCCCTAACAAACCAACAAACCCCCCACCACCTCACCACCCGAACACAAAACCATTAACACACATGCGCGCGCACATCACCCACACACCTCTCTCCAACACCAGACACACTCACCCATCTCACTCCCACACAACCATCTCTCTCTCTTACACATTCACTGTCTGGCTAGAGTGTCTGTATTACTACTTACGTAAAGCAGAATCTTCAGCCATTGCAATGGTTATGGCTTCATTTAAATTTTCTGGATTTGTAGTACGAAGGCGATCAGAGATTTTTGAATGTGTAAAGTGAATAAAACGATTAAGAGCAATTTCATTCATTAAACATAATTTTCCTTCTAAAATATTTTGTTGTTCAGTATTTTGTTCAATACTTGTAGATGTTCTTTTTATTAAAGTTTCTATTCATAGTAGATTTATTTAAGTCGAAATATAATATGAAAGGATTTATCCCCAAAGGGTTGGAATGATGACTTCAACTTCAGATGTAAAGAAGTTTATTCAAAGTTCATGTAAAAACTTATGCCGACGTTTCGACCTTGAGGTATGAGGTCATTATCAAGGCTACAACATTTGAATAACAACACATGTTAGATATAACAATTCAAAAAATACAATAAAAGCATAGCGAGCTTAAAATTACCTTATAGGAAGAAGCGAAGAACAATATTACCACGTGGATTTTACATGGAAGTAAACACACAAAATTGTGAACAAAACATGTTCAATACAATTGAACAGTGTAAGAAAAACGTATGAATGTAAATTTAAAGTAATAATAACAATAAAAACCTGACCATGGCCGTCAGAGAAAAAACGCAGAAAACAAGACAGACCACATGGTTGTCTTGTCAAGTCAAAACTTAAAATGGACGTCAGAACCAACGTACAAGAACCCTAGCGGAAAACACTAACATCATAACTTGTTTAATAAGGGCGCGTAACATGAAACACTTTGTAAAAAATCAGTTTTATGATTAACAGAGTTCTTAGTAGACTGAATGTAACAACTTTCCAAAAACAAACGTTTAAAATTATTCTGTTCAGTATGCAAAATATTAACATTGATGAAATCTATATTGTGACCAGAACTACCAGCATGTTCAACAATAGCACTATGAGAAGAGTTCTTATTTTTTAAATGGTATTTATGATGATAAATACGGGTTTCAAGGTACTGCCGTGTTTCACCAATATAAGTGGCCGGACAATTATTACAGTTAATCTGGTAAACTACATTACTTTTTTTGTTTTTAGGGACTGGTGACTTTAAATGAGAAAATAAACTATGTAGAGAATTGGTACTAATGAAAATCAATTTAGTGGGAATGTCTTTGAACAAGTTAATTAAAGAACGGCTGAGATTATGATGAAACGGAATAACTATGTAAGGAGGAATTTCCAGATTAGGTGTTAATACAGAATTGTTATCAGATGGAACTAAGTCAGTGATGGCAACAGAGTTATTATTGGTATCAGGCTGAGAAGGTAGAGTTAGTTTATTCTTTCTATTATTAATAACGCTAATGATGAGTGATTCAGGATAACCATTCGATTTGAGAGTATCAATAACAAATTGAAAATTCTTTTTATGAAAAGACGGGTCCGACAGTTTGATAACCCTGTCCGCTAAACTGATAATAACAGAGATTTTATACTGTTGGGGAGAGTAATCAAAGAAGGATAAATAACGTCCGGACGAAGTAGGTTTGAGATACCAGTCAAAAATTAATCTGTTATTACTACGTATGATAGTTATATCAAGAAAATTGATAGAATTAGAAGAATTCTCTAGTTCAAAAGTAAACTGTACATTACTGTTGAAGTTATTAAAAGCTGAAACTATTTTAGAAATACTATTTTCAGGTAAACAAACCAGAATGTCATCCACATAACGGAAGTAAAACAATAATTGGAAGTCGGAAACATTAAATACAGACTCCTCAAGGAACTGCATGACTAACTCAGCTAAGATCGGACTTAATTGCGAACCCATAGGAACACCTGAAGTTTGTGTGAAAAATGCTGAATTAAATTGAAAATAAGAACAGTTTAAAATGAAATTAATGCATTCTAAGAAGGAACTCAATGATAAAGTAGTACGTTTAGTAATCTCTGACCAACGATGATTGATAGAAGAAATTATGAGGTTATGTGGAATGCTGGTAAACAAGGATACCACATCAAGAGAAATTAACTTAAAATTATCAGGAACAAAATGAGATTTAATTTTATCTATTAGTTGGAAAGAATTCTCTAAGAAAAAGGATGAAGAGTATTTAAGTGGAGATAATATGTTTGCTAAATATTTGGACAACTTACAGTTTGGAGTATTGAGGTTAGAAACTATTGGTCGTAGAGGGGTGTTCAACTTGTGAATTTTGGGAAGACAATAAAGTTTCGGAGCAATAGCATTATGAATTTTGAGTGTATATTTACTCTTGGCCGGTAACTGTGACAGATTTATCATTTTATCTATTAATTTATTATTACGGAGTTGAAAAGTATTAGTAGGATCCTTCTGAAGTGGAGTGTAAGTATTAATATCTGATAACAATTCTGAGGTCTTGGACATGTAAACCGATCTTTCAAGTAAAACAGTGACATTACCTTTGTCTGCTTTAGTACAAATCAAATCGGGGTGAGATTTCAAAAATGTTTTAGTAGTTTGTATATATTTAAGTAAAAGAATCTCTGAACAATGTAAACTGTTATTAAACTTATGTAAACGAATGTTATTGGAATGTGTTAAAAGCAACTGTATCAATTTAGTACGTAAATTAGCTAAACGAAACGGATCAAAATGTTGCAAACTAAACTCAATATTAGCTAAGGTGTCAAGTAAGTTGTTTCTGATTACATTGGAGTCCTTAGTATCAATGAAATGAAATTTAGAACCTAAAGCTAAAACGACAGACACCTCCACAGGAATATCAATGTTTGTAGTATTCTTTAACCATGACTGTAATTTAGATTTAACTATATTAATCAATCTGAAACCACCGCTGTCTGTCAAAAGTTTGTTAAATTTGTTAATGTTATGTAATTTAATGTTGAGAAACTTCTTATTATATCTGGAATATTGTGTGTTGATGAATTCTTTAAAAATGTTAGGAGGTAAAAGTTGTTTTAAATGAGATTTACAAACATTGATTTCCCTGTGTAGGTATCCAATCGTTTTTACAGTATTGTCAATCTCTAAAATGAGTAATTTTCTTGAAAAATGTTGTCTAAGTTTATTAAATCTGGCAAAATTTTGAGGTACTGAGTTATAATTCATACTAACTTGCAAAAACCGTGGTATCAAGTTGAAATGTTTACAACGTATTAAAAAGGTTCTTCTGTTGTTGAAGTTGGCTAGTCTTCCTAAAAGCGTGGCTAAATATTTCATGGATCCAGATGTTTCGGATCCGAACACATATGTGTAATATTCAAAAAAGGTCATAGTCCTACCTCGATTCCTGGTAGTGATATTCATAGTAGATTTATTTAAGTCGAAATATAATATGAAAGGATTTATCCCCAAAGGGTTGGAATGATGACTTCAACTTCAGATGTAAAGAAGTTTATTCAAAGTTCATGTAAAAACTTATGCCGACGTTTCGACCTTGAGGTATGAGGTCATTATCAAGGCTACAACATTTGAATAACAACACATGTTAGATATAACAATTCAAAAAATACAATAAAAGCATAGCGAGCTTAAAATTACCTTATAGGAAGAAGCGAAGAACAATATTACCACGTGGATTTTACATGGAAGTAAACACACAAAATTGTGAACAAAACATGTTCAATACAATTGAACAGTGTAAGAAAAACGTATGAATGTAAATTTAAAGTAATAATAACAATAAAAACCTGACCATGGCCATCAGAGAAAAAACGCAGAAAACAAGACAGACCACATGGTTGTCTTGTCAAGTCAAAACTTAAAATGGACGTCAGAACCAACGTACAAGAACCCTAGCGGAAAACACTAACATCATAACTTGTTTAATAAGGGCGCGTAACATGAAACACTTTGTAAAAAATCAGTTTTATGATTAACAGAGTTCTTAGTAGACTGAATGTAACAACTTTCCAAAAACAAACGTTTAAAATTATTCTGTTCAGTATGCAAAATATTAACATTGATGAAATCTATATTGTGACCAGAACTACCAGCATGTTCAACAATAGCACTATGAGAAGAGTTCTTATTTTTTAAATGGTATTTATGATGATAAATACGGGTTTCAAGGTACTGCCGTGTTTCACCAATATAAGTGGCCGGACAATTATTACAGTTAATCTGGTAAACTACATTACTTTTTTTGTTTTTAGGGACTGGTGACTTTAAATGAGAAAATAAACTATGTAGAGAATTGGTACTAATGAAAATCAATTTAGTGGGAATGTTACATATTATCTCCACTTAAATACTCTTCATCCTTTTTCTTAGAGAATTCTTTCCAACTAATAGATAAAATTAAATCTCATTTTGTTCCTGATAATTTTAAGTTAATTTCTCTTGATGTGGTATCCTTGTTTACCAGCATTCCACATAACCTCATAATTTCTTCTATCAATCATCGTTGGTCAGAGATTACTAAACGTACTACTTTATCATTGAGTTCCTTCTTAGAATGCATTAATTTCATTTTAAACTGTTCTTATTTTCAATTTAATTCAGCATTTTTCACACAAACTTCAGGTGTTCCTATGGGTTCGCAATTAAGTCCGATCTTAGCTGAGTTAGCCATGCAGTTCCTTGAGGAGTCTGTATTTAATGTTTCCGACTTCCAATTATTGTTTTACTTCCGTTATGTGGATGACATTCTGGTTTGTTTACCTGAAAATAGTATTTCTAAAATAGTTTCAGCTTTTAATAACTTCAACAGTAATGTACAGTTTACTTTTGAACTAGAGAATTCTTCTAATTCTATCAATTTTCTTGATATAACTATCATACGTAGTAATAACAGATTAATTTTTGACTGGTATCTCAAACCTACTTCGTCCGGACGTTATTTATCCTTCTTTGATTACTCTCCCCAACAGTATAAAATCTCTGTTATTATCAGTTTAGCGGACAGGGTTATCAAACTGTCGGACCCGTCTTTTCATAAAAAGAATTTTCAATTTGTTATTGATACTCTCAAATCGAATGGTTATCCTGAATCACTCATCATTAGCGTTATTAATAATAGAAAGAATAAACTAACTCTACCTTCTCAGCCTGATACCAATAATAACTCTGTTGCCATCACTGACTTAGTTCCATCTGATAACAATTCTGTATTAACACCTAATCTGGAAATTCCTCCTTACATAGTTATTCCGTTTCATCATAATCTCAGCCGTTCTTTAATTAACTTGTTCAAAGACATTCCCACTAAATTGATTTTCATTAGTACCAATTCTCTACATAGTTTATTTTCTCATTTAAAGTCACCAGTCCCTAAAAACAAAAAAAGTAATGTAGTTTACCAGATTAACTGTAATAATTGTCCGGCCACTTATATTGGTGAAACACGGCAGTACCTTGAAACCCGTATTTATCATCATAAATACCATTTAAAAAATAAGAACTCTTCTCATAGTGCTATTGTTGAACATGCTGGTAGTTCTGGTCACAATATAGATTTCATCAATGTTAATATTTTGCATACTGAACAGAATAATTTTAAACGTTTGTTTTTGGAAAGTTGTTACATTCAGTCTACTAAGAACTCTGTTAATCATAAAACTGATTTTTTACAAAGTGTTTCATGTTACGCGCCCTTATTAAACAAGTTATGATGTTAGTGTTTTCCGCTAGGGTTCTTGTACGTTGGTTCTGACGTCCATTTTAAGTTTTGACTTGACAAGACAACCATGTGGTCTGTCTTGTTTTCTGCGTTTTTTCTCTGACGGCCATGGTCAGGTTTTTATTGTTATTATTACTTTAAATTTACATTCATACGTTTTTCTTACACTGTTCAATTGTATTGAACATGTTTTGTTCACAATTTTGTGTGTTTACTTCCATGTAAAATCCACGTGGTAATATTGTTCTTCGCTTCTTCCTATAAGGTAATTTTAAGCTCGCTATGCTTTTATTGTATTTTTTGAATTGTTATATCTAACATGTGTTGTTATTCAAATGTTGTAGCCTTGATAATGACCTCATACCTCAAGGTCGAAACGTCGGCATAAGTTTTTACATGAACTTTGAATAAACTTCTTTACATCTGAAGTTGAAGTCATCATTCCAACCCTTTGGGGATAAATCCTTTCATATTAAAGTTTCTAATCTTTGCACAAAATTTGAGATTTATTCACTTTGTTTTTGTGAAATATTTGTGAGTTCATTGAGTACTTGTGAATGATGTTTTTTATCTTGATAAAGTAATTTAAGATAATCTTCTAATTGTCCCCAATTTTCGAATTTTCTATTACAAATAGCTGCTTTTGCATTACCTTCGATTTGTGAAATCATATATTTTAACAAAATTGGTCTTTGATTGTCGGTAGCAAGAGATATTGCTAAATTTGAGTCGTGAATGTATGTGATTAATTCCTCGCGTTTACCATCAAACTCGGGAATGAATTTAAATAAATCGGATAGATTTACACTTGTTGAATTAACTTCGTAAGATGAATCTGGCATTTTGTATTTAAGATATTAGGATATTAGACAGGATTATAATTTTTTTTTTAATTATTTTAAACAAAGAATCGTAGAGAAATATGTGCAATACTTACAAAAATATTGACAGTTGCATATTGAAGAACACTGCGAGATGATTTTGATGACGAAGTAGTGGAGATTTCGGTGTAGAGAAATTGATGACGTAGTTGATAATGGATACTCGTTCGTTCTTCTTGTTTGATGAAGAATCACAACACACGATGATTGAAATCTTCGGCTGATGTTGATATTTTCTAGTTAACTTTTGATGTAGAATCACAACACACGATGATTGATATCTTCGGTTGATGTTGATATTTTCTATTCTCACTTCTCACTTGTGATAAAGAATTACAACACGCGATGATTGAAATCTTCGGCTGATGTTGATTTTTCAATTATCTATTCTCACTTCTGACACCACTTGTTAGGGGTTCGGGAATATTGAAATAAAAAGAGTTTGTGCTTATGATGAAATGATAAATATGTCTTTATTATAGCGAAGCTGATGTACGACTCAACTATATATACATTTTGCACAGTGCGCGTAACATAGATAAAAGCAGTTTTTATCAGAACTATCCCACGGAGCTTCCCTGAGCGGAAAGTGTCCAACAAGGAAAAGTAAAAAAAAATGATATGACTAAAGTACACATATATGTTGGCTTAAGAATTAAATATATGTATTTAACGTAATAAAAGTAGCGGATTACATAACAATTATATGAAGAGCTGATTAGATTTATAGCATAATCGCACAACCGGAAGAGGAAGTTTACCGAACATCAAAATCGAACATTGCGAATTATTTGAGAAACTAAAAGGGATATAGAAAAAGTTTTGAAATAAAAGTTATAGGAAACAATAAGCTTAAGAAAAAATATTCTATGCATTTTTGTTCTATCTTTATCCAATTTCGAGTAAAATGTATTTATATATTGGCATGTAATTAAAATATCATAATATGGCTATGAAAACAAAACAAGAACAAAATATTTACAGAAATACGCATTTGAAATATCAAATATGTGCCAATTTAAATTGAGTATAAGAAAGTAGTGTGGTGACCAGTGACCACACCAGATTTTTAACATACGCATTCTAAAACCCTACTTTATTCTATAACGGACTTTCGGCATTAGCAAACAGCCCCTAGCCCGAACTAAGTGATTATTATAAGTATTACAAGTTCGCTTTTAGATGTCATTCTGGGAAAATGTTGAGGAACTGTGCGAATGTAGGTATGCATTATATGAATTTACAATATGTGTATTTATATTCAGATAGGTAATGTAAATATTTCGCGCTTTACAAGTTTATTAATCAATAATAATATAGTAAAGTATAGAAACGAAACTTAGCAGAATATTTGTATGCATGTGCATATTGTGTTTAGTGAAAGGGAATAAATTTTCGGGTCTGAAAGCAGCGATTTCATTATTACATTATAGTGAACATAAAACAATACAATCATTACATATGTAAATACGTAACTATTACACGTGCCCCACATATAACATGTACTGGAGTGAATATTAAATTATGAATTCTTATATACAGGTTTCATCCGGGTAGGCAATACTGGGTACGTCTATAACTCCCAATAAATCTTCACGGTATTGAGTAATGAATTAATTTTTATTTCGAAAGATATTAAGGTTTAAAAATATATTGCATTTAGTGAATAACTTCTTATATAACTAACACTTATTAAATGGATAATTTGAAACATATTTATGAATATGTTACAGTCAAGGATTAAAACATTGTATATGCATCACTAACTATTAAATAACCTACCGCTTTCCTACCTCACCTTCCAAGAAACTAACGTACTAGCTAGGAATATTTACTGGTGTTATGTAATCCGCTACTTTTACTACGTTAAATACATATATTTAATTTTTAAGCCAACATATATGTGTACTTTAGTCATATCATTTTTTTTTACTTTTGCTTGTTGGACACTTTCCGCTCAGGGAAGCTCCGTGGGATAGTTCTGATAAAAACTGCTTTTATCTATGTTACGCGCACTGTGCAAAATGTATATATAGTTTAGTCGTACATCAGCTTCGCTATAATAAAGACATATTTATCATTTCATCATAAGCACAAACTCTTTTTATTTCAATATTCCCGAACCCCTAACAAATGGTGTCAGAAGTGAGAATAGATAATTGAAAATATCAACATCAGCCGAAGATTTCAATCATCGCGTGTTGTAATTCTTTATCACAAGTGAGAAGTGAGAATAGAAAATATCAACATCAACCGAAGATATCAATCATCGCGTGTTGTGATTCTTCATCAAGAGTTAAATAGAAAATATCAACATCAGTCGAAGATTTCAATCATTGTGTGTTGTGATTCTTCATCAAACAAGAAGAACGAACGAGTATCCATTATCAACCACGTCATCAATTTCTCTACACCGAAATCTCAACTACTTCGTCATCTAAACCATCTCACAGTGTCTTCAATATGCTACTGTCAATATTTTTGTGAGTATTGCACATATTTCTCCACGATTCTTTGTGTAAAATAATTTTAAAAAAAATTATAATCCTGTCTAATATCCTAATATCTCAAATACAAAATGCCAGAATCATCCAACGAAGTCAATTCAACAAGTGTAAATCTGTCTGATTTATTTAAATTCATTCCCGAGTTTGATGGTAAACGCGAGGAATTAATCACATACATTCACGACTCAAATTTAGCAATATCTCTTGCTACCGACAATCAAAGACCAATTTTGTTAAAATATATGATTTCACAAATCAAAGGTAATGCAAAAGCAGCTATTTGTAATAGAAAATTCGAAAATTGGGGGCAAATAAAAGATCATCTCAAATTACTTTACACATCCAAAAATCTCTGATCGCCCTCGTACTACAAATCCAGAAAATTTAAATGAAGCCATAACCATTGCAATGGCTGAAGAATCTGCTTTACGCATGCAAAATTACAATGGCATTAAAAATAATAAAATTGTTCAAAAACATTGCTCAACTTGTAATAACAATACACACTTTACTAAAGAGTGTTTTAAAAATAAAAATAAAACTCATATTCATCACGTTAATGAAACTCAATCTTCATCATCAGCAAATTCTACGCAAAATCAAAACGAACTCAAACAATGTCGATATTGTAAAAAATTTGGACTTTTAATCAATGAATGTCGAAAACGGGAATTTAATAATAAAAATAAAGAAAAATCAACTGAAAAAATCAATTCTGCAAAATCAACTAAATCAAATCTAACTCAAATTGCAGATAGCAATTCATCTAAATCAAATCCAACTCAAATTGCTGATATCAATTAACAAAGTCAAGAACAAGCTCGTTATTTACAATTAAAAATCATCTCAAATCCAAATAAAAACCAAATCAAAACATTTTTATTAGACACAGGTTCTAATATTTCATTAATAAAACATAATTCTCTTAATTCACAAACTCAAATTAATTTACAAAATCAAATCCAATTCAATGGAATCAATTCAACATCTGTTACTAATACACTAGGAACGTGTACTCTCAAATTCCAAATCAATTCCCAAACAATCGAACACGAATTTCAAGTCATACCAAATCCCATAAATCTATCATATGACGGCCTCATAGGCAATGATTACTTAAAGAAAACCGAAGCGATAATTTCATATCAAAGGGAACAAGTACAATTACTTAATTCATTGATACCAATATATAATTATTCAAAATCACCTAAAATAAAATCAACTTACGTTATCAAAGCAAGAACTGAAGTTTATGTACCATTTCAAGTTGTAAATCCAGAAATAATGGAAAGTATCATTCCAAATATTGAAGTACCTAAAGGTATTTATCCCTCGAAAGCTATCGTTCAAGTTCGAAATAAACAATGTGTAGCTTCTATCTTAAATACAACATCTCACGATTATACATATACACTATCTCTAATCAAATTAGATCCTTTACCTCAGGAAATATACACTCTAAATGTTCCTAATAATGAGAACACACAAGATTCGGATCAATTAAAAATTCTTGATCAAAATTTACGTATTGATCATCTCAATTGTGAAGAAAGAAAATCATTAACTTCAATTTGTCACGAATACAATGACATATTTAAATTACCCAATGATAAACTATATAATACTAATTTAATATCACATGAAAACACTACTTCTTCAAACAAACCAATAAATACCAAAACTTATCGATTTCCAGAAATTCATAAACAAGAGGTACAAAATCAAATCAAAAACATGTTAGATTAAAAAATAATTCGTCCATCATTATCTCCATGGTCCGCTCCTTTATGGGTCGTACCGAAAAAAATCGAAGCGTCCGGAAAAACAAAATGGCGCGTGGTAGTCGATTATAGAAATTACAATTGGTGATGCTTATCCTGTTCCAAATATCGAAGAAATTTTAGATCAGATAGGTCAGTCACAATATTTTACTACTTTGGATTTAGCGTCAGGTTTTCATCAAGTACCTATAAAAGAATCTGATATTTCAAAAACAGCTTTTAATTCTCTACAAGGTCATTTTGAGTTCACTAGAATGCCCCTTGGTCTGAAAAATGCACCTGCAACATTTTCTCGCCTTATGAATTTAGCTTTAACCGGTCTACAGGGTTTACATTGTTTTACATATCTCGATGAAATAGTAATATATGTTTCAAATTTACAAGATCACGAAATCAAATTAAAATCAATCTTTGACCGATTGCGACAACATAATCTAAAACTTCAACCAGATAAATGTGAATTTTTAAGAAAAGAAGTCACATATTTAGGACATATTATAACATCAAATGGTGTAAAACCAAATCCAGACAAAATAAAAGTAATTCCAAATTTTCCTATTCCAAAAACGCCCACTGAAGTCAAATCATTTTTAGGTCTTATAGGATATTATCGAAAATTCATAAAAGATTTTTCAAAACTTTCAAAACCTTTAACTATTCTATTGCACAAAAACAATACATTTTTACACGTCCGGGAGTAGAAGTCGGTATCTATGGCGTCAAACGCGGGACAGAAATGAAGCATTTACTCCCTAGGGACGAAAACACTTTTCATAAGGGAGTTTTTATTATAACAAAGGTTTTTGTAAATAAATGTGTGTTGTCATGGTACGCGTTGCATGGAAACATTTCCAAAGGCTTCTAAATATTGCAATTTCATTCCGATTTATTATAATTCATTATTTATGAAATTAGGTGTTTCTAGTCCCGAACGTGGAAAAAATAGTATATACACCTCGGGAGAGACCACCATTTTTCCCTCGATGTATTTGTAGCCCTCTGGCTTCGCCCTCGGGCTTCAAACTACACCTCAGGAAAATTAAGTGGTTTCTCTCCCTTGGTGTATAATGTACTATTTTATGGGAAGAAAAACAACAAAATTCATTTAATTTATTGAAAAATTATTTAACAAATAAATTAATATTACAATATCCAGATTTTTCAAAAGAATTTGTGTTAACGACAGATGCAAGCAATTTCGCAATAGGCGCTGTTTTATCACAAGGCGAAATTAACAAAGATTTGCCTATTTCGTTTGCATCGCGAACATTAAATACTACTGAACAAAAGTATTCTACCACCGAAAAAGAACTCTTAGCTATAATTTGGGCAATCAATCACTATCGTCCATATCTTTATGGCACTAAATTCAAAATCGTAACCGATCACAGACCCTTAACATGGTTGAAAACGTGTAGAAATCCTAGTGCAAAACTATTGCGTTGGCGTTTATTATTAGAAGAATATAATTACGAAATTATATACAAACCAGGAAAAATCAATTCAAACGCAGATGCACTTTCGCGAACTCAAATTAATACGCTTACTTCAAGTAACAAATTTAATAAATTTTTACAATCTTTAAACTCTGATCAGCTAAATAAAAATATACCCGTATTAAACGATCATTTATCCAAATCAGAAGAACTTAAAATTGCATTTTTACCATGTTTTTATACTACAGAAACATTTACTTTAATTAATAATGAAAACGTAAAAGAAAAACTCCCTAGAAATCTAGAATTAGACCAAATTTATTGGATCAATGATTATCTCATATTACCTTATAAAACCAATTCTTATGATAAAATATCTTATATTGAATTTTATACCCTATTAGAACATTTAAAACAAATTTTAAAATTGAGTCAAATTACTACATTTTCTATATCAATACCTAATGATCCTTACAATAATCTCAATTTAACTTATATCAAACAAATGCTTCAGTATCTTTTCGCCAAATCAAAATATAAAATTTGTCTATATCTGAATAAAACAATATTAGAAACTACAGAAGAAATTAATTAATCACAATTCTCCATTAGCAGGACATCCCGGATTTTATAAAACTTTAAAACGAATTCAATTAAATTACACTTTTCCAAATATGTCAAAAATAATTAAGCAATATGTAAAATCTTGCGAAGAATGTCAGAAAAACAAATGTGATCGACAAAAACGGAAACAACCTATGGAAATAACAACTACTAGTTCTAAACCTTTTGAGCGTATATCTCTAGATATAGTAGGTCCATTACCTATTACAGAAAAGGAAAATAAATATATATTGACAATACAGGACGATTTAACCAAGTATTTATATGCACAACCTTTGCAAAATCATACTTCAGAAAACGTAGCAACTGAATTTTTAAGATATATTTCTTTATTTGGATTTCCAAAATCAATTCTTACCCATCATGGAACAGAATTTCAATCAGAATTATTCAAAAATCTTAATAAATTATTAAAGATAAATCAAAAATTTACCACAGCATATCATCCACAAACTAATGGGATGCTGGAAAGATCACATTCCACACTTAAAGAATATTTAAAACATTACATAAATCAAAATCAAAACGATTGGGATCAATATCTCTCATTAGCTACTCTCGCATATAATTCTAGTGTTCATTCAGTCACTCAATTTCAACCTTATGAATTACTATTTTTAAATTAAATTGCACTTCCAAATGTAAATCAATCAATAAAATATAATTACGATGATTACCTTATTAATTTAAAGGAAAAATTAGCACATATTAATAATATTGCTAAAAATAATATAAACCAATCTAAAATAAAAAGTAAAGACAATTATGACAAACAAACAAAAGAATATAAATTTCATATTAACCAAATGGTATTATTAGCTAATGAACAAGCAAAATTGAATAAAAAAACTATCTCCTTTGTATACAGGTCCTTATAAAATCCTTGAATTAACTAAAACAAACGCTGTTATATTAAAAAATAAGAAAAATATCAAAGTACATCTAAATAGATTAAAACCTTTCATTGCAGATTAATTCTTTACAGAAATCATTTCAAAATTAAACCTCGACATATTAATCACTCTCGAGCAAGTAGATACATTGTTAAACTCAATCCTTTTTGCAAAACAGAATATACTTCATCCGCAAGTGTTAAAACCATCAAAACTCATTGCAAATTTAAGAGAAATAGTTCATTCTTTGCCTACAGAAAGAGAATTTCCAATACCTCTTACAGCAAGTAATGAACATACGTTATTAGAAATTTCTACATTACAAGTGTATTATTCTGAATCTAAATTAATATTCATCATTATAATTCCTTTAACCGAAATTCTTACATTTGATATATTTCACTTATACCCTTTACCTATACCTATAGATGAAAATCAATATCAACTCATATTACCAGATTATGAATATTTGTTAATTACAAAGAATCCAAGAACTTATGTTCAATATAAAAATTTTAACGATAATTGTAAACAAATATTTCCTAAGGAATATTTTTGTACAGTTAAAAGTGTTGTTACTCGAAATGAAAGAGATAATTGTGAATTATTATTGTTACAAAATAATATTAAGTACATACCAAAAAATTGTAATGTCAAAATTGTAAATCAAAAAATATTTTTGTGGCAAAATCTACTTAATAACAACTGGATATTAGCTACTTCTAGAAGTCCAGAAGTAACTTTAAATTGTAAAAATAAAAACGAACAATTATTTGTATTGAAAGATACGAACATTTTACATTTAGAAAACAATTGTAAAGCTTATATATCATATATCCAATTGTTAACAGAAACTGTGGAAATGTATAATATAACTGATATAGTTCCAATCATTTCAATTCAAGAAGATTGTTACGATAATGCAAACTTCAAATATTCAAAAACTATACATTTTGACACACTTCAACCAATTAATTTAAAATTGGAAGAATTGCTATATGCTCAGCACCAATTACATAAATTATCGGAAAATCTCGATGATATAATATTGGCTAAGCACATTGTGACGCACTTTCTTTCTTTCTTACTTTGCTCGGTTTTTCTCGGGCGCCAATCAGACAATCAACTCTGCTCTAATCCCCTGACTACAGAGTTGGCCTCGGAAACTCAGTGGAGTGGTCAGAAAAATCCAGGGGTCGGCGCAAATAAACACACAGTTCTCCTTCTCGACGGTTGTAACAGTTTATTCACAGAACTTACTTTATTGCGTTATTAGGAGTATTGTTGTTACATTTGATAATTAACAAAATATAAACATACACAAATTTATATACAATAGTGGGATTGGTCGACGCCCAGTTCGCTTCAGCGGACGGTCTGGGGGGTCAAAGGTCGACCTTGAATGTAGTAGGGCGGCTCGGTTGACAACGGGGGTTGGTGCAGCCCGTGACACACCGTGTCTCCAATGGTAAAACGCTGAATATGGTTTCCGATCGGTGATCTCTTGGTTCGGTCGGCGGCGAAGAGTGGCTGTAGGCCTGGACACGTTGGCCTCCAACGTAGACGTAGTATTTTAGTGCTTGGTACCGTATACCTGAGGAGTCAGGTAGGTGTAGGATGGCTAGCGACCCACCGTCGTTTGCCAGAAGAGTAGTAAAGAACAGCTTTTGAGTACCACTGAGCAACCCGTGACAACACCGTGCCACTCAGACAGTACAGAGACAAAACACCACTGAAATAACCCGTGACAACACCGTGTTATTCTGATGGCAAGAGTTTGAGTACCACTGAGCAACCCGTGACAACACCGTGCCACTCAGACAGTACAGAGACAAAACACCACTGAAATAACCCGTGACAACACCGTGTTATTCTGATGGCAAGAGTTTGAGTACCACTGAGCAACCCGTGACAACACCGTGCCACTCAGACAGTACAGAGACAAAGGGGGTTGAGCAAGGGTCGGCTCTAGGCACCAGTTAGCACAGACTCTACCTGGGCTAGTGGCTAACACTCACTGAATAAACACTGCCGATGCTCCGTCTTTTATACCCCTTGGGCTTGTTTGTATTGGCAGTTGCTAGGCAACCGTGTGTTTGTATTGGCAGTTGCTAGGCAACCGTGTGTTTGTATTGGCAGTTGCTAGGCAACCGTGTGTTTGTATTGGCAGTTGCTAGGCAACCGTGTGTTGGTATTGGCAGTTGCTAGGCAACCGTGTGTTTGTATTGGCAGGCTAGGCAACCGTGTGTTGGTATTGGCAGTTGCTAGGCAACCGTGTGTTTGTATTGGCAGGCTACTGGGCGGGAAAAACAAAATGCTATCGTGCGCTTCGTAACTTCGTTACAACATTACTCGCTATTCTTCTTACTACGTTATCGGTATTATATTTGTTGTACTTATAACTATATGTTGTATTTGCAAATGTTGCAATTGTCCATGTTACAGATTCATTAGAAAATATTTTCCCAAAAATTGTACAAAGTGCAGAGAAATCTGTATTATCACTAATATTCACAATGAAGCTCGACAACCATCTCTTCAATTAGACGATATAGAAGAATTTCATGACCAACAACCTGCCAATCCACATCAACGAATTTCTTGCCGTCGATCTGCCTCCGCATGGGACAGCCATTCCAATTGAAACTACCGTTTCAATCTTCCGGAGGGAGGTGTTGTGTAATCCGCTACTTTTACTACGTTCAATACATATATTTAATTTTTAAGCCAACATATATGTGTACTTTAGTCATATCATTTTTTTTACTTTTGCTTGTTGGACACTTTCCGCTCAGGGAAGCTCCGTGGGATAGTTCTGATAGAAACTGCTTTTATCTATGTTACGCGCACTGTGCAAAATGTATATATAGTTTAGTCGTACATCAGCTTCGCTATAATAAAGACATATTTATCATTTCATCATAAGCACAAACTCTTTTTATTTCAATATTCCCGAACCCCTAACACTAGTAATTGCATGCAGTAACTAAATTTATACTTTTACTATATTCATTCATAGGAATTCTGAAAAACTTTTAATAGTTACAAAATAGTATTGAATTTGTGTGCAACATTGTCATAAAACGTAAGCAGTTAGTTATACTTGTTCGATGCGATATTGTCCACAATTTCACGTAAATATTCAGAATACTAATGATACGTTTCGTTTATGTTACTTGCGGAAACTTTACTTAATTATATATTACATATTCATTCGCGAGAAATCCGCGAACTGTACACAGAGAATAGTTTGTGAATCACAGAACCATTGTGTGTAAAGTTATCTTTTCTTATCTCTGCATTGACTTGAACTGGCTCGAACATGTTCACTAGTAATGTCGGCAATAGCCTACTCCCCCATCCTTCTCACATTCAGATACCATTGTGCGATAACTATGTACACAGTCCAGAAATACGTTCATTACGGATCATTGAAACATCAGTTGAATGAAGTTCAATGAAATTCTTGCAATGCAAAACTAAAATGACTCACTGTATAGATAGTACGAAAACAAGTAACATTAATATAAAATATGCTCTGTTTAATCTTCAAATTCCTGACTTTTTGAGTAGTAATACACTAATACCTCTCTAAACGGCCCTACTTTATAAGACTTTTCGCTATAAAGGTCTTGTGTAATTATCGCTAAGTTTCGATTTACAGCCTATAATTTTTTGATATAGGGCGAATAGGTAGGAAAAATTTCATGTGTATAACTTTTGTCATGAGTAATGAATAATCTAATGAAGTAAAAGATTCGTTATACAGCATTTTGCTTACCGGTCGACTTTCCTAGAATGCGTCTTAGCCGTATAGCCAGGTATGTCTGTAATTAGTTATTGGAGGTGTTATATCTTAACAATACAATTCTGGGAAATATTTCAATTGAAGTACGACCGAAAACAAAATTGTATCTCTGTTCAATATTGATCTGTAAAATAAATCCCAAAACTCGTATCGTCCGTGCAGTATTTTACTGTATAACTAACTACTGTATCCCATTAGCAGATTTGGAGAAAGTGCATTTTAATATTGTTCGTTCAAAATATTTGGAATTGATCCCCAGAGGATTAACGCAGCATGCTATTAACAGAGGATTATCGCAAATTATGCCAGGTACTAAATGTATAAAAAACTAGGAATGTATACAGACATACATGCCTGCAGCTCATCGACGTATGTGCAAGTCTGAATAAATCACAAATTATTATTTATCAAGATTCACTTTTAATATCCTAGGTGCCTAGGTCGCAAACAAAACAAAAAATTTAAAACAAGTGTAAATACATTTTCTTCTGTTGACAAAAGCAACGCAAACTAAGCCGACTATAAATGCATTGATCTTCTTTCGTTCAATTTTTAATTAAAAAATATTTTTTTCTCCAATGGTCTTACATAATTTTTCAAAATAAAAAATATGGAAAAATATTGTACCATTTCCTGCATATGCATGAAAATTTTGAATACAATTGAACAAAAAATAACGCAGAAAAAAAATAAAAACTATGTAATTGAAAAAAGGGAAGCTGCTTGTTACTACACCAGCCGCAGCCAAAGCTCAGTGCAACGCGTACCCTCACCAAACTCTTCCCGTCCCACAGGGGGTACGCGTACCACACTTTGGGAAACACTGCTTTACAGCAAGGGAAGCCATTACCAACTAGCAGTGGCAGTATTCAGGTACAATTTTAATTAGTAATGCTCATATCGGAAAAGATATATAAGAGATATATTTGTTTTTGTTATGTTATTAATATTTACCTTTATAACATCAATCGATTCAGGTTGTGTTTTATTATTTCGAAATGTAGTTATGTGTAAATAAACAGAAATGCAAAAAATAATTCTGAATACATCTCTGTTTTTAGCTCATCGACCTCCTGTCGAAGAGCTATAGTGTTCGGTACGATGTCTGTAGCATCTTCCGATTTCAAATATTTTTGCACAGAAATCCCGGACAGACCCCCTGGACCACGAAATGACTATTACAACATATGTCCGTATGTATGTCGCTCGTCCGCTCGCTCGCTCGTACGAGATTTTTTTGTTCCACCCAGATCTCCTAAACTACCCAACGGATTTTTATGAAATTTTTTCTGCAGATACTTGTTATGGTCTAGTTGTGCAAGGTACATTTTATTTTTCAAAATTTTCCTTCGCACTTGAGAAAAAAAATATTTTGCAACTTTTTTTCAGTTTTTATTTTTTTTCTCCTTTATTTTTCACTCAATTGTATTCAAAATTTTCTTGCATATGCAGGAAATGGAACAATATTTTTCCATATTTTTTATTTTGAAAAATTATGTAAGACCATTGGAGAAAAAAATATTTTTTAATTAAAAATTGAACAAAAGAAGATCAATGCATTTATAGTCGGCTTAGTTTGCTTTGCTTTTGTCAAGAGAAGAAAATGTATTCACACTTGTTTTAAATTTGTTGTTTTATTTGCGACCTAGGCACCTACGATTTTAAAAGTGAATTTAGATAAATAATAATTTGTGATATATTCAGACTTGCACATACGTCGATGAGCTGCAGGCATGGGTGACTAACCCATTCTTTGAATACTAGTTTTACGAGGGCTACTCAGTGTTACGAAAATTTTAGAAGGGGTACACAGAAGTCGAAAGTTTGGGAACCACTGTTGTAAAGGGTTCTATCCTACCTATTAAGAAGTCATGTCAATTCCAATTATCTTTGTATACACTATAACTGATTTAAAAATTTAATTTATCCATCAAATTAGTAATTTGCTGTGCTAGGATATACTCGTAGCATCCACAATAAATAAGTCATTCCTGAGCAAAAAGTCAAGAATTTGAAGATGAAACAGACTAGACAATATAACAATAATGAAGTAAAAAACAGAACAATTTCATCTCTTTTAACAAAGTATTTGATCCCTAAGAATCTAAATATTTCGTTAAATACGTTTCACTTCTGTAAAATTATTGTTCCCATTATTTAAATTTGACCTTGCTGGCCTTGATAAAAACTTAATGAATCAAAACGCAAAGCCAAAAGTTTTTAAGTATGTATTACACATTAGTCCATGGTTACTGACGGCATCATAATTTTGACGTTTTCATGGCGAAAATTTGTTAACGCACTTTACATAGTTCCAGTTTTTGTATTTATTTTGCACTATTAGTCATAAGATCTTGGTTTACGCTGACTGCACACTTGTCAACAGAAGAATTTAAAATCTTACCTTGGCTCTTTACATGGGATAATCGGCTCGTGTTGAGTTTATAATGTGAATAACACAAAAATGAAGTATGTTTGAGAAATGTTTTCTCTGTAGGTGTTGAAAAAGAAACGATGAACTAAATTGTTTTGAAAGCAACGCAACTAATGTTGGCGAATTGTGGGGTCAAACTGTTCCCGAATAAAACAATAAAGAACAAAATTTATCTACGTTAGAAATAATGTAAATTTGTACGTGTGCCAAGAACACGCTGCACAGAACTGGATTCACTGGAAAATGATCTAGGAATAAAAGTTGTTACAATTATTTTTTCGTCTTGTGTGTTCCGTTTTCTTCTAACCTTTTGTTTCTATGTGTCTAATATCTGAGAATTTTAAGTTTTAAATTTCATGAAAACACATAATTTATAGGAATAGCCATGGGATTTAAACAAAATTACAAACAATTGTATGACATTGCAACTGTCATAAAAATTTTGTGTTTTATGATTGTCGTTCATTAACAGATATTATTGTAAGTATGACACAATCTTCTCTCTTTGCAATAATCTTTATATTCCTTATCTTTTCCTGTACTATTCTTCTGACGGGGAGTAGATTCTCCAATTTGTAAGAACTTTTTTTGATTCTTTTTTTAGTTCTAGATATTGCTTTGTTCATCAGCGGTTTCTACTTGGCATGCATTCTTGATATATTTAAATATCCTGTGTCGATGCCTTTTTTATTTTCTCAATTAAGTCTTCTAATTCTTTGTCTATGTTTCCTTTCTTACATGTCACCATCTCTGACTTCTGTATATATTTTAGTAAACTTTCTTCTATCCAGTTTGTGTATACCTTCATTTTTTTTCTCTCTGTTGAATCTGCGTTTTCCCTCATGGTACCGTCATTTTCTTTATTATGTCTATGGCGCCAGCAGTTATTATCACAAAGTCGATTAACATCCGTTCTCGTTTTTTACTTGTGTAGGTATATTGACCCTCTTCGTCACCATATATATTTCCATTTAGTATCGGCAAACCTTCGTTTTCACATAGTTCCAATTATGATTTACCTACTTTATTTTTCGTCCCATCTCTTGGATTTCCTTTTCTTTTCTTTGCTGTATCAAATCAAGTCCTCCGCCTCTTCCTTCCACTTTTGCATTAAAATGTAGTCCCAAAATTAAATTATTTTCTGTTATTTATTCATACATTATATAAATATAATTATATATTTTATTCAAGAAAATGACGGACCGCACTTTGTGAATCCGTCGTTTAAATTATTCACCATAGCGTTTATCAATACCTGAAGTCTATTCAAATCCATATAGGAGTGACGTCGTAAAATCACAAACGAATTATTGAGAAGCCCCACCCCCTATGGCAAAACTATGTGCGCATAGATTTAAACGAGTCAAATGTGTAAGAAAGAGATAGCTTGTTTTGTTTATGTCGTGAATAAAATTTATTTCATGTGAAGTCACTCCTATATGGATTTGAGTACCCCATATAAGCAAACAAACAATGACAGCCCACGGAGATGTAATCAATAATGGTGTTGAATAAGCTCAGTATATTACGGTTTAGCATTAGTCTGATATTCTTAGGTTGAATATGTTTATATCCGACATGTGTTTGATTCTACCACGAGACCAGAACCTGTATGATCGAATATATATATATATATATATGTAATGAAACTACCTAATAGGTTTCATTATTCAAATATTGCCGCGCTCTCACGAGCGTCGGTATAGTAGGTGGAAACATGGTCGACCGGACTGAGCAAAACAAGAAGAGCGTGCACGTGTTTACAATAATTTTATTTACTATTTGTTGGTTATAATTAAATGTAAATTTTACTGGTGGTTAGGGACTGACATTGTAATTAGTGACATTAAATGTCGTTTCTTTAATTACAGGTAAGATTTGTGTATATATTGTAAATATTTAATTTAATAAAACTTTAATTACAGAAACTCAGTTGTGTTAATGATTGCTTGTGTCAAATACCCTAACCACACGAAAAGGGGCTTATAAAACGACATTTTTGGTCATGGCAATAAAAATGGAAAAATTAAGATTCCAATTCACAATACTAGGATCATCAGATGGAAAATCAAACGTAACCTGCATAACATCAATCGAAACTCCAGATGGCCGTGTTTTTGATATCCCAGACGAATTCAAGCCTGTAAATAAACATACATGCATAGCGAATTCTAGTACATTTACAAAAGTAAAAAATTCGCTAAAAAAGAGAGGTCAAAAACGAAACTTATGGATACCAGTGGATGATGCAATGAGAAAAACTTATCTCGATGAAGGTGAAAATTTACAGTTTGGTGATCAGTATTTAGAAGAGAAAATACAACCTTCAGCTAGCAGCCATGAAGATGTACCAAACATTCAAAATATAAGAAAACTAACCGAAAAATTTTTAATCGAAAAATTCTCTATAAAAAGGCCAAATGCTAGCCAATGGATGAAAGAATTTGAAAAAGAGTGTGAAAGGTTTGAGATTCTAGAAGATGAGAAAAAAATAGAGACTTTGAAGCACCTAATTGAAAAACAATGTTTAGATTGGTATGGTAGCATGTTGATTAAATTCACAGCAAATTCAGATTGGGAAATCTGGAAAGAAAACTTTTGCAGTACATATGGGAAAAAAGGCTGGTCTCAAATCAAATATGCTTTTGCATTCAAATACCAAGCTGGTTCTTTAATAGAATATGCCACAAGAAAAGAAAGATTACTACTAGAAGTTAATAAATCAATTGATAACGACACATTGATAAACCTGATTGTGTTAGGCTTGCCAGAAAAAATAATGTGCAGGCTTGATAAAGAATCATTGACTTCAACTACTCACCTATTTAGCGAGATGAACAAGCATGAACACTTAGTAAACAAACAAAATGAAAAAGTATTCTTGGATAATAAAGGAAATGTTGAGGCCAAACAATACAAAAACAAACAGAGTTTGGATATAGAGAAGAAACACAAATGTAGTATTTGTGAAAAGCTCAAAAAAGGAACACGCTACCACTCAGAATCGACTTGTTGGTTCAAAGTAAAGGATAATCAGGCAAATAAAGATGATCAAATTAAACTTATAAACAACTCAGAGTTAGAATGTGAACTACAAGACCAAAACCAAAAAAACTATTAGTATCGCCATTAATAAAAATAAGGTTAGTAGTGAATAAAACCATTGAAATTTTTGGAGTCTACGATTCAGGCTCAAATGTCTCATTAATAAACTCAAGATTATTAAAAATAAAAAATGAGAAAGCTATCAATTCCAGCAGAACTAATTTGAAAACTATTAATGGCGTTAAAAAAGCAAGTGGCATGGTAACATTAAAAGTAAAAATCTTTGATGTAGAAAAAGAAACTAATATTTTCGTAATTGACAAAGATAATTTCGATTATGATTTTCTGATTGGCTTGGATTGCATAAAAAACTTTCACTTATCTCAAGATGAAAACCTGCAAATAATTCAAAAAGTGCCAATACAAAAAGATAACATTTCTAAGGATATAAAAGGCAATAATCAACAAACAAATAAAAATTCAGAAGAAGCCGACATTTCAAAAGAAACAAAAAATAAACATTTAATAAATTTTAACGAGCACATTACAGAAAACAACTTCGAAAATTATACAAACCATCTGGATTGCGATCAGCAATCAATAATAAATAAATTAATAATAGAAAACAAGTCTGTCTTCGCCAAGGATAAGTATGATATCGGGACAGTAAAGGATTATGAGGCACACATCGATTTATTAGAAGAAAAATATTGTAGTAAAAGGCCGTATCGATGCACAATTGATGATAAAAAAGAAATTGAAAAACAAATCGCAATGCTACTGGACAAAAAGCTAATAGAAGAATCTTACAGCCCCTTCGCAGCTCCAGTGACATTAGCTTATAAAAGAGATGAAAATACAAAATCACGATTATGTATTGATTTCAGGGACCTGAACAAAATTGTTGTGCCTCAAACACAACCATTCCCACTGATAGAAGATCTAATAGTACAGACGAGGGACTGTAAATTTTTCTCAACACTGGACATAAACTCGGCATTTTGGTCGATTCCTATGCGTATTACGGACAGACACAAAACCGGATTCGTCACACAAGAGGGACATTTCCAGTGGACTTGTTTGCCATTTGGCCTAAAGACATCGCCAGCGATATTTCAAAGAATAATGTGTAACATAATAAGAAAAAACAAGCTTGCAGACTTCACAGTAAGCTACATAGATGACATACTCGTTTTTTCAAAATCATTCTCGGAACATGTCAGGCATTTAACACGACTATTTCAAGCTATTAAAAGTGAAGGATTTAGGTTGAAATTTGTAAAATGCAAATTCGCAGCTGACTCAGTGAAATACTTGGGACATATAATACAAAATAACTCTGTAAGGCCATTAAACGATTTGTTCACATACGTAATTGCAGTGCAGTATATTTATCTCGTGCCAAACGGGTACTCACCCTTCCGAACATTCATTTACCGTTTCGTATTTTGCCTACCTTGGAGAGTACCGATAATTTTCAAAATACGTGGCGCTCAACTAAATAAATTATTGAACGTGAACCCGCTCCCCACTCCGCAACTGACTAGTCGGCACTCTAGCATCGAGCATAAACAACAACGCTCATTTAACAGCCACGAAAGCGTCATAATATATATATATATATATATATATATATATATATATATATATATATATATATATATATATATATATATATACAGGGTGTAGAGAAAGTAATGCAACAAGGCTATATTTCTGTTATTATTGAATTTAGACAAAAATGTTTCAGACAAAAGTTACATAGTAAAAAGTACTTTATATTTCTGTGACCTTGAAATTCTCTTAAGTCATTACGCGCATGCGTTACGCTGTGCAACTTTAATTTTTTAAATGGCAACACACCATTTTGACAAAATTTTTGGAATCAGAAAGACTTTTTACTTCCGGTAGTATAAAAATTTTGATAGGTTACATAATCAAATTTTTAATAAAAATAGGTATTAATTTAAGGTATTTAAGTAAAACTTGAGGAATAATCAGTTTACCTTTGTTTGATTAGCAAGTGATAAGTGACAACCAACGCAATTTTCATAGCTTTTTTAATTGTTTAGTTGTCACATCACATCATATATATATATATATATATATATATATATATATATATATATATATATATATATATTGTCACGCCTCCTGAGGGGTGGCGCGATAAAAGGTTGCTCCGGCTGCTTTCAGTGGAGACGGGGGTGGTTCTTATTTCGCAATACAAAATGATTATAAAATTAAACGGCAGGTTAAGTTAAAATAAGGGCGCCACGTGTTTTGGGTACGCCACTGCACTCCCTATAGTTGAAACACGAAAGACTATAACGGGAAAATACTTGACGGGAGACAACCAAATTAAACAATGTGTGATACGGGTGTACAACAAATCCGTATATTGTTTGAAATAAAGAAAACATGAAATGACAATAAGCGATATTAAACTAAATGGGTTAGTACTTAAGCTAATACAAAATTTAGAGAGACAGACGGGGTCCGAAGCAAGTAGCCGGGCGGTAATGAGTAGCTGCCAAAACAAAAGATTAATCAAATCAAAATCCAGACCAAAATACGCGGGTCAGCAATCACTATCGTATATAGCGAATTACTCCGGGGTCTGTCACACAAATGATAAAACAATATTCTTACAATTAACAACTAGCAGAATCAAGATAATACATAGACTTATAAGAATTAAGAACAAAAGTTATAATGTTACCAAATTAATGGGGAATTACACAAATAAGTTCAAATAAATAAATGAATCGACGTTGGCTGGGTCGAGCCAGCAAAGATGGTTACGAGAGTACACTAACGCGTCGGGTTGCGTTCGCGCAGCCCAGGGTCGCACTAGCACAAAGGGGCAATGGATTCCACGCGCTGTCGCTTGGTACAGCACTGGGACCAAATTTACGTTGACTCAATACAGAACGTAGAAGATAAGTGACTTAACTGAATTCTGCGCCTCTGGCTCCTGGTGCGGGACACGAAGGGTTTGCTGGGGCGGCGATCGGCAAGCGGTGTGGACAGGTTCAAGTGCACACCAACGCGGTACCTCGGAAATCGGTATGACGATGATGTTATTCGCGACGAAACAGTATCTCGGTGGGGCACACACACTAAATCCCCGAATACGGGACTGGTACGGCTAGCGAAACCCGTGGCTTCACTCACTTTCTAACCGTATCCAGCAGGACGAGATAAAAGCGTAACTTATCAGTCCCCCTTTTCTGTAGGGTGGTATTGAACTCACTTAGTAAAGACTCAAAAATCAAAACGCAGCACAATAATGCGGAAACTTTAAAATTTCGTCTGTCCCACTCGAGATCTGCCACTGAACAACAACGTTATTCCTGTTCTTTTCGTGCAGCGCTCGACGATGCCGGTCCGTTCCGCGACACGTTTTAAAAGGTTTCATGTGCGTAAATTAAACCGTTACAATATATATATATATATATATATATGGTTATTAAAAAAGTATTTGGACAAGTAAATATTTTTATTTAAATTCCCTCAACTTATATTGGGACAAATTTATTCAATTATTATAAGTATAATCATCTGAAATCTTGAACCCTCTTCTTGTAATATACCAAAAGAATAAAATTTAAAAAAATCGGTTAAAAAAAATAGAAAAAAAATTATTACATATCTAGAAGAAAGGAATAAAATCGAAAGTGAACACTGGTGGAATCTTGGCCAAAAGGACTAAAAGAAATTATAAGACTCAAAAAGTAATCCCATTAAATATTAGAATAAATTTTTATGTATTTTATAAAATTTATTTTCTTTGTCCAAATCCTTTTTTGCGTTGTTATTGACACATGTAAAACTAATTTTTTCTATTTCTTTAACAGATTTTTATGTTTTTTTCTCGTGATATATTACTAGGAGGGATATCGAGATCATTTCATGATTATATTTTTAATTGAATAAATTTGTTGAGTTAATTTAAATAAATTTGTCCAAATACTTTTTTAACTAACTGTATATCCAGTAATAACCCACACAGTGCTTCGTACAGTGCAGATTCGCTATAGTACGGTTTTAAAAAATTTTATTGAACAACTCGCGAAAATTGCCGAACCGTGGTACGAGGTTTCACTTGCACATTTCTGCTTAGTTATTGAAACGCAATCTGCCAGTGTTGCTGCGTTCAAATCGGAAAGCTTGGGTAACAAAAAGTCTATTTAAAGACTGCTTCAGCAACTGTTTTTGTCCAGCAACAGAATGTTATTGTACAGAAAAAGGATTTATTTTTAAGATTCTACCGATCTTAGACAATGCTCCAGGTCATTCAAATGGTCTCGGTGACCTTAATCAAAAAGTAAAAATTACATTTCTTCCACCAAATACGACATCTTTGACTCAACCAATGGATCAAGGTGTCATTGCAACATTAAAAGCTTATTACTTGTGCCACACTTTTTTTCAAGCCATAAAAGCCACGGCAGGCCAAAATTTATGCAATTTAATAGAATTTTGGAATAGCTATAATATCAAATACTTCATAGAAAATGTGCACGAATCGTGGAATGAAGAAACAGCAGCAATATGTGGCCAATTTGGAAACATATCATACCACATTGTGCAAAAGATTTTGTTGATTTTGACAATCATTTTTCTGAAGTTACCAATAACATTGTGGAAATTAGACATGAACTCGGTTTCAATGAGTTAGTTTCCGCTATCGTAATTGAATGCATTGAAGCAGACACCAATTCATTAGATAATGAAACTCTTATTAATAAAGATGAACAACGGGTGGATAAATTGGACAATGAAGTCTGTGCTGAAACATCAGTAAAAGAATTAACAGCTGAACAACTATAAAATCTTGAAACTTTGTCAGAGCATGTTATGGAAACTGATCCTAATCTTGAACGTAGCCTTTCAATTCGCAGATCATTAAACAATTCAATTCGTAGTTATAGTGAATTATATGAAGAGATAAGGCAAGGCAAAAATGTGGAAACATCATGCAATTATACATATAGAAATTTTTTAAAAAGATTTTTAATAAATCAAAACATATTTAAATTTAAAATGAATGTTTGGAAACTTATAAATTTTTGTATATACGAGTACAGTATTCTTTGAATATTGCGGATTCAAATAGTACTGTATATGAGCGGAACCGATTAACCGTACTGTGCGGTGCGGGATATTACTGTATACATAGATATATACAGGATTAGTCAAAATTACCGGAACACCTAAATAATTCGCCTACCGTAAAGAATTTTAAAAAATTTTTCGTACAAAAGTTCTTTGGTTATAAACAAGCTATCGTTTACTTATTTTTTTAACATACAGGGTGTTCATTTTATTGTGGAAATTAGGTCAACTTTCTTTTTTCAAATGGAACACTCTGTATATTTTTACATTTTTTAATTCCGAGATTAATTCTAAGTATTTTTTGTAGGAAATTTTTTTTATAAAATGCATAATTTTTGAGTTATAAGCAATTAATCCTAATTCCTGAACTTCGAATTTAGAGTATTTTCATACATACATATCGTTTATTTTAACCAAAGGAATAAAAAAAAATTGCAAAATAAAAAAAAATAACAAGTTAAATAACTAAAATTAAAGTAAATGTAAATTAAAGTACATGTGCCTGCTTGATAATGCTCCACAACTTCATGAAACAATTGACAAATAGTCAATCAATTGACATTTAAACGACAGATTAATTGCTTATATCTAAAAAATGATGAATTTTATAAAAAAATGAGTCCTATAAAAAATACTAAGAATTAATCTTAGAATTGAAAAAAGTAAAAAAATATAGGATGTTCCATTTGAAAAATGAAAGTTTACCTAATTTCCGCAATAAAATGAACAACCTGTATATTAAAAAAATACTTAAAAGGTAGCTTGTTTACAACCAAAAAACTGTTGTACGAAACATTTTTTAAAATTCTTTACGGTAGGAGAATTATTTAGGTGTTCCGGTAATTTTGACTAACTCTGTATATATATACAGTGCGAATAACGTAAGACTATACATTGACGACTTTATTTTAGCTTTAATCAATTTGCCCATGTCAGTAACAACTGAAATTACAATGACGTTTGTTTTGGTAAATGTCACTGTTTTCAATATTGTGTTACTGATATCTCACGAGTTTGCGTAATAATTAGTGCAAAAAATGTACATCACAGAAGAAAAGTTTAAGATGTATTCCTAGTATTTAGAAGGGGCGTCTTTGCGAGAAATTTCTGATTATTTCAGCTTTGAATTCCCGAGCAGGCCCATCACATGTCATCAAACGGTGGCAAATTTAGTTATCACCCCCAAGTGATTTTCGAAATGTACTGATACCAATTACAATTTCAGTACTTGAAGTGTACTTTTAATCCAATAACATGTAATAGATTTAATAAAAAATTGGAATAAATTCTGTAAATGATTAAAATAAATATAGTAGTCTCTGAACAAGTGTCTAATTTTACATTATTCAACCATAATAAATTGGAGTTTTTGTATGTAATCACCATGGTAACATTAAGTAAATGCCCTATGTCTAATTTTAAATTATTCAACGAGTTGATACTAGCATAGGCAAATTGATTAACGCTAAAATAAAGTTGCCAATGTATACCCTTACATTATTCGCACTGTATATATAAACAGTATATATTATATTAAGCTAATTTTAAGGAATCCATGTAATGGATGTACATTATCCTTGCGTTGCAAATATATCCCAATATTTTTACTCTTGCAATCTGCTTAAGAAACCACATGCTGTACGTTTGTATGCAATGACTGTACTATGTCAGTATTGAGTTATTATCTATCTACCAACCAAAACCATCGATTCATGTCATCGTTTAGGAAAACGTAACAAACATAAATATCACCATGTATTTGTAAATATATATTTTTATATATTTATTGGCTTTTAACCATTAACACTATAAAAGTAATCAATCATGACGTCATAATTTCTAGTGATATTACATTCATGACCTGAATTGGTTGTTTGGGTAGATAGACAGTGATTGACAGTAGCTACTATAATGCATGTTGAGAACAATGTAGTTTTTCGTTACGTTACCTCTCCGTTTACTAATTGAAGCAAAAAATGGATAGTGGACTGGATTAAGACAAAATTATACGGATTAGAATGTCATTTGTTGATTTGGGTAATCTTGTTACGAAATTTTTGTTCTCCGATCCAATTATTTTGGATGCTTCTATTTAATACACTGTCAAGTAAATTGAGTACGCAATTTGGGAAGAGATTGTAAAAAAGTAAATATTAATTCATGTCAACAATCTGTTTTATGTATAATTTCTAGTTAACGTTATTCCCATAAATTCTGATATTAGTTGGTAAATATAGGACATTTGTTACTTGTTACAAATACATTTAGAGCAAAAATATAAATGAAAAAGTTGTTTATAATAAAAAACTGCATAATATGTGATATTTTTCTATATTAAGTAAATGAATTTTGAAATGTATTTTTTCTTATTACGAAAATTGCATTGTGACTGATCAGGTGGTCATGAATCATAAACAGTGTATCGATGATTTGTTGTTCTGATTAACGAAAGCATATTAATTTTGTTCCATAGCATCATAAACTGTCATAAAAATGCAATATTTCAAAATTGCTGAACAGAAATTACTAGATGTACAAAATATTAGAACATTCAATACAGCATACAGTTTTTTATTCTAAATAACTTTTTTATTTACACTTTTGCTTTAAAATGTATTGTTAAGAAGTAATCACAGTTTTTCTATATTTAAATGTTAATTCCCTATGTCCCAAATTTCAATTGATACCGGTATTCACATATATTAACGAATAAATTCGCAGACCTAGTGCCATCACCTATATAATCGAGACAGCACTACTGGTTTGTGCATGAGGCACATGTCGTTGCAACCCTAATGTTAGTCCGCTTCTTACAATTCGGTACATGGGTATTTATATTTGTAAACGTAAGCATGAAAGTTCAACGATATTTTTAGCATACGGTGCCAGCACAAATTATATGATTCTTTCTATTTGCAGCCCTGCCGAACATTCTCTTGAAAACTCCCTCATAAAGACACCGTAAAATCCACGGTAATTCTCACGCAGTACCGTACTTATCGCCACTTCGCACCCATATCGGGATATTTATGCAAATCTATATTTCTGTATAAGTTAATCATTGTTGATGATTATTTAGTCAAATTTTGAATTCATTCGAACAGGGGGTAGTCACGCTTATGGACGCGCCTGTGACCACGTTAGATACAGCATACTTTTCAGTACTGTAAAACTGCGTTGCCTAACCATTATACTTATGAGGGAAAAAGTCAGATGGCACTAGCTGGTCACTAGCAAATAAGTTATTTAGGTCAGCCCGCTTGAAAAAATGTGATCACATGACTAAGCAAATGGTGTCTGTTGACAGTTATTTGAATGTTTCGAAGTGGTTAGTAAACGATTCTTCGAAGCTTGTGCTATTAAATCGGATTAAGTTTACTTTTAAAGAGATATGAGAATATATTTTCAGTTGTGTATCAGTCTCTAAACTATATACAGTCATTACGAATACATTACGGGGCAGGGCGATTTGTAAAATGCTGTTTGTGAAATTTGAAAAGGTAAGCTTTTAAAAATGTATTTATTTTATATGAAGCATGTGAATATGATGCTGATATTTTGCATGTAGTATTTGTTATACATATATGTATTATATGTATACATATATAGCATGGCAACTGTTATGTTAATATTATTAATGTTACTTCAGCAAAATGGTACGTTCAGTATGTTGTGTTCCTGGCTGCTCCAAGAATTCAACAGAGAATCCTGATTTGGACTATCACCATTTGCCATTGTCTGATGAACGTCGTACGAAATGGTTGGAAAACATGGGAAGATTAGACATGGCAGAGACCAGTACAGAAGTCCGTTGACCAAAAAGTTAAATATTGGAGCAATTTCAACTATTTTTGTGCATGGTACGTAAATGTATAGATATACATGCATCATACATACATTTATTCAATTGCTAATTAAGTTTTGTTTGATTTTACTATTACAACTTTCAGCTATAGAATTTATAACAGTGTTTATTTTTTATTTTAGAACCTGAAATTCCATTACCATTATCACCGACAAACCCAGCTGCTTTACAGGAGAAAGAGTCGGAAGAAATACCAACTATTGGTGAGTACATGACATGATAGAATAGAATTATGTTGCTAACACCTTTCCATTTTTAAATTTCAGAATTACCAGGAACAAACCAGGCATTCGATTTAAAGAAGATTATATCCACAAATATATCGAACATTCTGCGAACAGGATTAGGTGAATATCCAAATTTAACGGTACCTACAGCAGTAATTGAAACTCCAGCGTTAGAGGAATTTGTGGAAATACCAACTATTGTAAATATTGTATATATGCTTAGTTTTAATTATTTTATTAATGTAGTAAATCATTATTAGCAACTAGTAAATAAAAAATCTGTACACAAAAATTAAATTTTTGTTAATAATTCCCTAAATACAAAATTTAAATCAATTTAAATATACCGCTGTATTCGCTGACCTAGCAAGAATACTCTTAGTGACATCTGACTTTTTCCCTCGGAACTATGAAATATGCATTACATACATGTAAGATAAGTTGCAGACTACGGTCACAAAATTTAACACTGCGTGTCCGCCTCCTGCATTCGAAGTAGGAAAATATTTTGTCCGGATGGGTCGGAATGAATGACTATAAGTTCTAGATGTAGAGAACTATAATTTTGTGTACAGTAGCAATTTGAGTAGCAATGCTAACGTTACGGCCATGTGGTTCTGGCCATTATCAAAGCGTAGATTTTAACACAACATCTGAAAAGCCACAATGTAAAATATAACAGTGTTATAGAAGCTAAATATCACAAAATTTAATAATAGTTACCTAAACTAAGTCAAGAAACATCACAACAAAAACACAAGGAGAAACATTCTCCAATTGTGCAGTTTATTTATGTAAAAATGTAAAACGTCATGCCTAATGGCGTAGACGGTGAGCGGATACTAATTAACAAAAATCAAAGTTTTAACCAGTTGAAACGAAACTTATAAAACACCTATCGGTCAATCACGAAGTAAGAAATTTCATTAACGCGTTAACTATGTAACTATTATTAAATTTTGTGATATTTAGCTTCTTTAACACTGTTATATTTTACATTGTGGCTTTTCAGATGTTGTGTTAAAATCTACGCTTTGATAATGGCCAGAACCACATGGCCGAAACGTTAGCATTGCTACTCAAATTGCTACTGTACACAAAATTATAGTTCTCTACATCTAGAACTTATAGTCATTCATTCCAACCCATCCGGACAAAATATTTTCCTACTTTGTATAAGTTAATGGACAGTGATATTTCAGTAAACTCTTTTAAGGTGTGTCTCACATCTCATCAAACTTCAAATCATTGTTAAAATCATTTAAATTTGACCACGGTGGCTTTAAAAAATGGATAAGGCTTCAAACACTGCATCAGTGCTCATGGGATCATATATTTGATGTTTGTTACATATAAAGTTCGGTGCCTAATTGACTTCTGATCTCAGCTCTAAATATAATAAAATTATCACCTTCGTCACTTTGAATCATTTTACTTTAATATTCATTAGACTGATTCTTTCTACAATTTATTTAATCGTTGTTCATTTCGTTTTTACTCTTAAGATATAGCAAAATCTAATTTCAACATTTCCTAGTAATTTTCTTCAATTCGCTTTTATTTTTCCTTTTCAATTACTATATTCTAGCCATTGGCTACCATTGGCTCTTTGTTCGAATACACTAGGATTGTTCTCTCGCTCTTAATTAAACGTGACATTCTGAACCGGTACACGGTGAGTTTAATTTAGTTTTGCACAAATATAACACGCTCAGGTTAACTGCAGGTCAATTAGCAATCTGTGAATATAAAACCGAAATTCCGGAATTAAATAATTTGAATCCTTGTCAACAGTGTACCGAACCAATACCACTAAATACAAGTAGAAGTTTAGATTTGTAATTGTGAGTTTAGTTACGGGTTTAAGAACAAAATAATCTGCGAGTATTTAACATTCACTATATCGTAACGTTCTATTGTCATAAACCCAGCTAACTTAGTATGTATTGTGGATAGAGCTGTCCTGGGTTCATACAAATAAACTTGTGCGCAAGTTGGTTAAAAGTAAATCTTATTTTTAAAATGAACTACAATTATAAATAAAAATTTTGTTTAAAGATGCTTTCTCAAATCAAAGAGGAAAAGGAACAAAATACATACACTGAAACATGATATTTACCCTACTTAAAATATACACAAAAAGTGCTCGAACCAGCGAGATTTCGTTAGTGGGATTTCGAACCAACGAGATTTCCGGTTAGCAAGATGCTGCGTTTGTGAATATATGTTTTAATCAACATTTTATTGAGTTTTCTTTATTATTAACATGCATGAAAGAGAAGTTATAACTAATTATATTAATAAATATTACTATTAAGTAATTTTCGTCAAATTATTTTCATTTTTACTAATGACAATAATGAAACACAATTATTGCCCACGTATCCTAGTCTTGTCTTGCGATTTATACTATGAATGTGTTTTGATATGGCAGATCATTGTTTATAATCCGATTTACATGCTCATGTTAACGTATTTATACATTGCGTCGTTATTTCTCTTAAAGCATTTGTTTTTATTTGCTGACAGTTGCAAAATACCGATAATTTGACAGCTAGTTCTTCTAGAATTACCTTGTCCATTACAAAACAAAAATGATCAAAGAGCCCCAGTTTCTTGGAACTTGTATATTTTGACACAACCTGACAGTACCGGAATCATTTGTCTTGTCAGTTGTCCATGGTCCCTAAAATATTCTTAATGTATTCCAAAACTTGTCAGTTTATGTATTTATTTATTTAAAATTCTATAGCATTTTAATGCTATTTGTCAAATTCAAATTGCTCGAGCGATGGAGACAAGTCAATGTACAAAAATCGGGACTTACATATTTTATATAGAATCAGTCTACTTGCACACAAATATTCGCAGGTAGAAATCAATATGTATTTTAGTTACATGTATTTATATAACTGCTTTTAACTGCTGCTCGATATTAGTGTTGAACTGAAATCATTGTTGTTTAATTGTTCATTGAACAGTAAGACTTCTCTTAACGCGGGGAATATGTTTCAGCGCTAAACAGAACAGCGTTAAATGAGGACATTTTTAATACTAAGCAATTTTCTTTACATTGATCCATAATTTCCGTAATTGTGTCTTCATGAACCACGTTATTTAGTGAGACCTTACTGTACGTACCTTTGTACGTACACAAATTATTCACCAAACATGCACAAATTCAATCGAAATGTTTCCACAATTTCAATAGTTCTATTAACTGTCATTAGAGATCCAAAACACGTTCCCCATTCAGAGTAATTATATCGGTCGGTATAATATTCGTGATTCCTGGCTAAAATTAAATCAATAGGAAACTTTCACGGATTTGTATTATTTTACGTTTTATTATTATTTCGTTTTATACATGAAATTTAATGCGTAACATCCAATAAAAATATTTTTAAAACAAACTAATTAGCATTAGTTAAGTTTTTGGAAAATAGCAGTTTAAAAACAAAATTACGTCGTCGAAAAGAAAAGGACGTAGCCACTCTCAAGCCCGAATTGCTAATGACATGCGCAGACCAGCATATTAGTCATGTGCTCAGAAGCGGAAGTGCAATGAGGATGCCTAGAAGGATATGAGGGCCTAAATTCAAATGAATATTAGCTAAAAAGCATCAGCCGAATAAATGTTTCCTAAAAAAACCTCAACTGAAGTGCAAAGTAGGTATTTATATAATATTTTGTGGGAGAGGGGAGCAAACATTTTAAGTTTAACGTACGTATACACTGTATTGTAACTAAATATACTATTCGGAGAAAAGGTTGTTTTAACAAGATGTCATCAAACTATGTAATTAAGTGCCAAATTGATGTAAAAAAGATATTTGAATTCTTTGAAACAAATAGGCCCAAATTAAATATATTATTTTTTGTAATATTGATCGATATAAACGAACAGCGAAAGAGTAGATATAAAAATACACAATTGCAATTTAGAGTTAGTAGAAACTTACAAATATTTGGGGGTAAAATTGGACAAAAAACTTAAATTTGAAAAGCATGTAAATTATATTATGAAAAAATTAGCGATAAAGAATGCATTTATGAGTAGAGTATCATACAGATTCAACCAATCTTTATTCGCAAGAATAACTATTTTAATAATATTTCCGTATTTTAATAATTGTGCGATTATAATGTATATGATGTGGGCAACAGATATTAGAAAATTCCAAATATAACGAAATAAAGCGTTATGGGCAAAATTTACATAATTGGTTACCAATATACTTAGGAAACAGAATTAGGCACAATAAGGATGTACACGGGTACGGTATAAGAAACAAGAATATTATAAAATAATTAAATAATTTAAACATGAAAATGTACAAAATTATTATACATACATACATAACATCACGCCTTTCCCATTACTAGAGTAGCAGGTTATTTTCCTACAATCACTCGCCACATACTTCAAAATACATTTAAATATTCAACAAAACACTACGCAGTTTATGCGATGGACTAAGTTTTCCGCACCCCGTCCACAGAAGTCTGCCTTTCATTTCTTATTTTCTTACAATTGCTCCCACATACCCCTATCTTTACATAACTCTCTCGTCTCGTTAATTTGCACACACCTTGTCGTATATGCTCTCCTATTATTTCTGCTTATAATTTTACGGTCACCCCCTGGGTCACGAAATGACTCTTACAACATATGACCGTATGTATGTCGTTCGTCCGCTCGCTCGTACGTTTTTTGTTCCACTAACTCCTCCTAGACTATCCAACCGATCTTGATGATTTTTTTTTACAAATGCGCATTATAGTCTATTTGCGCAGCTGGCCTTTTGTTTTTCAAAATTTCCTTTAGTACTTGAAAAAAATATGTTTCAAAATTTATTCAGTTTTTATTTTTTTTCTCTTTTTTTGCATATGCAGGAAATTAAACATTATTTCTCAATTATTTTTTTATTTTAAAAAAATATGTAAGACCATTGAAGAAAAAAATATATTTTAATTAAAAATTGAACAAAATAAGATTAATGCATTTATAGTCGGCTTAGTCTGCTTTGCTTTTGTTAACAGAAGGAAATGTTTTCACACTTGTTTTAAATTTGTTGTTTTATTTCAACCTAGGCACTTACGATTTTAAATGTGTATTTAGGTAAATAATTTGTGATAAATTCAGAATTGGCATACGTCGATGAGCTACAGGCATGGATGTCTGTCTCCATACCCAGTCTATCATAGAACTTGAATCTCGGACAAGTATATATTTTAATATATGTAGAATAAGTTTACCCTAAACAAAAGTATTTGTATAAAAAAAATTAAATTCAATCATATTATTTTATTAAACGAGTGCCGATGCAGAAACAATTTATGTAATTATTTATTGTAAATAAGTTTTCGAATAACTGAGCTCATGTGTTTATCGGTTATCGCTATCTCTAGATATAATAGTGTGATGTTATATAATATGTGTTTTTGAATATCAGTGTTCAAAGTTTTATAATGCAGCCCATAGATGGCAAGACAAGTTCAGAAATTGTATAAATCATGTCCCATAGATGGCAGTGCTCTTCATAGACTGATACTCGCGTACGTTAACCGATACAAATATCATATGGTAGCTGAATTGAAATTGAATTGTTACTCTGGCTTCTCTTCAGAGCGAATAAATCTTTCGCCTTTTACTAAAGATTTCCGTGGAGAGGAGCAACTCAAATGAGTGCATAACAATTTTTTATTGTGCCCGGTCGGAAGACAGGGCCTCCTAAAAGAATTAAAACATATTTCCAACTATTACAAGAGTCTATTTTCCAGACCTCCGCCAGTAACCGAACTCATACTATCCTACAAGAGCCTAGTTTGCAGACTCACGCAAGTAACCGAGCTCGTTAACCGATACAAATATCATATGGTAGCTGAATTGAAATTGAATTGTTACTCTGGCTTCTCTTCAGAGCGAATAAATCTTTCGCCTTTTACTAAAGATTTCCGTGGAGAGGAGCAACTCAAATGAGTGCATAACAATTTTTTATTGTGCCCGGTCGCAAGACAGGGCCTCCTAAAAGAATTAAAACATATTTCCAACTATTACAAGAGTCTATTTTCCAGACCTCCGCCAGTAACCGAACTCATACTATCCTACAAGAGCCTAGTTTGCAGACTCACGCAAGTAACCGAGCTCGTTAACCGATACAAATATCATATGGTAGCTGAATTGAAATTGAATTGTTACTCTGGCTTCTCTTCAGAGCGAATAAATCTTTCGCCTTTTACTAAAGATTTCCGTGGAGAGGAGCAACTCAAATGAGTGCATAACAATTTTTTATTGTGCCCGGTCGCAAGACAGGGCCTCCTAAAAGAATTAAAACATATTTCCAACTATTACAAGAGTCTATTTTCCAGACCTCCGCCAGTAACCGAACTCATACTATCCTACAAGAGCCTAGTTTGCAGACTCACGTAAGTAACCGAGCTCGTACGAACATATAAGTCTGAAATTTACGGAATCGGGAAATCGTGGAACTGCATTAATTATTATTACATTTAGGGTTGGGTAGGCTAGGGTCGGTTAGCCGGCGGGTAGGATAGGAGTGTATTATTAAGTAGGGTAGGGTAAAATAGCCAAATCTATAAATTGCACTAACAGCAAATGTATTGCACACAACTTTAGCACAACGTTACGAACTAAGAACAGGCATGCTCGTATCATGTCATATTATTTCATAAACAGACATCGTGTATCGCCGTACTTGCGTGAGTCTGCAAACTAGACTCTTGTTACTATCCTAGACTACACTACTCTACTTAACCCTCCCCTAACCTACTATACCCAGCCTTTAATAATAATTAATGACAAGAGCCTAGTTTCCAGACTTCCGCCAGTACGAAGATACACGATGTCTGTTTCCGAAATAAGACGACATGATACGAGCATGCCTGTTCTTAGTTCGTACCGTTGTGCTAAACTTGTGTGCTATACAGAATTGGCTACTTTACCATACCCTACTAAATAATACACTCCTCTACCCTACCCTACCCAACCCGAAATGTAATACAGTGCACGCCGCTTATTGGAATCACGGATAATGTTATCAATCGGTTATTATTATTACTTTCGCAAAGAACGGCCCGGACGGATACAACTACATTTTCGGTTATAGTAATCATGACTTCGGTTTATGTTATCAATTTGTTGAAGTATTTTAGTAAAAAAATTAACGAGCATCAAAGTTCATAAAAACAATATAACATTTAATTTTCAAGTATATTACGCAGGGCCGTCTTATGAATTATAAAGGCCATGGATATTTAACGGGCCCGCATTCCAAAAGGAATCAAGTGTAATTAAAATTAATCACACGACTTTCTTATACACATCTATATTTTAATTCAATTTAAATTAACACGTATTTGACATTTCAAATGTGTATTTCTGTTAATATTTTGTTTACATAACATGTATGTTATTTTTAATATATTAAAAATATATATATAAATATTTTACTCAAAATTGGATAGAGATAGAACAAAAATGTATAGAACATTTTTGCTTTAGAATAACTTTTCCTACGACTTTTATTTTAAAACTTTTCAACATATCTTTTATTTTCTCAAATAATTCGAAATGTTTGACTTTGAAGTTCCGTGAACTTGCTCTTCCGATCGTACAATTATGCTAGAAATCTAATCAGCTCTTCGTTTACCCAAGAAACTTTTAAATACATATGAAATTTCATTGTCATATCTGGGCTCGATAATGAACAAACAGACACACATTCATTCATCCACACAGACACACACATACAGACAGCATTTCGAAAATAGTCAAAACGTATTCAGAGGACCTTCAAAGATGTATTTCCATCAAAATCTCGCAATTGAAATTTTTCATGATTCCTATCATTTTTTTATTCCTGCTAACCTACTATGTATAAGAAAGTTAAAAAATATATTGCAAAATATGCGAATGCAAGATGGTTAAAATAACTTTACAAAATATTCTGGAATATTCGCTTCAAAAAACCTCAGCCCGCAGCCCTGGCGACCGAGCATTAGGCCATGCCTCGTTTGCCTAGGTGAGAAAAAAAAACGACCCCAGTATTGATAATTCAAATACTTCATAGATGGCACTATCGCACAAGAATTCCTTCACACTTGTGGTGCACATTACATATTCAATATAGTTCAATATCAACAAAAATTCGTTGCTCTGGTTTCCCTTCAAAACGAATAAATCTTTCGCCTTTTACTAAAGATTTCCGTGGAGCGGAGCAACTCAAATGAGTCTGAAACTGTTTTTCTTTGTGCCCAGTCGTAAGATTGGGCCAGTAAATTAATAAAAACATCGCCTTCTACAACATAATAATGAAAACATAGCAACTGAAAAATGTTCCTTCACCAAATAGCTGACAAAAATAATGTTTTAATTGAAAAAATTTCTACCTATGTATTCATACCGAATAGCTTCTTGTTTAAATTGATGTTTCTTTTCAGAGTGAAGTGGTCGCAGTGACTGATCATAGAAGATAATATATATCAGTCTTTAGTGGTAGCAGTGGTGATGCAATTGTGACTTGAGCAGCCTTATGAACAGACGGTCGATATCACATACAAGCTGACGAAGAAATTAACTGTAAATGGCTGCTTATGAAACAGGGCCGATCAGAAATTGCAACGGCAGCCGAGTGGCTGAAACGCAACCTAAAACCCGGCTCTAGAATTGGCGCTGATCCGAAACTAATACCGAATATAGAATGGGTAACACTAAAAAAAATATATATTATATAGTATATTAATCTAAAAAGGAATCTATATAGCCAGCCGCTTATCACATCCGACAATGGATTACAATATGTAAGATGTTAAACCTAGCGACAAGGTAAGGTATGGGAAATACATTCAAATATAATGGTATGTTCAGTGAATCATCTCCACCTTAACCTTCCTCTAATCTAGACTAATAATATTGAACGAAATATAATATATGTACATATTTACATCATCCTACAATTTTTCGATACTTCAGATTTTGAAATAGTATTACATTGCTATCATGAAAATTCATTATTACTGCATTTAGCAATTAGTTTCTTTGTTTATATGCAACAGATATTCCAGTGCGTTTTACATCTATCAAAATTTCATTCGATAAACGTCAAATTCATGAATACATCAGTGAGCATTGACTAATGAGGAATATATGATAATATATGGATAAACCGAACTACTCTGTAATACCCTAATAGTGTAAACAGGTACCCAAAACCCGAACTCTGTGATCCAAACTGCCACAACTATTAATCTTTGTACATGCGTGCGTTTAACCAGAGTAAGCTGAAAGCTTTCTGTAAGTTTTCAAGTCATGCGTTGTTCAATCGCGTGCTGCTGTGGTGTTTCAAGCCTTGACTTCCAAACGAAAGCAAACTAATAAAAGGATAAGATTTTGCGTGAACTGGAGTCTGAATTTTCATTATCAACTCCGCTGTTTCGCTTCAATGCCGAGAAGCCCACTGTAAGCAACATCAATAAATGGTTTTATAGTCATTGTGTATAAATTTAATTGTGTAATATTATAGAAACATTTTTATCGTTTAATAAGGTATTTATAAACCGAACACGTTCGGATTATAGATACCATGTACTATGGATTCTACAAACTGAATGTTTTGGTAATTCAAACGGGGTCTGGCAACTTTCTGTTCGAATTATCCAAACATTACTGTACTTCAAATTTATTTGTCCTTTTTTTGATTCACGATGTGAGCGATGAAGCGTTTGAAGCGTTATCCGATTTTTTTCAAGAGCAGCAAGGTAATTTAATTGATTTGTAAGTTTGATAGATCTAAAACGCATTTAAGCATTCGCTTTGTAAGAATCCAAATCTATATTTTTTTCTCTCGTAATTGTTATGTTGGAACATAATGAACAAAATTGTTGTGATTTAAATCATATCTACTAGAAATACTTGTCACAAGTCAGGGCAAGTTTAATTACTACTAGTCCGCACTACTTATCGCTTCTCTCTGCCTGGAGTTTATTGGATGAGGTACGTACTACTGCTGTTACCGTGATTTAGAATTGTGTAGGTCGCTACCAGTTTTCCTACATGGTGACCCCCCGTATATTTTCCACATATAAGGGTCGAATTCACTATCTATCAGTTGACGGGATGGGCTGCCATTTCAATTGTGTTAACGGGTAGTATAGTTATGACCGCACATTAAAATTAAACAGTAATTTCTGACAGAAATATAAATTTAAATATGAATGAACAAATATGCAAAATGAATCCAAAATTCAATAAACCTGTTTTTAATATCATGGTAGTTTAATTATGTAGATGTGAACAATCACAAAACAGATGTGCAAAAATATTTTCATGAAGCTAATTTGTTTGAAAAATTTATTAAATCGTTTACATAATATCTCAAAATGAAAGAAAATAAAATATTATGATTTCTATTGTTTGCCACTGTTTCATACGAGCGTAAATATGTTAATAAATGTAATTAAATATACGTATGTAAAACATTATTCGAAACTGATTTAATTATTTGATTTAAGCACAAATTTTTGAAATAAACTTCAACACTATATATTTTTTGTTAAAGAGTAGTGTCCCGGTTAGTGTAGAGGAAATGGTTTCTGCAAAATCATCATTAAGTGAAACAAGTAAAACGAGACATTTACCTATAGTTTACGTAATTGTGTCTTTGCGACCCGCGTTATAACGAATTATATTTAAATTTAGCGCTTTTTTGGGGTTCAAGAAAAACTACATTATAGCGAATCAGTGTCAACCAGGCTAGCGATAAATGGATTCTTACAGTAGGTAGTTCCCAAGTTTCAGACCAATTTATTACTTTTCATATTTATCTAGTGTTATTTTCAATATGACTTGTATTATATCTAAAATTATCTTTTTACATTTTTAACTTTTTTTTTCCAAATATTTATTATCCTTGAATTTTATTAAATAATATATATGCTTTTAATATCTAGTGAAATAATTATTCTTTTGAATTTGATATCATTCAAACATCAGTATCAAATATGTTGCTAATATTATGATTATTCTATAAAGCTTTTTATCTTTACAGTTACGTGAATAACTGGAATTGAATAATTGATTCTTCTGAAAGGTTTCGATTGGGTTGGACTGAAATGAATTTTTCTATTATCAACTTAAAATGCATCGTCTTTGAGGAAGAACTATCATATCGGTAATGATGCATCATAATGCCAAATGTCAGTATAATTTTCGCATATGAATATATAAACACTATCTGTATTTTATTATTATATTCAGTGCATACTAAATAAATTCTAACGCCATAAACAAGCCATCAAATGTTTACGATATAAAATCGTTATGTTAATAAAATATCACTGTGAAAAGAAATAACCATGGAATAGAAGCTCTCCAATATCAAAGAGCACTTTGGCAAAAGTCGAGAGGAGTGAATTGTCTTTTTCTTGTAGAACTAGCTGGAAATATATCATACATACTTGACATCTATAACCGAGGATGCATATAGATATAGTTTGTGTTTAAAGACTCACACAGCTTGATGTAATTTGTGGAGTGTTTGAAGAAAATAGAACATTTTTGCCAAGTTCCATGTCAGTGTTAGAGAATGAGAGGAGGAAGTGTCGATCAGAGAGTAGTTGAGTGAGGATAATTGAAAGTGCACCAAAAATCGTAACGACTGTTCTGAAATTAAATTAAAAAGATATCAGTTAAGTGATTGAAGTATTTTCGTTTCCTATGGTCTCTCTGTGACCGATGAAGAGTGTGTAAAGTTTCACTCAGGTTTTCGGTGGATTTGTGGTACACTTTGTCCTATACCTTTTACAAAGTAATGCATTTTCGTTAAGTAATTCAGATATAAAAAAAGTCGGCATAAGTTTTTGTATGAACTTTTGAATAAACTTCCTTACTTCTGAAGTTCTAAGTCATCATTCCAACCCTTTGGGGATCAACCTTTTATCATCAATATTTGACTTAAATAAATTTACTATGAGTAATTCAGATATACAGATGTCCGTTATAAACGGGCCACTTAACCCTTCAGTACACGCTTCATATTCACGTTCATCTTTATGCTTCGTTTGCACAAGTTTATGAACTAGAATCTTACGATTATATCAAAGATACTGTTGGTTTTCATATTTTTTCAACGAGCTGAAGTAATAATCTGAACTACATTTCGTAGATATTTAAGGCAACTAGAACTTTATGCAAAATTTCATCAAAATGATATTGTCACGTTTTAAAATTAGCAATTAAGTCCGCCTATGACGACCTGAATTGGTAAATATTATTAATGAATCTCGGAGCATTGATTAGTATATATATATATATATATATATATATATATATATATATATATATATATATATATATATATATATATTTACGATGATCATTTATAACGCAATTACGGAAATTATGGATATTATTATAGAAAATATCCCAGTGTTGAAATCACCTCGTTCAATGATGTTACACTTAACGGTTTTTTTTGTAGGAATGCATATCGTGAAATCTAACTGTCGTATTACTGTATATTATTCGAAAATTACATTTGATTTCGGTCCATGACTTTCGCGTATGAAATATTAATAAAAAAGATTTCAGTGGGGCTCAAAAGCTCTCCTCCGATTATGAAAGCTTTTCGCAACAACTGACAGAGCTCCGTTAAAATGTAAATGAATACAGTCAACAATGCTCTTATTTTCATTTAAAACCCAACGTTTACAAATATCACAGCAAACAATTTTTCATTTCTCAAATTTTGTTTTGCTAACTGTCTGCGCTACCATGACGGTAGATAAACCGGGTTTGTTAATGTGGGGCTTTACACTGATAATGTAGTATTTACATACAGGGTGATTCTTAATATATGCGACAAACTTTCAGGGCTGATTCCTGGGGTTATTTTGATCATAAAAGTTCATATGAATAACTGTCAAATACGGCCTAGTTTTGAAGTTATAGGGTGTTAAATAATAAATTAAAAATACAATGAAGGCTACGTAATAAACGTTCGGGAGTAGAAACACTTAATTTCATAATTAATGAATTATAATAAATCGGAGTGAAATTGCAATATTTAGAAGCCTTTGTAAATATTTCCATGCAACCCGTACCATGACAATAGACATTTATTTACAAAAAAATGTTATAATAAAAACTGCCTTACGGAAAGTGTTTTCGTCCATAGGGAGTAAATGCTTTACTTCTGTCCCGATTTTGACGCCGTAGAAACCGACTGCTACTCCCGGACGTGTAAAAACTACCAATATATTTTTTTCTGTCTATATGAGATCAATACAAATAATAAAATATTACTCAATATGAATATTAACAATTTTACAATACGTATGTGTCTATAAACTCCGCTAGATGGTTGCACTACTTCTACTGGTGCAAGAGAATAAGAAGAAATATAAACAATTGATAAATTCTGGCAGACTACACGATTCTCGTATTATAAATACATGTAAACATATGTGCCAGTACTCGTACACAATGCAATTTCGTTGGCAATATAAATATTGGTTTTGATTGCAGAATAGTGTAGCAGTCGCTAAAACATCTCGGTACATTCCAAGGTTAGCTGGTGAGCATTCTCTGGACTCAGGCAAGAAGACCCTAACGGGAATTTAGTTATTTTTTATGAGTTAGTATTGTGGAATTCTTTTTTGCCTGGTCGGGCGAATGCTGACCAATAAGAGAAACATTAAACATTTGGAGTGGGGGTGTCAACCCCTAGTCAGTATTGAATGATGAATACATCACTCTCTTTGATTTGAAACTTGTCCGAGTAAACATCTCTCTTTGCTTTAAGATCTGCATTAAAATATATATTAACTTCAGTGATGAACGGCTGTAAGTAGACCTTTGTATTATATCTTTGTTAGTATTTATTGTGTATCTATTCAACTTTTATGTAAAAGTGAACAACTCGATTCGTAACAATATATATATTATTTTTATCCGCACGTGTATTCAACTATTGTTTTATTTCATAGTATATCTGTTTTGTTCCGTAAATTCGGTTATTAAAGAAATCCTTCTATCCAAGAGAAAGAGGGTTGGTGGCAGCACAATCTCGAATAGTTGATAAATAAAAGCGATTTCAATATCCACGTACGCCACGTGACAATAGTACTTTTCACTTCTGGTCACATCGATCATATTCACATGGAATGTAACATATCTTGTAAAATAAACCACGAAATACCATTTGTACGAACTATCCGGTTACGATATCTGTCATCCATCAATTGCTGAATTTTCCTATTTGTTAGCAGTCAGTAAATTGTGGTGGAAATCAATGTGATTCTCGATTCTAAAACGTTTCCATTCTCGTCTTTATTTAAAACTCAAAACATGTACTTATTAGTGTACAAAAATTTTATTGACCAAAACGTGGACACATATTGGAAACCCATGCAAGAAATACAATAAATAGAATGAATTCTGAGGGGATGGAAAGAAGGTTGTACTATAAATTATTAATTCTACACAGTGCGACAAATAAATTTCGAGACTGGCCGTAAGAAATATCATTGAAACGAGAAATATGAATATTTTTCGATTTTTTTATTCAAAATATTCTCGTCCAGTTTCAATACACTTGTTACAGCGATTCAACAGTGATTCAAATGCGTGTTCTAGCTCATTTTGTGGAATTGCCTCTAGTGCTTGTGTTGAAGCTGTTTCGATGGCCGAAATGTCATTAAAAAAACTTCAATTTTAATTTTGGGAATAGAGAGAAATCGCACGGGGTTAAATCAGGTGAATACGGCGGATGATTCAACACACAGACTTGACGAACATTGAGTGAGGTGTGACTCGGAGCATTATCGTGCAACAGACACCAGGTCTCTGGATCACGATATTAGGGTCGAATACGACGGATTCTGGTCATCAGACGCTTCAAAACTTCGAGATAATATGCGCCAATAATCGTTTGTCCAGTTGAAGCGAATTCCTTGTGGACAATTCCTTTGCTATCGAAGAATGTATATATTATATTGCAGGGGTGGTCAGACTTTGAAGCTCTAAGGACGACACGCTATTTAAATCAATGACAAAGTTCTACGTGAAACTAAAATGGATTTATAAAGCAATCAAATCAACCACACAAAATAATCATAAATCAATCGCTCAGGCGAGTGAAAATAGTTGCGCGGTCTGTCTACCCCTGTAACATAGAGCCTTAAGGATATTTCATTTCTTGGCGATTTTTAGCCTAAAACGAGCGATTCGCCCGCGTTATCCAGCCTTTACAAAAGGACATATCAGTGTAATTATTTCTGCATATTGTTCTTGAACGATAAAACTACAAAATGGTGGTAACCGTTTTGTAAATTAAGGCGTAGTTCGCTAGCAATTAGAAGTTGAATATAGCCTATATTCAAATGTAATTTTTATGCAATCAAAACAAAACTTTTCAAATCGGTTTCCACCATTTTGTAGTAAGAACAATATGTAAAAATAATTCCATTGATATCTCCTCGCTGGAGAACGGCGGGCGGTTTGGTGAATTTCAGACATTTTCATTGTTTAAATTTAGGTAGATTCAATACTAAAAACGTTCGTTTACAATACAATGCCATGAATGAACTGATGACCTCAACCTTCGTTGCGACAATCCTTTGTAAGGGTTAATAAAAAGAGGAACTGAACGCCATTCATTTCCAGCATCGAAACAATCTGTCACTTTTGGATGAAAAGAAAAGATGGTCGGGCTTTTTTTTACTGAATACCTAGATCAGAAAGAATAATATATGTATATATTTCTCTAAATACTGACAATGGAAAGAAAATTTTTGCGAAAGACCATTGCGGAAAACAAAGAATGGCTTATTTTCCTGTTAAAATAAAACATATTTTATTCTAATATTAAATGATTCTTGCGCTTATGTTAAGGGTAAAAATATAAAATGAATTGTCATATTCATTTTAAAGGTTGCTTAATTACAATGAATCATTATTATATTTCTTTAGTTATATTTTTAAACAATTGTTTAATACAAATTTAATCGAATTGTAACTTCAAAAATTTACTAATAGACTAGGGTTTTCATGTAAAAAGAAAGACATGACTGGCTTGTCTTGTGCTTCAACTAAATAAATGACAATGATCTGAATAGAAATATGAAATTAGTTGTTCTACCTTCAGCAAGATAAACATACAATATGTTTTGATATAAAAATAGAAAATTGGTTCAATTCTGATTTCAAATCAAAATGAACAATATCAAAATGACTTTAATACTATACTTTTTTTCGTTTTGATTCGAGATTCAGGTTGAACATCGTATTCGGGCCTTAGCAATACATTGGTATACTATTTTACAGACCAATCGTACGTAATACTAGAAAATTATTAACTTAAATGAAGCTGTCCTTTTGTTTTTGTAAAATAAAGTTTTTTCGTACTTTCTTATATTATTATACAACAATAACGATAGCTGGCAATTTGTAAAAAAGTGCTAGATTGTTCCCTTGCAACTAAATTTACTGGATAGCCCTGTACTAGATTTTAATTACAAGCTTTTATTCAGTTTTACTTGTTAGCCTGTCTGCAGTCTGTTTGTCTGCTGTCTGTCCGTCCGAAATCTTCAAATTTAATTTTAACCCACTCCTTCATACCCGATCGACCAAAAATCATACAAATAGAAAATATCTCATGCAATTTTTCCCTACATTGCTTCAGTTTCCCACAAAATGAGAAAAACACAAAAAAGTCACAAAATATTCATCAATTGCTTCGTTTCACGTATCCTGATACAGAACTGGGACCAGTACTGAAAATGTATTTAAGTACTAAATACTTCTAACAATGTATTTGAAATACTAAAGACCAGTATTACTTAAAATACTTTTTATCATTAAAATGTATAGCACTAAATACTAAGTAAAATTAATAACCCGATTATTTTAATACAGAATTCAATTTAAAAACACAATTGATGATAATATTATGAAATACATTTATTATTTATTTTTTCAAACAAACATGCATATATAACTATATGAATATATAATATATATAATAATAGTATAAATAATGGAAAACACAATAAGGCTATTTTCATAAATTTACTAAATTAGTGCTCCTCATCAATAATTATTAATTATCATCAGATGATTTAGCTTTAAACAGTACTAACTGTTCAAAATGTTTATCGCTTAATGCATGACGTCGTGGTGAGTTAATTATTGTCCCAAAAGAAAATAGTATTTCTACGGATTCAGCACCCTGATGACTTTAGTGGTGTGTTATATTTAATAAAATGTTATATAATATTTGGGTACTCTTTGAGAATTAACAATTTAGTTCTTCTATCGTCTATATATTGTAATATTTCTAATTCATATTTATTTGCGTTCCACGCTTTTAATTATTTGTTTATTTATTTTTGGCGCAATTTAATAAAATCTTGTTTCCAAAAATTATTTTTTATTTTTTCGCTCACCTCATCCATATCACCGACCTTCTGCGCGCTATATATTTCGCCTATTCCATTTTGTTTTTCTCAGTTCTGGTTAGCACATCCGCTATTTTACATTTCATTATTTTTTTTTCATTCGTTCGCCTTCCAATTTCCTATACGGCTAAGCAGTGTTTCCCAAACTATGTAGCTCCACCACAACTATCAATCCTGGGGATTAGGCGCGTTACTTTTTATTTGCAAAACATGCTTAACTTGGATGCATATGTGAATTTTCTGATACAAACAATATAGTGAAAATAATTTGTTTCACTTACATTTCGCACTTGCTATGTAAATATTTTAAGCTTTTTACACCTTTGATACGAAATATGTTAACAAGCTCATTATGTCCTAGGGCGTAATGAGCGGACATAATGACATTTGCGCCCGCTAATCATTAACTTTATTTTCCAACTTCCAGTCACCAAATATTTTTCATAAATTACCTCGATTTCATACGTAATAAATTTTCGCTCTGGTTAAAATATCTTTTGACATATCATCAAACACAAGCAATGCAGTCGATGCGATCTTCAAGAATAAATTCAATGGGTAAATAAATAAATAAAAATCAAAGTCCTTGGCAACGCATATGTCGTAATCATTTGGAACTATCACTGGCAATTTTTTTTATATAAAAATAATAGGAAAGTGTAATATAAAGTCTAGTATGCACCACGGGTTGTTACTAGATAATTATGCCCATTTGGCGACATCCTTCTCTCGGGCCAAAGGCCCTCGGGCTGGAACATCGTCACCCTCCTTGCATAATCATCGTCATAACATCCTTGGTACATAAGTAACTATTTAATTATGCTCCCACATTATACTATTTCCGGGCTCGAATAAAATCAGTACAAACGTATTTGTAGTGCTGCGAAAGCGCTAACTGCGCATGTTTCTAGTATGAAAATGCAAGTAAACTTGGACAGAATATAGTTTCAATTCTAGCATCGAAATAGCATAAAATAGAAAATAGTATAACCTCGATTCTAGAACAACCTTTACTGGTTGACGAACACTGAGCTCAGACAAGAAAACTTCGTATGAAAATATTTCTATCGTATGAAATAACACAATGTTTATTTTAGCTTGTAAAACAGTGAACTTTACACAAATGGACATCTCTATGGTACGAAAAAATACACCTCTACTTTCAATGTAATTTGTTTTACTATGGTGATAAATAATGTTGAATTTCATTTTATACAACTGATTATTTCGGTTTTGTAAAGCTTTCCACTGCGTGAACCCACAGACCGATCATAATTCTTTGAGCTTACAGACCACTTATGAATTTTCTTCAGAACAGTTCCAACATACGTATTCTTGGCCGAGAACGACTTTTAGAATTGAATATAGCCGTTAAAATTTTATGATATATTGCGCGTGAATTTTATAAAAATAGAAAGTTTCAAACGGCGTATGTTGGATGGGCAGGGTGAGGTTGTCTTCTTCTCATCTTCCTAGGAATTAACAGTTTTGTGCGTTAGTGCGATTAGATTGTACTTTAACTTTAATTACAAGTGCAGAATGCGAATTGAAGTTTTAAGAGAATAACCTGGGGATTTCTCTGCCGCAAAGCTTCAACTAGAGGTAGTGATATAGTACGGCAGTAGTACTTGAAGTTTGATTTTAGGTTGAATTCTTTTCAAACCGAAAGGTGGTACGTAAATTTCAAAAGTCTTGGTGCACATACATTGATATAAATTAAAGGTACATGTATATCCTCATATAATATGTTTCAGTACTTTTAGAAAAATACAAATTGCATCTCAGCTTATAATGTATTTCAAAGTCATTTTCCAGATTTTTTTGCTTGGTAATGATTACTTTAGGGTATCCTAATAATATAAATTCTGTAAAAAAACACAAAATTGCAACTCTGTTAAATAATGACCTCAAGAATGAATCCCAGTAAGCGTATTGAGTGTGCAATATGGCACTGCCAAATTGACCACTGAAAAGCATAACCTAATAGAGTTGCAATAATAATAAAATAAGTGAATTTTAGTACCCGGTATTTCTAACATGAAACCTTTTCGGCATATATAAAATCTGATTTTATTAATGTATTTTAAATTAGCAGCATATTTAGATAACAAATAAACAATTTTATATTACTAATCGGATGGAACTGCATTAATTATTATTACAGATAGAGTAGGGCAGGTTAGGGGAGAGTTAAGTAAAGTAGTGTTGTCTAGGGTAGGGTAGGGTAGGGTGGAGTAGCCAAATCTATAAATTGCACTAACAGCAAATATATTGCACGCAAGTTTAGCACAACGTTACGAACTAAGAACAGGCATGCTCGTATTATGTCGTACCATGTCGGATACAGCCATCGTGTACCTTCGAAAATAAATTGATCTGACGACTAGATTCTTGTTGGGTAGGTTGGATTTTATAAGCGGTTCACAAAATGCACTTATTTCAATTCTATTCGCAGTTGTACGTGCAGTGGTCAGTTATGCAATGAAATCTCAAGAGAAATACTGCACGTTCGATACGTGTTTCGAGAGTCATTCTTAAGGTCAGCATTGAACAGAGTTATAACTTTGTTTTAGATCTTACTATCTATTGAAATATTTCACAGAATTTGTAATGTTAGGAAATAACAGCCCCAATAAACTAATCATTACGGAGCAAAAAGTTATTAACATAGCTTGGAATACACTATACCAGGATTGAATGTTTTAGATAATAATATTATACCAATGAAATACATCTTTCCATAAATACAGCCTTTTGTTTACTTTTAATTAATTAATAATAATTCAAGTGAACCAAAGTGTATGTAAACACTATGCCATTTGTACCAGCATTTATCAATATGGATTGTATAATATTACAATTAGATGCTCTGCAAAACCTTTAGTAATTAAACACAAAAGGCTAGATAGCGGTAGGAATTTGCATCTCTTGGAATAAATGGTAATTAAAATCGCTATTTCCTTCATTCGCATTCAAAGAATTATTGCCTTCGTGCTTCTATCTAGTAAATTCTAGCGACAAAAGAGAATAAATAATAAAAAGAAATCAATACTGAATGTATAAACATGCATTACTACATGTCTAGAAATTTCCAAACTCGAAACTGTAGTTAATATCGTACTGTAAATTTATATTACCATTGATTTTGCGCACTTCGATTTAAGGGACTTTGGATTTAACGGACAATAAAATTCGGTTAATTTAACTGATATTAAACAATGATTAGCACGTGGTCACACATCATCGTTCTTCAACAATTTTTCTATGAAATTAATCATTTCATACATATTTAATTTAATTTTAAAGATTATTAAGCCAGTCAATAATTGTTCAACTTCTGTTGATTGGAGTTAGGGCTTAAAAGAATCGCTGTTGGTGTTTCGGGAAATATATTTTTTTATTACGTTTCGCTTCGTTTTTGAAGCATACTCAGATACTAAAATATTATTATAAAACTACTACAATAAACAAATTATTTTGTAAATTACTTACAACTGTCACCACATGTAAAAACTTGGTTTGAATTCCGAAAATAATATATTTCCCGAATCACCAACAGCGATTCTTTTAAGCCCTAATTCCAATCAACCATTTTAATTTTAGTTATGTAAACGTATCTACATAAGTAAAAACAGGTAAACTAATTTGTTAGTTGTTTAACGTACGCGTTTAGAAAACTTTATTATATAACAGACTTCTGGCATTAACGGACATCCCTTCGTCCGAATTAGTCCATTAAATCGAGGTTTTACTGTGTATGTACTAGTGACAAATTTTAGTGGATTTAAACTTCTCTGCTCAGGATAATTATAACATTCGCCCTGCTGTAATATCAACGAATTTATATGTTTGAATTTTGGAAGAACACTTTAAGGATAATCGAAGAACATGTTTGAAATGAAGACGTTAATTGAGTAAAAACAATTCATAAGGATAAAAGTAAGTGGGGAATGATTGTGAAACAAGTGTTCTCGCTCTCGGCAAATACATATATACATAAATCGACAACAGAGTGTTCCCGTTGACGGCAAAATTTTTACATAATTTGGTAACAGTGTGTGTATGTGTGGGTGTGTGTCGAAGTAGTAGAACAAACTGGTATCTGCTGCTCCAGCAATTGGAAATTGCGTGATAATTTATAAGTCTTATTTGTTAATAATACAACTTAATATTTCAGATGCTAGATAATTATTTGTAAGTAAAATACTACACGTAGCTCAAACATTATTAAACATTTTCATCCTTATCAGTATTGCTGAGCATTGGACCAAACCATTCTCTCCATTGTGTTCCACTTTCAATAATTACATTCTTGCCCAAGCACTAGTATTATCACAATCTAATCTCTTAAGGTTGTCATTTACCTAAATTGTATTTCGTATCTGAAATATCTTGAAAGGCCTAAATTTCAAATGAAAGTTTCCCAAGTAATACTTTTTCAATTCCGAGTAGACCCTTACCCCGTCATAAATCATTTAAATATGGCTGTTTATAAAACATGTCCATAAAAATATTCTGACAATACATGGAAGGAATAATTCTCTCTACAATGTTGCTTGACTAATCGGTACACACTTTTGGAAAGATTTTTATATAAATTACATTAGTAAAATGTATTTAACAAATGAACACGATTTTCAAAATACAGTGGTGCCTCGCATAACGAACGCCTCACATAACGAACGCTGCGCACAACGAACTTTCTTTTCGTCCATTATGCGACTCACACAACGAACCTCGCTTCACACAACGAACTGCAGCGAATTCATCTTGCTGCTCGAACGCACTGCGTATCACGAAGTCGCCCGAGCTTCGAAAGTCGCACACAGCTGATACTGAAACTTGTTCCTTCTTGGACCCAAGAAGAAGCAGTTGACGGCACAGAAGTGGTGAAGAACATCATCACGGTGACTCGAAAGTTGGAATTGGAGGTAGAGGAGCAGGATGTGGAAGAGCTGATTGAAGAACACCAAGAAGAGCTGACAACTGAAGAGCTCCAAGCACTTCTAGTCCAGCAACATGATAAAGCTCAAAGGGAAGCTTCATCTGACAACGAGGAAGAGCAATATAATCACCCAATCTCAACTGCTGCCATCAAGGACATCCTGGTCAAATGAGGAGAGGTTCAGGAGTTTACCAATACTCACTATCCAAACTCAGCTGAGGCAAACAGGATCAACGATCTCTACAATGACACCCTTGCCCGTTATTTCCGGCAGGTGTTGAAGAAGAGGGAGAAATAGACAACCATGGAAAGGTTTTTCAAGAAGCCAGCAGTCAAGAAGCAAAGGATGGAACAAGAAGACTTGACCCTGCAAGCCTCGTAGACTCTCCTAAATCTGAGTCTGATTAAAAAATATAAAACATGAGTAGTATAGCAAAGGGAAAGCTGGGCCAGCATTGCGGGTTGCCTACCTCGCGCCTGTACTGTAGTACGGCGTTGCGGGGCGTGGAGGGGGTGGGGGGAGGTCACGTCAGGTCACGTGGGGGTCACGTGATCGGGGGGCGTGGCCTGGATGACGTCATCCTGGATGACGTCATCCAGGAGGCCAGACTGTACCGTTGTATGCCCTCTTCTTTCAAGGTCATGTACCTGGAGGTCTTCTTCAGAGGGTGAACCTGGGGGAGTCACGGGGTCTGGGTGACGTCATCCAGGAGGCCAGGCTGTACCGTTGTATGGCCCGACTTGGAGGTCTTCTTCAGGCAGGATGGGTCTTCTTTCAAGGTCATGCACCTGAAGGTCTTCTTCAGGGGGTGAACTCGGGGTCTGGATCAAGGGGTACGTGGTCCAGTGAGCCAGGCCGTACCTGGAGGGTTTTCTTTAGGTAGAGTACGGACCTGGTGGCGCATGCGCAACGCGGACACACTACGAACTTGTTCAATCCTGTTGCCTTGTAGCGTTGGATGGGGGGCCTTCCGGGTCACGTTTACGGACTTGTTCAATCTTGTTTCTTAATAATTCCACGAATTTTACCCATGATTACGCAATATTACGCGTCATTTTTAGAAACGTTGCAAAATTTCTGGGATTCCCCTTTACGTGTTCAAACCTGTTTCATATAATTCCAGGAAGTGATTACGCAATATTGCACAACTATTGCATCATCTCTATTTTAGCATATTGCGCAATATTTCATCATGTTTATTTGCAAACGTTGCAGAAAAATAGTATAAATTAAACTTGCACTATACATTTAGTATTCATTTCACCATTTTACTGTTGAAGAGATAAGTTGTAATAAATATGGCTGCAGACAAATCTGATATTGTTTCGAAGTTAACATGCGTCGGTGTCTGTGAGGATTTTAAAGAAACGAAAAAATTGCAAGATATTGATATCAATCGAGTGTATAAAATAATAAAACTACGTGAAATTAAAACCAAATTCGGCAGAGCAATAATTGCCGAATTAGAAGAATTCTAAGTGTTCTTGCCTCGACGATTTGCGGCAGATCTCAGCCATGAAGAGGTTGAGAATATTAACCGAGAAGGAGACTTTGCATTGATCAGCCGAGGACCGTTGAACGCCTGCAGAACTACTAAACTAGAGTTCCGGAAAATGTACGAGCAGGAAACTCAAGATTTTATTTGAAAGTGTACATTTGGATTATAAGTGAAGTGTAAACACATTTAAATAATAAAACTGCAGTTATATGTAACTAATTTTTTTTTTTTCTTTTATTTGTTCATTCCATACAAGTGATTATACATATTAATACAATAGTTATACAATTTTATTAACATAATTGGTTAACGGATTATATTCTACAACCCGATCATGTATTATTAAACAATATGCAGAAGTGTTCGGAGGGAAATTAGCGCTTGACTCAAATTCAATACGAACATCAACTGATCCAGTTTTAATAGATTCATTTTGGTTTGAACAATCGATTACTATCATTGCTCGGGTTTTGAATTCATTTCGTAATGCTGTGAATAAGAAGGTACGTTCGAAACGCAATACGGTACGTTCTGAACGTAATACGTTACGTTCTGAACGTAATACGTTACGTTCTGAACGTAATACGTTACGTTCTGAACGTAATACGTTACGTTCTGAACGTAATACGTTACGTTCTGAACGTAATACGTTACGTTCTGAACGTAATACGTTACGTTACGTTCAAAACGTGATACATCGCGTACCAAACATGATACGTCACGTTTTAAACGGAAGGAGTATTAAACCAGTAAAGAAAATTTATTTCCTAGTACGGACCTGGTGGCGCAGGAAGCATAAGCCGGCACTGGCAGTGCTACATCGGAATAAGTAAATGATGCACAGAAATTTACCAATATAGAAAAACAAATAGTCTCTTATACATTCATCAGCTTAATATTATATGTGTATACCTCAACATTTTTACTATACACTATACAGAAGAACAGACATTACAAGTTCGCAACAGCTCTTCAAGTTGTACAGATAGAACATATAAATTTTAATACTAATATGTATAGGTCTGTAATGGTTAAGGACTGTATGAAATGTAAAGAAAAACTTTGAATTTTAATAAAATTACATACTTTATTTAATATAGATATTTTAATTACAAAACATCATTTTTATGTATCCAACTGTTGTGTGTTTTATCCATTCCTAACCATTTTACATACACTAAATCCCCTTTCTTCTTAACAATTTTTTCCACTAAATACACGTCAGGCTGTTTTGTACGTTGTAATTCATATTCGTAAAATGTCCCTGCGATAGGCTGTTCTTGATAATCAATCAGTTCATACGTAATGGGATTAGTACGTCGCACTTTATGTATAGTAAATAGTTCAGTTGACCAGTTTGGCCAGTATCCTTTATCCAAAATTCCCTTATACTTGCTGATCCGTACTTTATCACCTGCTGCAAATTTAGGAATTTGTTTGTCATTATATTGATAATTGTAGACGGATTGTAGTATTTCTTCTTCATTTTTCTTCGTTACTTGAACGGGTTTCATTTTAATAGTCCGATGTTTCGTGTTATTATACTTCTCAATCAGAGATGGTAGTACTGCAATCCATTTATAAGTTCCCTGCATACTAAACTGTTTCCACATCATATTTTTTAGCGTTCGATTGAAACGCTCACAAACTGATGCTTTCAGGTTACTGTATGTGGAGTAATGATTTATGTTATGAGACTTCATTAACTTCTTGAAGTCAGAATTGTAGAATTCCTTTCCTAAGTCCGTTTGCACATTGTTTGGAATGCGATCTTTAAGTACTTGCTTCATAGCAGTAACAGCATCTTTTGCAGATTTACTTTTCATCGGTATTGCCCAGGCATATTTGGAGAAAACATCGATGACGGTTAACATATATTTAAAGTTTTTATTAACCTTTGCATAAGGAATCATTTCCACAAGATCAGCTTGAAACAAGTCATTGATTCCTTTAACAATCACATGACGTCGCTTATAGTTTCTGCGTGCAGAACGATGTATTTCATTAACTATTATTTCTTTATTATTCATAATTGTTGGTCTTTGTGTAGTTCAAGGTTTTTATTTCTTTCTCCAAAATATTTATTCGTTTTTCTAATGTTGTAAACGTTGTTTTAATATGTTTATCAACGTATAATTTATTAGCAGCGTCTTTCGCTTCCACCGGTTTGCTCACATTAACAAGACGTTTAGAAGACACATCTATATTTCCATTCGAATTTATATTAAGTCCAGTTTGTTGAAAAATAACACGGGAGCTCTTGACACTCTCACCATGTAAATGACGTCCGAATTTATCAACACTGCTCTTCATCATGTATACACGGTAACGTTTGCACTTATACTATATAAAAATATTTCTATCACTCAATTATATAGGCTTCACGCAGTTCTTCAATAATAGATATTATTTCATTGTTATGTCCAGTATGACCAGCACTGCGAGACGCAATCAATAGTCTAAGTCTATCAACAAGTTCATTCGGATCATCCCAATGTACATAATCAACTTTATTTGCAGCAATATTAGTTATCATGTGTACTGGTAAAAATCCTGTACCAGTAACAGCACCCGATGAAAATAGTTTAGATATTATCTTCTTATATTTGTTCCCTCTATTGGAGCGTATTCGCCCATTCGGTTTATAGTTCTGTTTATGAGCGTTAGTTTTTTCAAGTATTTCTTTGTAATGTTTTAAATCTGTATCTGTAACTATATTCACATCAGGATATTCTTTAAATAATAATTCGAGTAATCCGTCCGTAGAATTGTAAACGTTATCATTTACAACTATATTTTCCTTGAGAAGATGAATCTGAGAATCTCCAATTCTATATTCACCGTTACTTAAAGCTCTAACACCATAGAAACGATCTCGTCTACTATTCGGTATATCGTCATTCCCTAACATGTATTTCATGAAACGATTGTCGTTATCAAATTGTTCTGTTTTCTCAATTTTCATTTCGTGATCGTTATCAGATGATGATATTGGTTCTCTTGTTTTCACAAGTTCATTGAGGGGGCTGATAATAGGTTTCAGAAATCGATTTAATTCATCTTCATTATATGTCTGTTGTTTCCTAATAAGGTTATGTTTGCGACGTATTGCATTGCTAACATTTATTATTTGTTTAGTAATGCAGTCATTAGAAATATTTGTCGCCATCTTTAAATATAACTTGAGGACGTTCTGAACGTATCACGTTTCGAACGTAACTGATTACGTTTCAGACGTGACGTTTTAAACGTCCGTTCGTGACAACGCTTGTTAGCATACTGAGGGTGTGGGGGACGATCTTGACTATTTAATTGAAATAAATGTATCAAAGCCTTGTCTATAACGTCCATTATTTTTATCACGATCTTTATCAATCACTAGAAATCCATACCGAGCGTTCGTCCAGCATGTGGAGCACATGTCACGGAAAATTGAATACGTCATGTCTGTATTTACATGATCATCATATATGTGTTTTAAATTCATGTCATCTTGTTTGAAGAGTATAAGTAGATTTGCATTGTCTCGTACTAAATGTTTCGGTATTCTGGTGTAAGTTTGACATAAATAAAAACAATCAATTTTTGAATGCCTTCCCATACTGAAGTATGCTCGAATATTTTCCTGTTTTTCGCATGCAACATCATCAAATACAAACAGCGAATTCGGTTTAGCGTCATTAGGATGATCAATTTCTGCATTATCGGTATACTGATAAAAATTTATTATGTCCGACACTCGAGCGAATACATTAGCTAAATACTGATATTTAGGCTGATTCAGCGATTTTGCAAACAAATATAGATTTTCAAAACGTAACCCGTTCGGATGTAGTATAAGTGCAAGCATTACGTTCGTTTTTCCACAATTAGACGGGCCGCAAATAATACAACGTACAGTATTCGGTAGAAGTTCTCCATGTCGTTGATAATTCGTTTGACTCTTATTATCAATTAAAACGTCAAAATCCTGAACTGGTAATGACAGCTGATGTTTAATGTATTCCATCTTTACTCTTACTGACGAGAGATGAGCGTTACATCAGTATTTATGTATAAATTGGTGATCTTATGTACCATCACCTCATTATGTGTACGAAGATGAAAGAGTGCACACGTCATCGTCGTCCTCGGCACGGACGGGGACTTTTAAATACAGTTATTAATAAGTTACCATTTGAGATGCACATTCCCGGTTATCAGTATTGCGGGCCGGGAACAAAGCTGAATAAACGTATCGCACGCGGTGATCCTGGAATCAATCAACTAGATGCTGCTTGCAAAGATCATGATATCGCATATTCAAAACTAAAAGATTTGCATGAACGACATAATGCTGACAAAACATTAATTGAAAAAGCGCGGGAAAGGCTTCATTCAAAAGATGCTGGCTTAGGAGAAAAATCCGCTGCCTGGCTGGTGAAGAATGCGATGAAAACTAAGGTTAAATTAGGAATGGGCTTAAAACGAAAATTCCCTGTGAAACTGGCTGTAAACCAAGCTAAAACAATGTTACGAGAAACGAAAACATTAAATGACGATGATGATGATGATAGTGTGAAAAAAGCAGTCAACATTTCATTGGGTGCTGCACGTAAAATTGTGAAATCAAGAGGTGGAAAACGGCGATTTAAAAAGCCTCGAGTGATACCAGTACCAAAGCGTGGTGGTATTTTACCATTAATACCAATTTTTGCCGCATTGGGAGCCATCGGCAGTTTAGCAGGTGGCACTGCTAGTGTTGTACGCGCAGTTAAAGACGCTCAGAATGCGCGTAAAAAATTAGAAGAAAATGTGCGACATAATAAAACAATTGAAGCCATTGCTCTTGGAAAGAAAGGATCCGGACTTTATATGAAACCATACCGTAAAGGTTTTGGTTTATATTTAAAACCACATAATTTTTTATAAATCTACCCAGGCGTGCTTTAACTGACATTGAACTGCGAAGATATTCGCGTGAGGTATTATATTTTCGCGGTGTTTTTATGAGAAATAATTTACCATCTCGCGTGCGTTTAAACGAATGCGGTATTATAAACCTTGATGATAAAGATGGCGAAGGTACGCACTGGGTTGCTTATAGGAAATTAAAGAATAACGTCGAATACTTTGACAGTTTTGGTAATTTACGTCCCCCTACTGAGGTTATACGGTATCTTAGTAATTTAGATCCTAAAATAACCATTAAATATAATCATAAAAGGTTTCAAAATTTTGATACAGTAATTTGCGGACATTTATGCTTAAATTTTCTTCATAAATAACAATTTGTATCAAACAGTCAGTCAGTCTCACAATGTCATCCCTACTGATATCATTGTCTGGTAATCAGTCCATACTAACGGCAGATTTTTTCCCGCCAATTGATTTAAATTATGAATCGCAGTATGCACTGGGTCTTGTTGACTTTCAAACGTTCAACTCTGTACCAAACATTGATAAGTATAATAATAAATTCTACGTAGAAGATGACGTCATTGAAATTCCTGTCGGATCGTATGAGATTGAAGATATTGAATTATATCTGAATCAGCAATTTAAAGCTAGACAAGTTTCAATATCATTGAAAGCGAATAACAATACACTAAAGAGTGAAATTAAATGCAATCGAGCAATAAACTTTGAACCTGATGATTCCATCGGGTCAATATTAGGTTTCACAAAACGCACACTACAGCCTAATATTCGTCACGAATCTGATTTACCCGTGAAAATTCTCAGTGTAAACACAGTGCGTGTAGATTGCAGCATTACAACGGGAGCATATCATAATGGAAGCCCGAGTCATACAATACATGAATTTTCTATAGCAGTGCCACCTGGTTACAAAATTGTTGAAGTACCAGCCAATGTTATCTATCTTCCGATCAGTGTTAGAAGTATTCCAACAATAACACTTAAAATAGTCGATCAGGATGGAAATCTCATCAATTTTCGAGGTGAAGTCATCACGGTAGGACTACACGTGAAATCAGTCTAGTCAAAATGGGTATTCATTTTGGTGCTGTACGAAAAACGTATAAAATGGGTGTACCAATAAAGAAGCCTATCACTAGTAAACGTGGTGTTAAACAGTTAACATCAGCGAATAAGCAGTTCCTGAAATCATTAGGATTAAAACTCCGGCAAAATTAAGTGGTTACGAAGATTCTTCAAGCGGCATAAAATACGATACCGAATTATTTGTTTATTTTCGTGCAAAATAAAAAAAGAGGACGAAGGCAACAATGGAAATTCTACAAATTAACGAAGAAATTAATTTCGCTAATGGAATAATTCGTAAGGAAGTACATTCACATCAGCCATATGCATCAACTACATTCAACAATAATGATGAAATACGAATTCCTGTGCAACAGCAAGATATATTTACTCTTCCTCATGAAAGTTTTCTATACATCGAAGGAAAAGTAAAGCATGAAAGTGATACAAGTGTAACACTAAGCAATAATTCTATCGCATTTTTATTTGATGAAATTCGTTATGAACTGAATGGAATTGAAATTGACCGATCGAAAAATGTTGGTATTACTAGTACAATAAAATCGCTTCTATCTATCAATGATGCTGAAAGTAAATTTCTGGAAAATGCCGCTTGGAATCCTCATGATTACAGCAATCGAGTATTATCCAGTGATGGATATTTCAATGTTTGCATTCCCTTAAAAATGTTGCTGGGGTTTGCTGAAGATTATAAAAAGATCATTGTTAATGCACGTCAAGAACTTATATTAGTACGTGCAAAGAATGATGAAAATGCATTCATAGCAACATCTGAAGCTAATACAAGCATTACAATAGAAAAAATTCAATGGCGTTTGCCATATGTACATGCGTCAGACAGTGAGCGTTTGACATTATTGGAGCATATTGAAATGAATAAGTCTATTTACATACCGTTCCGAACATGGGAGTTATATGAATATCCATTGTTGCCCCCATCGCAGAATCAACTATGGACTGTGAAGACTACAACTCAACTTGAAAAGCCCCGTTTCGTCATACTCGCTTTTCAAACAGCACGAAAAAATAAATTGGAAAAAGATTCGTCGTTATTCGATCATTGCCAGCTTACCAATGTAAAATTATTTCTTAATTCCGAATGTTTTCCGTATGAAAATTTAAATTTGAATTTTGATAGAGATCAGTATGCACTTTTGTACTCTATGTATTCTTTGTTCTCAATAAAAAGATGTTTTGGACATGCGTGAAAAAGCTGAAGGGTGGTAACATGTCTTGTGTAAAAGCAGTTAAAGATCATGATGGTAATTTATTGTGGAAAGAATCCGAGATTAGGGAACGATGGAGCAGTTATTTTAGCAAATTATATGAACATAATTGTGTTATAAATGATAATATGAATGATTTTGATTGTGGTGAAAATGAATGTTGGGATATAAATGAAGACGATGTAAGTAATGCTTTGGCTAGAATGAAAACTGGAAAAGCTGCAGGAATAGATGATATTACAGTAGAGATGTTAAAGTATGGTGGCGAAAAAGTGTTTGCTTGGCTAGTTTATTTATGTAAATTCTGCTTGCGGCAAAATGTTGTTCCAGAAGATTGGAAGCGTGCTGTAATTGTTCCACTGTATAAAGGAAAAGGAAATATGAGTGAATGTACAAATTATCGTGCGATTAGTCTCTTGAGTGTTGTGTGTAAGTTGTATAGTAGTGTTCTAATTAATAAAGTAAGGGAGATTACATGTAGTAAACTGAATGGTATGCAAGGTGGGTTTTTGCCTGAAAGGGGATGTGTGGATCAATTGTTTTCGCTTCGAATGATTGTGGAAAAGAGTTTGGACCGAAACAAGAAATTGTTTTGTGCTTTCATTGATCTAAAGAAGGCATATGACAGTGTTGTGCGTGAAAAATTATGGCCTATTTTGAAGGAGTATGGCGTTAGTGGTACGTTATTGAGAGCACTAATGGCTTTATATGTAAATAATCAAGCAGCAGTTCGTGTGGATGGTAGTTTGAGTAGATGGTTCAATATTGACGTGGGTGTGAAACAGGGTTGTGTGATGTCTCCTTGGCTTTTTAATTTGTATATGGATGTTTTATTGCGACGAGCGTTAGAGTGTACAAATGATGGTGTGAAAATAAGTGATTTCGTTGTGCCTGCATTAGCATATGCTGATGATGTGGTTATTATGGGTGAATCTGAGGAACAATTGACGAGAATGATTGAGAGTGTCAGAAATCAGGGAAAATGTTTGAATTTGATCATGAATGCTTCAAAATGTAAGATTTTAGTTTTTGAGAAGGATGAAGTTACGGAATGCAAGATTAGCATAGATGGTGAGCAAATGGAACAAGTTAATGAATTTATGTATCTGGGATGCATGTTTTCGAAAGATGGACGGATGAATGCTGAAATTGAAAGAAGAGTGGTTGCAGGTAGAAAAGTTTTGGGCGCTTTGGGAATGTTTGCTAGAAATGTGAATGTATCAAGAGAAGCTAGGTTATGTGTGTATAATGGTGTACTTGTGCCATCGTTGATGTATGGATGTGAATGTTGGGTATGGGATAACCGGAATAAAAAAAGGGTAACTGCGGTTGAAATGAGATTTTTGAGAGGAGTGTGCGGAGTGACTAGAAGAGACCGTATTAGGAATAAAGTAGTGTATGATGACTGTGAAATTAGTAAAAATGTTGTGAAAAGAGTGGCTTCAAGTCAGCTGCGTTGGTTTGGACATGTGGAAAGAATGTCAAATGATAGATTGACTAAGAAGATTTATTTGGGTGAAATTGAAGGAACACGATTGCGAGGAAGACCGAGGAGTAAATGGATGAATATGATAGAAAATGTTTTGAGTGAACGTAAAATTATAAGTAGAAATAATAACATGATCGGGTTGTAGAATATAATCCGTTAACCAATTATGTTAATAAAATTGTATAACTATTGTACTAATATGTATAATCACTTGTATGGAATGAACAAATAAAAGAAAGAAAAAAAAAATTAGTTACATATAACTGCAGTTTTATTATTTAAATGTGTTTACACTTCACTTATAATCCAAATGTACACTTTCAAATAAAATCTTGAGTTTCCTGCTCGTACATTTTCCGGAACTCTAGTTTAGTAGTTCTGCAGGCGTTCAACGGTCCTCGGCTGATCAATGCAAAGTCTCCTTCTCGGTTAATATTCTCAACCTCTTCATGGCTGAGATCTGCCGCAAATCGTCGAGGCAAGAACACTTGGAATTCTTCTAATTCGGCAATTATTGCTCTGCCGAATTTGGTTTTAATTTCACGTAGTTTTATTATTTTATACACTCGATTGATATCAATATCTTGCAATTTTTTCGTTTCTTTAAAATCCTCACAGACACCGACGCTTGTTAACTTCGAAACAATATCAGATTTGTCTGCAGCCATATTTATTACAACTTATCTCTTCAACAGTAAAATGGTGAAATGAATACTAAATGTATAGTGCAAGTTTAATTTATACTATTTTTCTGCAACGTTGGCAAATAAACATGATGAAATATTGCGCAATATGCTAAAATAGAGATGATGCAATAGTTGCGCAATATTGCGTAATCACTTCCTGGAATTATATGAAACAGGTTTGAACACGTAAAGGGGAATCCCAGAAATTTTGCAACGTTTCTAAAAATGACGCGTAATATTGCGTAATCATGGGTAAAATTCGTGGAATTATTAAGAAACAAGATTGAACAAGTCCGTAAACGTGACCCGGAAGGCCCCCCATCCAACGCTACAAGGCAACAGGATTGAACAAGTTCGTAGTGTGTCCGCGTTGAGCATGCGCCACCAGGTCCGTACTCTACCTAAAGAAAACCCTCCAGGTACGGCCTGGCTCACTGGACCACGTACCCCTTGATCCAGACCCCGAGTTCACCCCCTGAAGAAGACCTTCAGGTGCATGACCTTGAAAGAAGACCCATCCTGCCTGAAGAAGACCTCCAAGTCGGGCCATACAACGGTACAGCCTGGCCTCCTGGACGACGTCACCCAGACCCCGTGACTCCCCCAGGTTCACCCTCTGAAGAAGACCTCCAGGTACATGACCTTGAAAGAAGAGGGCATACAACGGTACAGTCTGGCCTCCTGGATGACGTCATCCAGGATGACGTCATCCAGGCCACGCCCCCCGATCACGTGACCCCCACGTGACCTGACGTGACCTCCCCCCACCCCCTCCACGCCCCGCAACGCCGTACTACAGTACAGGCGCGAGGTAGGCAACCCGCAATGCTGGCCCAGCTTTCCCTTTGCTATACTACTAACATGAGTACCTTTTTTACCTTTTTTTGTGTTACAGTACCATATTTACCTTTTTTTGTGTTACAGTACCATATTTTGTGCTGCCGAACGAATTAAAAATTTTAACATGTATTGTTATGGGAAAACGCGTTTCACATAACGAACTTTTCGCATAACGAACTTGCTGCTGGAACGAATTAAGTACGTTATGCGAGGCATCACTGTACAGTGAATTTCGCTTATAACGAACCCGTTTATTGCGAACTTTCGCTTATAACGAACCAATCTGTAAAGTACGAACTAAAATATCATTAAACGTGTGTTATTTTGTTCGCAAATAACGAACCCGTTTACAACGAACTTTCGGATATAACGAACCTTAATTTTTGTTATAATCGCAAAAGTTTTCGGTTATAACGAACTTAAAACGGCATTTTACCAAATAATCAGGGGATTCTTCGAAATCTTTCAACTCCGCATGTGTAGGGTCGCCGTAACAGTTCTTGCGGTTCTTGTGTATATGTGGTTAATTGTATGAAAAAAAAATTATCAGAGCTTCCCGCGATTGGAACGGCCCATGCGGAAATTTCAGCATGCTCCACATGGCCTGTCCGCACCTGTTCACTGTATTTAATGTGTTAAAGAAGGACAATTATGAGTTACGCAATTTCGAAGGAAACACGTAAAGGTCTTACTTTAAATAAATCAAAATAATATAAAATAATAATAAGTATAAACAAAAGTAAAATAAACGATTTTTTCAAATAAGATTCATAAAAACTATTGTTAGTGTACAATGTATATGTATTACAAAACAATATCTAATTCAATTTTGAACAAATCTGGATTTGTCACAATTCTTCATATTATACATATACCTACTTTAAACATGTATCTATAAAAAATAGATAGCGGTAGGAATTTGCATCTCTTGGAATAAATGGTAATTAAAATCGCTATTTCCTTCATTCGCATTCAAAGAATTATTGCCTTCGTGCTTCTATCTAGTAAATTCTAGCGACAAAAGAGAATAAATAATAAAAAGAAATCAATACTGAATGTATAAACATGCATTACTACATGTCTAGAAATTTCCAAACTCGAAACTGTAGTTAATATCGTACTGTAAATTTATATTACCATTGATTTTGCGCACTTCGATTTAAGGGACTTTGGATTTAACGGACAATAAAATTCGGTTAATTTAACTGATATTAAACAATGATTAGCACGTGGTCACACATCATCGTTCTTCAACAATTTTTCTATGAAATTAATCATTTCATACATATTTAATTTAATTTTAAAGATTATTAAGCCAGTCAATAATTGTTCAACTTCTGTTGATTGGAGTTAGGGCTTAAAAGAATCGCTGTTGGTGTTTCGGGAAATATATTTTTTTATTACGTTTCGCTTCGTTTTTGAAGCATACTCAGATACTAAAATATTATTATAAAACTACTACAATAAACAAATTATTTTGTAAATTACTTACAACTGTCACCACATGTAAAAACTTGGTTTGAATTCCGAAAATAATATATTTCCCGAATCACCAACAGCGATTCTTTTAAGCCCTAATTCCAATCAACCATTTTAATTTTAGTTATGTAAACGTATCTACATAAGTAAAAACAGGTAAACTAATTTGTTAGTTGTTTAACGTACGCGTTTAGAAAACTTTATTATATAACAGACTTCTGGCATTAACGGACATCCCTTCGTCCGAATTAGTCCATTAAATCGAGGTTTTACTGTGTATGTACTAGTGACAAATTTTAGTGGATATAAACTTCTCTGCTCAGGATAATTATAACATTCGCCCTGCTGTAATATCAACGAATTTATATGTTTGAATTTTGGAAGAACACTTTAAGGATAATCGAAGAACATGTTTGAAATGAAGACGTTAATTGAGTAAAAACAATTCATAAGGATAAAAGTAAGTGGGGAATGATTGTGAAACAAGTGTTCTCGCTCTCGGCAAATACATATATACATAAATCGACAACAGAGTGTTCCCGTTGACGGCAAAATTTTTACATAATTTGGTAACAGTGTGTGTATGTGTGGGTGTGTGTCGAAGTAGTAGAACAAACTGGTATCTGCTGCTCCAGCAATTGGAAATTGCGTGATAATTTATAAGTCTTATTTGTTAATAATACAACTTAATATTTCAGATGCTAGATAATTATTTGTAAGTAAAATACTACACGTAGCTCAAACATTATTAAACATTTTCATCCTTATCAGTATTGCTGAGCATTGGACCAAACCATTCTCTCCATTGTCTTCCACTTTCAATAATTACATTCTTGCCCAAGCACTAGTATTATCACAATCTAATCTCTTAAGGTTGTCATTTACCTAAATTTTATTTCGTATCTGAAATATCTTGAAAGGCCTAAATTTCAAATGAAAGTTTCCCAAGTAATACTTTTTCAATTCCGAGTAGACCCTTACCCCGTCATAAATCATTTAAATATGGCTGTTTATAAAACATGTCCATAAAAATATTCTGACAATACATGGAAGGAATAATTCTCTCTACAATGTTGCTTGACTAATCGGTACACACTTTTGGAAAGATTTTTATATAAATTACATTAGTAAAATGTATTTAACAAATGAACACGATTTTCAAAATACAGTGAATTTCGCTTATAACGAACCCGTTTATTGCGAACTTTCGCTTATAACGAACCAATCTGTAAAGTACGAACTAAAATATCATTAAACGTGTGTTATTTTGTTCGCAAATAACGAACCCGTTTACAACGAACTTTCGGATATAACGAACCTTAATTTTTGTTATAATCGCAAAAGTTTTCGGTTATAACGAACTTAAAACGGCATTTTACCAAATAATCAGGGGATTCTTCGAAATCTTTCAACTCCGCATGTGTAGGGTCGCCGTAACAGTTCTTGCGGTTCTTGTGTATATGTGGTTAATTGTATGAAAAAAAAATTATCAGAGCTTCCCGCGATTGGAACGGCCCATGCGGAAATTTCAGCATGCTCCACATGGCCTGTCCGCACCTGTTCACTGTATTTAATGTGTTAAAGAAGGACAATTATGAGTTACGCAATTTCGAAGGAAACACGTAAAGGTCTTACTTTAAATAAATAAAAATAATATAAAATAATAATAAGTATAAACAAAAGTAAAATAAACGATTTTTTCAAATAAGATTCATAAAAACTATTGTTAGTGTACAATGTATATGTATTACAAAACAATATCTAATTCAATTTTGAACAAATCTGGATTTGTCACAATTCTTCATATTATACATATACCTACTTTAAACATGTATCTATAAAAAAATGAATTTCTGATGTTTATCGTTTATTACGAACTTCGCTTATAGCGAACTATTTTCGTCGGTCCCTTGCGGTTCGTTATAAGCGAAGTTCACTGTATTTACAAAATTATTGGAATTCGTACGTATTACCTTTCTGCGTAATATTCACAAAATTATATACTTGGCAATATTAGATTACATTTTGGCCAAATATTGGGAATTATTGGAGATAAATATAATATGACCTCTTTGATCCGAACTAATAATTGCACTGGTTGATCCGGATTATCGAACAAAAGACAGAAATATCAGTTTTCCGAATTATCTACGAATTTCAACATTCTTTCAATAAAAGGCTCGTTCATCCGACAATAGGGCAGTAGCATTGATTTTTAATTTTTTTAATTTTATGCTAATTCGACGTACATATTTCAAATAATACATAATATGAAAAAAAATTAGCATCTTTTGCACGTTAAATATTGTTGCTGTCAGATGTCGAACAGAAATAATTACTTTTGAACTAGGTCTGAGGATAGTCTAACTTTAAAATCTAGTTTCAGTTAGACTGTGTCTAAAATACTCTATGAATAGGTAAAAATTGATTCGGACTTAGACATGATTTAGACTTAGTTTAAAAATATTTTGAATACGGCTGTGTATCGAAATGTACTAAATAAATTTACAAAAATATCATCTGTATACAAATATATTACATAATAACTTTAATTAGTCTGATTTACGAATATTTCGCAATGTAATTGCATAACTAATTAACTTCGTTTATTCATTCAAGAAAATTATAGATCCAGTGGTACTCAAAAATGTACTTTTTGGAAAACGACCCTTAATTCTTTGATTCTTGAAAAAATTCTTCTACCGTGATCAGTAAGTTAAGTGCTATGTAACGATAACATAAGTACCTGAGGTTCTGACTGACCTCTATACAGTAATACCCAGCACAGTACAGTTAATCGGTTCCGCTAATATGCCGTATTAATTTCTATTCGAACTAATCGCATAGCTTTTGGCAATGGCTTTATATTGAGATATAATGTACATACCATGCTACAAGCTTCCAATGTTTCGGTAATCGTAAATCAAAAGTGATACTGTTTGTGTATGTGCCTGTGATATTTGTGTGGAAGGCTGTACGAACTACTGCGAACACAGCGGAGCGACAAGAATCAAGGTGACATTAGATCTGGTTTGCATGTCCTATGGAACGTGTAGGTGTCACTGAATTTTTCGTTAGTTTCAATTTAAAATACAAACATTCGCCATTGCCATCCGGGATTATTTCAATAGAATGTCCTGTTTGGTTGTTCGATTCTGAATATTGGTTTAATGATAGAGTTTTAATATATAGTTTCTGTGATAGATGCTTGTGGAGATCAAGTTAGTGTTAATTATGCACTTAATGTACACGTTAATTTGAAAAAGAATCAGGGTATTTATTAAGTAAATTTATTACTGATCCATTCAATTAAATTCATTGTAATATTGCGATACGCTTTGCGAAATCTTTTATTAAATAGGAAAATAATTATATAGAAATATTTATATGAATAATATAACGTTCACGTTGGAAACGAACAGATAAAGCGTTATAGGTAAATGTAACGGTCACCCATGTTGCACCCGAGCGCGTGTATAATTGCCATTGAGGAGAACATGCTTGCCTGACACGGGCCTGAACATTGTAGTTCAGAGTGGTAATCACTTTCTGGAAATATTACTTATTGATTAATTCCTTAGAGTATAATAATTAGTATTACAAGTGATACTATTCGAATTGTTCGTTGTTACAGTATTTAGTTTGAAATAGTCGAATAACTTGAACTGTCAGACATGAATTCAACAGTGAGTGAATTCATTCTCAACAGGCAATAGTTACTAACCTGACGCATTGAACATTTCTATTTTGAAATGCGATATTTTCTGATATTCCAGTAACGTTCGCTAACATTTTCGCAAAAATCTCTCAACACTTAATTGTGTTAACTGATCCTGGAGTGTTGAAACATAATCCAACCAAGGATCCCTTTCATAGCAAGTGCTACTTTTGCTTGTCTCTTAAGAAGACCAAGAAATTTCTCAACGTTGTTGTATTCTCACTTTTGAGACACCCAACATACACACGTTTTTATGTTTTATGTTTCTAACAAAAGTTGCTGATTAACAGACCAACTGGAGAAAATCTATAGTTTTCGGGAAATTATAAAAATATATAAAAAATAAATACCAATTTATTGACGTTTTATTATTCAGGTCAAAACGGAATAAATAATTTTCAGCCGATTTCTTAAAATTCAACGCATTTTCATTTAGGTAAATGACAGTCTTAATACTGTGGAACTATTCGTAAGCTTCTTTATATGACTGTGACAGCATAGCTTTTTTCGAAGAGTAATGTATTTATTTTTATGAGGCGTAGAGCATTTACACTTCTAGAGATATGTGCAGTAAATTTTATTATTGTTATAAAATTTATTCACTGTTCTAGTTCCAAGTTAATATTGTCGTTCAGAGGTTATCGGTTCGAATCCAGGCTCAGGAAAATGTTGTTTTCATTGACTCTCTCCGTATTACTTTATATAGTTTGAAATGGTTTAATAGTTTTATGTTTTTACTAGGTAAAATAATTATTAACAAACGTCTGATTGTTCAGACGACGTTTATTTCGTAAATCAATGATTCCAGAATGAAATCATTAGTAGGCCGAAATAAACAATTAATTTGTTGTTAATTTCAGTAATAAATGATAAATATGATAAATATCAGAAATTCATTCTTTTCATTAATGCATAGATACATGTTTCAAGTAGGTACATAATATGAACTGTTTTGCAAAACTAGGCAAATCCAGATCTGTTCAAAATTAAGTTAGATATTGTTTTGTAATACATATACATACATATGTATGTACATTAACAATAGTTTTTAAGAATCTTGTTTGAAAAAATCGTTGATTTTACTTTTGTTTATATTTATTATTATTTTTATTTCTTTACAGCAAGAGCTTTATGTGTTTTTTTCGATATTACGTAATTCATAATTGTACTTCTTTAACACAGAATACATTGATAACTGACAGCGTTCAGCAGATTCGACTGTTGCGGCGACCCTACATATGCGGAATTGAAAGATTTTCCCGTGATTATTTGGGAAAATGTCGTTTTATGTTCGTTATAACCGAAAATTTGTGCGATTATAACAAAAATTAGTGTTCGTTATACCCGAAAGTTCGTTATAAACGGGTACGTTATATGCGAAAAAATTACACATGTTTAATAATACTTTAATTCGTACTTTATAGATTGGTTCGTTATAAGCGAAAGTTCGCAATAAGCGGGTTCGTTATAAGCGAAATTCACTGTATTTGAGTTTCAAACTAATCCCACAGAATAGACTGAATCGCGGTTATAGAATAGAATCTCGGAATAATTCGAGAATCATAACAAATCTAGAATAATTCGATACTCGAATTAAACCTCGTCAATCCTGATTACAAAAAAATAGAACTTATAAAGAATATCAAATACACAATTAAAAAAAAACAATAATAAGAAATGAATACAAGACAAATCAGTAATAAAAATAAAGTGTATTAATAATAGTGAATACATGTTGGTTTGTGAAGGGAGAGAAAATAACGACGAAGATAATATTATTTTTACGGGCAAAGTTTCGGCGCACAACTTCTTCGTCAGTACTAACTTAATCCAGCTTTTAAATGTCAATTTACATTTTGACTGCAAAAGTTAGATGTACAGTATTTCAGCTGTCAGTAGAAACATGTTGGTAGTACTGCTAAAGCGTATACTGCGCATGTTTCTAGTATGAAAATACAAGTACTGTTTGTTAAATAAGAGATGTCCAGTGAAGGTCATCGTTGAACAGTACGAGTTTAAATTTTTAACCACGTCCATTTTTTCACATTCAGTAGCGTCGTTTACCTAATTTTTAATGGAGCATATAAGATATTGTAATTTTCGATGGTGAGGGGTTAGCAGTTGACGGGGAGATATAAATAAAAGAAGAACAATGCATACATTAGTATTTACCAGATATAAAGTTGTTGGTGAATAGTTGGCTTAGCACCGGTAACAACAGAAATACGATGTTTTGACAGTTCATTACGTTAATCATTTGTGTTTCACATTTTGAATTACAACAACGATTTAGATAATAATATCATTCGGCTGTGTGCCACTAGTGAGAACAGACGTGTTTAAATAAACTAATTAGCTGTCGAATACGTGTTGTGCTCCGTCAACTTAAATATCAAACGTGTAAACAGTGTTCAGTGTTAAAACTATTTAAATTTAAATTCAAAACTTTAGGTACAACTTATCAACCAAGGGCTACTCTCGATGAGAGAAGCCTGGCAATACATACTAAAAGCAAAAATGCTAACTGAGAGCAACCACTCAGGCGAAGATGACGAAAATTCTGAGTCAAATTCGGATGAAAACTTTACAACTCCGCAAAAACGAGCCTCTACAACAAGCATCACAAATGCTAGCAAAAAACATCAAAGTGCAACTATCACCATACAAAACCGATACACATCTCTAGAAATAGAAGAAAATCAAGCTAGTACTAGCAGTCAACCTACCAAGAACATAAAAATTCCACCTACAAGGTGTCACTAATTATCAGAAAATATTAACTGATTTAAAATCACTAATAAAAAATGACGATTTTACTACAAAACAAATGGGAAATAACAGCGTCAAAATAACTGTCACAACTATAGAAGACTATAGAAAGATGGCAGCATTCTACGACGCACACAAAATCCAATTTTACACATTTAGCATACCTGATAATAATGTTCTATCCGTCGTAATTAGTGTGCCAACATCCTTATCAGAAGCGGAAATAAAGACAGAGCTATCAAAACAGTACCCAATTCTGAAAGTAGTCCGCTTATTGAGCAAAGAGAAAAAAACCTATACCCATTTGCGCTGTAGATCTAGCCAAAAACGAAAATTCCACAGATATATTCAACCTCAAATACATTATGCACGCACTGGTGACAGTTGAACTTAAACGCAAAAATAAAGACATCGCACAATGCACCCGGTGCCAGGCGTATGGACATACAAAAAATTTCTGTAGATTAAGTGCTAGGTGTCACAAATGTGCAGGTATGCATCACTACACAGAATGTCAAAAAAATAAAAATGACAAACCAAACTGTGTAAACTGCGGCGGTGAGCATCCTGCCAATTACCGCGGATGCAAATTCTTTCAAGACCTGAAATACAAAATAACACGCAGCAACCAACCAAATTTCCGTAAACAGAATGAATCAAACTTACCATCACATAGCACTAACAACACTGAAAATAAATCAAATAACACTTTTACCTCCACGAAATCATATGCATCAGTCCTAAAGAACAAACATACCAACCCAATGTCAAAAAACAATTTTCCCACAAACAATTCTCATACAAATAATCCCTCCATATCATCCTTCCTCACTGTTGTCATCGTCCTGATCAAACCCTATTTGGAAAATATAAAATCATTTATCGCCACAATAATATCCTCATTGTTCTAAACTGAAATGGAAACCACATATCTATTTCAAAACCTACAACTGGCAAACTGGAATGCAGATGGCATTAAAATAAAAAGAACTACTACTATCGACTTCTTACAAAGGCACAATATTGATATAGCCTGCATAAGCGAAACTCATCTTATTCCACTGGAAAACTTCAAGATACCAGGTTATAACATCATTAGAAACGACTGAAAAGCTCTTATAGCATCAGGAGGAGTATCAATTCTAATAAAAAAATCACTCAAATACCATGAAATCATCCTTCCTCAACTAATAAATCTAGAAGCAACAGCAGTGAAACTTATGATAAGAAATAACCAAAATTTTAAGATAATTGCAGCATATCAACCACCAAGTAAACGAATTATGGAAGAGGACATCACTACCATCTTCAAAGAAAATATTCCGACGCTGTTATTGGGCGATCTAAACAGCAAAAATACCAACTGGAAATGCCGCGCAACAAATCCTAACGGACAGAGACTACAAAAAATATTATCAACATACACGAGCATAAAAATAGCAACACCCTCTGAACCTACATACTTTCCTCACAGATCTGACCATTCTCCTGATATACTAGATATTACATTATACAAAAATTTCACACAATCCCCATCTCAAACAGTCCTACCCGAACTAGATTCTGATCATATACCTGTGCTAGTAACATTATGCAGTCAACCTGAAATAAATAAAATATCGCCTCCTCTCATAAATAGTAAAATAAACTGGAAGATATTTCAAGGGGAATTAAATAAAAACCTAAAAATATTAACCGAACTACACCAACCACATCAAATCGACATTGCTATAACAAACTTAACTAAAATCATCCAACAAGCAACACAATCAGCACAGACTAACCCAACAGAATTTAGACACACCACGCCCTCAACACCAACTTATATTTTGAAAATTATAAAAGAAAAGCACAGACTGCGACGTTTATGGCAGACAACGCGAAGCTGACCTCTTAAAAATGAACTAAACCGACTCACGCACCGTGTTAACAATGAATTAGAAAATTACCGAATAAAACAATACCAAAATTATCTAACCGACATCAACCCAAATGATGGAACTCTCTGGCAGGCAACGAAACGGATCCTTAAAAAAACCAACAATAATCCCACCTTTGCATGTAGGTGATCAAATATACTGCAGCGATGAGGAGAAATGTGAAATCTTCGCAGATTACTACGAAAAAGGATTCTCGGCACCAACTCCTACAAACTCAGATCCAGGAAATGAAGCAAATGGTGACATCCTAAATGAGCAAATAGTCATAGATCCGCACCATATTCGCCCAGCCACCACAGCCGAACTAAAAATGCTCATAAATCAACTAAAAAATAAAAAAGCCCCAGGCCATGATCAAATCACTAATATCCTGCTTAAAAACCTTCCAAAAAAGCCTTAGCTTACCTTACATCAATCATCAACTCCTGTCTAGCCAAAGGATATTTCCCTAAAACCTGGAAACGCGCAGAAGTAATAGTCTTTAATAAACCGGGCAAAGATAGCAAGAACCCGGCTAGTTACAGGCCAATCAGCTTATTACCAACTATCTCAAAACTGCTTGAAAAAATTATTAAAGGCAGAGTAAATTCCATTATTATAGACAAAAATACTATCCCGTCATTCCAGTTTGGCTTCCGGACTCATCACTCAACAAATCACCAATTATTACGCCGCACGGAAATTATCAACAAGGAATTTGAAAACAAATCGTACACGGCAATTGCTTTCCTAGATGTCGCTCAAGCTTTCGACAGAGTTTGGCATATTGGTCTAATGAAAAAACTTAAATCATTAAACCTTCCAACTTACCTCTATTCAATTCTCCGATCTTTTCTCACAAGAAGAACCTTTTGTATAAAAATTAATAAATCGAAATCCACCGATAAAGAAATAAATGCCGGTGTCCCACAAGGTTCGATACTTGGACCACTGCTATTCAACATCTATATGAGCGACATCCCAACTCCAGACAATGCAATACTTGCAATGTATGCAGACGATACGGCAATCGCCACACAACACCACCGGGTAGACACAGCAGGAGACCAGCTATAAGATGCCATAAACAACATTACTCCATGGGTACATAAATGGCGCATAGCTCTAAATGCTGCTAAATGCGAAACAAAAATTTTTAGTCTGAAACGATTAAAGGAACTAAAAAATATAAAAATCGAAAATGTCGAAGTACCCTGGAACGATAACAAATCTACAGTGAGATACTTAGGTGTACATTTGGACAATCGGCTGACATGGAAAACCCACACAATGAAAAAACTCAAAGAAGCCAAATGCAGACTCGGCATGCTATATCCACTAATAAATCGAAAAACATCTTTAAAGACCGACTACATGAAACTCCTGTACACTGCCTTACTCAGACCTATATTAATGTATGCATGTCCAATATGGGGAACAGCAGCGACGACCGCAATAAAAAGAATTCAAACATTTCAAAACAAAATACTTCGTATTGCAACAAACACTCCCTGGTTCGTTCGCAATAATCAAATACATAGAGAACTAGGCATAAACCCAATACCTCAACACATAAAAAAAGTAACGAAGAAATTTTTTAATAACCTTCCTGCCTGCACAAGTGCAGTAGAATTAAAACTAGGTCACCGCTAAACAAAAACCAGACTACGTAAAAGATTTCCACAAGACCTACTATTATCAACTGAAGAAGAAAAATCCGACGACGAAAACTAAACATCAATAAAACTTCCAGCCACAAAGGGATGTAATGCATCGACCCCAATAATGTCCGAGAAAATGCACAAAATACCAAGTAAAACATTAAACATGTTGGTCTGGTAAAATCATTCATTAAAAAAAAAATAAAAAAAAAAAAAAAAAATTGATCATGTTTCTGCAAGAATAATTGTAGCTAGATAATTTATTGCTACTGTAAACCGCAACTTTCATTATAGTACAACTACTAACATCATTTACTTAAACAACGCAATCAGATATTTTGCATAAAAATATTTCATTCTGAATCTTAATTTACATGTCTTCAGAATTCTACCTACCTGAATGGACCTAATAATAAGATTTTTAATCTAACAGCTTTGTAATACTGTTTCTTGTTGGCACGACCTTCTAGATTCATACCGGCCTGCGACATTAGCGATAGAACAATAGATTTTTTGTGCTGACAGCTCGGCCAAATGTTGAAGTATTGGCGCTAGTTACAGTGGCTACTTGTCACTGTCAAGCAATGTCAGCTAATATTGTAAAAGGTTATTGCGTAAGAATTATTACTTATAAATGAGAATTAATTGTGAAATATATAGACATATTAATATTATCAATAATTTTTAAAGAAATTTGATTTTATAAAATTTCATCATAAAATAAAATATATAACACAGGTTACATTTACAGCAAAAGATAAAATTATATATCTTTTATTATCTGATTCGCGATTTAACATTTTAGAAAAACTAACATTTAATAATCTGCTAGTACCAGTGTGTAAATTTATACTCTCAAGCCATTTATGTGTCATATTCATGTCTTATGGGAATTCTTGAAGTACATTTGTACCTTGTCGATTGCAGCTTGGTATTTAACACTTCTTATAATGAACCAAATTACAATTATTCGTTATTAATTATATTACACCAAACTGTGTACGCTGCAGTTGAAAATGTTCCTGTAATTACAACTAATAATTTCTACTAAAATGAATAATAAAACCGCAAATATTACACAAATAATTAATATGTAATTGCACCAAATGCACAGTTTATATATCAATTTTACACAAATTATTCATGTATTAAACTGAATCACAACTGAATTCTGTAGTTTGTTGATTAACAACTGTCAAAATCGTATTTTGTTCAAATGTTTTCCTACTGTTATTAGCGCCAGCGGCGGCACTCTGAAACTGGGCCTAGTCGCGGGCCGGAATAGTACACTTTTAATCGAGAAGGTCGTGCTTGTTGGTATCTGCTCAAAACGAGTAAGGTGCGCTCCGCAGACAACGCAAATTGCCGACAAGGCAAAATGTCGACAATCCAGATCCACGTTGAGGCAAAATGTAGATATTACCCCCACCATTGGTGCAATTCGCCGACGATCACAGATGGTTCAAAATGTCGACAACCGATGTTACACAACTAAAATTATAAATATTACAAGCATAGTTCACTATTTTTACCATCTGTGCATAGTAGATTTATTTAAGTCAAAAATTGATATTATTTTTTTTTTCTATTGTTCAATTGTATTGAACATGTTTTGTTCACAATTTTTTGATTATACTTCCATGTAAATTCCACGTGGTAATTTTGTTCTTCATTATCTTCCATTAAGCCTTGAAAATGACCTCATACCTCAAGGTCGAAACGTCGGCACAAGTTTTTGTATGAACTTTTGAATAAACTTCCTTACTTCTGAAGTTTATATGACAGGTGCTCTGCGTGCCAGAAATGTAAAAATACCAAGATGGAGAGTACGAGAAAGACTTCAACTATTGGATCCGATCGGTAGAGTTTTACGAAAAAGGAAAACAATTAAAAGAAGAATTTATAAAGTCAAAGGATCAAATTATTTGTGGTAATAAATTAATATTTAAATATAGTTTGCTTGATGATTCGTTAATTGTGCGAATATTAACATAAATTATACTTTACAGGCATCTAGATTCGAATGACAAATTAATATCATATCGATTACATAGATACATAATATATCTAAAATGTTTACCCGACAATAAGGCACAAAGTGTCCTCAACTTATTTGAAGATGGAGTTCGTAGAATCGGTCTACCAAGTAGAGTGCGAGGTGATAGAGGTTGCGAAAATGTCCTGGTGGCTCAATATATGCTGGATAAACGTGGAACTGGTCGCGGTAGTTTTATAGTAGGCCGTTCAGTGCATAATCAACGCATTGAACGGTTATGGTCAGAACTGAACAGAGTTGTGAGCAAGCAATACAAGGATCAATTTGCATATATGCTAGAACTTAATATACTCAAGGAAAATAATGAATTGGATTTATTTGCTTTAGCATATATATACATACCTCGTATACAGAACACTGTGGATATGTTCGATAATCAGTGGAATTTTCACGGGCTTTCAACAGAACGGGGTATGTCGCCGGTACAACTTTGGCAATTGGGTATGCTCCAGGACAATATTAACTCCGAAGATCCCAGCTACCTTGAAAATCCAGACTTTTATGGGGTTGACTTTGAACCTATTGGTCCCATAGAAACCGATAACAATATTGTAATTCCAAACGGATTAGAATTCACTAATGCGCAGTTGATTGAATTACGTACTGATATTCCGAACCCTTTAGTGGATGATAATTGTAATGGTATATTGCATTATATAACAATCAGAAATAAATTGCATTCATATTATTCCTAGTTTCTTCATGTAAAACTACTTCACTGTTGTGTGAAAATCATATAGAGCCTACAAATTCTAGTGTTGCAAAAATATACATAGCATTTCTAGTATTTATTTTATTTATTTTTTATAATAATATAATTGTATCTAGTTGATGTACATTGTACATATACGAATATAGACGATACATAATATTAATATTTTTGATACGTATATTTTTTGTAACTACAGTATATGAATATGAATAAATAATATTATTAATCAATAGTACCTATGTTTCTTATGAATGTTAACTTAAGAAAAGTAAATCATAATGTATGTAGCGAGTTCAATGTTATTAAACTATATCTGACATTTATTTAAATTTGGCGCGGTTTACATCAAATAAGAAAGCCTGACTGGTTGCATAGCCACATCTGTTAAGCTGTACTTCATTCTAACTCACTTGAAAAATATTTTTTTTGTGGGTTAAAATAAATTTTCCTGGGCGGGAGAAATAATTTTTCTGCTGGCGCGCAGAAAAAATTTTTGTAGGGGCGCGAAATAAAATTTGTTGGTAAGGAATTATTTTTCGTAGGTTAAAATAAAGTTTTGTAGGGGTTAAATATACAATATTGTAGGCGCTAAAAATTATTTTTTGTGGTGTAAGAATATATTTTCGTAGCCTGCAAAAATAAATTTGTGAGCTGCGAAAATATATTTATGGGTGCCGAATTTTAGTATAGGTTAGTTTATTTTCTTGTAGGTGCGCTTAAAATTCTTGTGGGTAAGAATTTATTTATTGTAGGTTAAAATTTAATATTGTCCCATACGGCGCCTCATACTGAACTGTTAGCAAAATGCATAATTTCAAGTTTGATTAACTCGATATACAAAATAATTTAAGCACTGAACATAATATCATATTATGCAATTTTTAATTCTGAACAACTTTTTCATTTACACTTTTGCTCTAAAATGTACTGTTCAGAAGTAATCTTTATTTACATGTTAAATCCCTATGTCCCAGATTTCTTGGGACATCCGGTACATATAATTATACATCGTGCCAAACAAGCATTAAAAAAGAAAAACACAGTTTAATTGACGCCGTTTTTATTCTGCATAACATTTATATTACAATATTTGCTCTAAATATGATAGGAAACGTAATATCGCCTAGTTAAAATATTAGCATTGAGTTCCCTACGCAACAATTTTATGTGACGTCCTATATATGATAAAAACAGAAAAAAACGTACTAATTTATAACAAAATATATAGATTTGACAATTATCGTATACAAATTTATAAGTAAATTAATTCATAAACGTTATAATTGTCTCTAAACAATCAGAATCTCGCTGCGAACATACGTTTTTGTCTAACACGTTGATCTTGGAGATTGGGAGCTTGTCAGCCAACCAAACAGAAACCAGTATATAAATCGTTGGAAGATTGAGGTATTAGTAAAGTATATTTCAAATTTATAGATCACGTGGGTTTGAACATATGTTTTAATAGAATTCAATGCCGAGCGGTTGGGGAAGGGGAGTTTTATGTAAATACGAAAATGTGTTTGATTAATTTATGAAATTTATTTAGTTACACGTATGTATATATAAATACTCTATGGAAAGATACAGTTATTATCAGTACATAGTGCAGATTACAATATATAATAATAATAACAATTTATAATCTTTTCGTTATAGTGTTCTGGCTCGAAGAAAATGATTTTGTGAAAATCCTTGGCAGATATGCTTCGTCCTATGTCCGCGATATCACCTGTAGGTCCTGATAATCATAAATGAAATAAATTACATAAACTATTGTATAATAGATTTAGTTGTGTATGATTGGTAATGTGTACCTTCTCCTCTGGGCAGCCAATGTACGGATTCCTTATAATGACCAACTCAATCTTGTTACCAGCAGAAACTATTAAAGGCACTGTTAGGCAACAATCAAAATCCTTCTTTCTTGTATCGTTCACCTGTTAACATCCACAACTCGTATTACAACAAGCTTATTTATTAATTGAACTGAAAGCAACGTTGAAATATACATTTGGATATACATTTTCTCATATCCTGTCAAAATTTAAAATAACATTTTAAAAAGTTTGTGTTCATGAATAATAGTTAAAAACTAATATATACGAACGATTTGTTCAGATACTTTTTTCTAGTATGGAAATATATACGACTATATTTGAATATACCTGTAATATTCTATCGTAAGGTCTTAGCATTCCTGCAAGATGCGCAGGTCCTCCGCTCCGGATTCTGTTTATGTAGACTCCTTTCTCATACAACCGGTCGCTCACACTGAACCCGTAGTCATCGTACACACTGTCCTTGTGTAACGTCACGTGGTGAATCTCCAAGTCTGAAGTAGTCGTCGCACTATACGCGTCAATATCCTTACTAAAATAAAACAGAATACGAACCACTAATGAATCTGTTACATGTAGGACAAATAACAAACAATATCACGCTATATCCTAGTTACTCGGGTAAGCAGTTAAATGTCCCTCATAAGGATGTTGCCAGTTCACACTGATTGCACTTACGTACATAGAAAAATAATTAGCAAGCATTAATATTAGTAACCAAATCGGAATTCCATTATGATCAGTAAAAGTACTAGCTATTAAATTACCAGAAGATTTTCGTCTTCTTATTTACAAATTCTATAAGCAAGAACCACATAAGAAGCAAATACTATACGGTTTGTAATTAGCCATGATACTTACTGATATTGGAAATCATTCCTGGAACTTAAATTCGGTTTTGAGCAGAAGAAATACGACGAATCGTACTTGGACTGTAATGTATTCGTGAAATTATAGTTCGGCAAGTGTAGTGGACTTGGACATATGCTGTCTTCTACATCTGAGTAGAACAACAATTGTGAGTCATGTTTGTTCAGGCTGTACTGTGATTCTACTTCATCCAGTGTTGAATGTTGTATGACATCTGGTTTTATATAATCGGACGATGTGTCCTTGCTAGTTTGTGAATCACTGTTGGACGATTCGATAACGCCACTATCCCATGATTCCACAGCACTGTCGATACTCGCAGGTCCCGGACTCGAGTAATTTCCACAGGGTTCCTGGAATTGGGAATAGGTATCTCCATCTAAAGGAAAAATAGAATAACATTAATTAACACGAATAATCGCAATTTTACACGCGCTAGAATGTATGACAGACGACAGTTATACATATACATACTTACTGGCAACACATTTTTCTGACATTTTTTAGTTCACACTTAAATTAACTAATACTTGTTCTAATACATACGTTATCTTTATTGAGTCATCAACAGGATAGTAATAAAATAAAATTGTACAAATTACTAGTCTCCTGATGTCTTAAAATGAAACGTGACGATTTCACAGAAATTCAAAACAAATATTGAATTAAAATAAAACTTTGAATGGCGTCCTAGAAACACAATATTAAACATATCATTTATAAACATTAGATTTATCGTAAAATAATATTGTAATAATAGATGATCTAACGTGAAGTAATACATTTTGCTAATATTATTTAGAATTTAAGCTTAGTTAAGTTCGAGTACAGAATTAACCCACCAATGTTTAGTAATTACCTGTTCCATTGTTGATCTGTCGTGCAATCTTCAGCTGTATTTTGTCACCAGACGTTTGAAGCAACCGGATTGCATTTGATAATGGACGTTGTTCCAAGGTTTCACCATTTATTGCTAAGATTGTATCGCCTATATGAAGAGCACCAGTTTTCTCCGCTAATCCATCTAAAAATAAAGTAAGTACAGATTTAAATTTCTTCTTATTTACAAATTCTCTAAGCAAGAAGCACATGAGAAGCAAATACTATATGGTTTGTAATTAGCCATGATAGTTACTGATATTAGAAATCATTCCTGGAACTTAAACTCGGTTTTGAGCAGAAAAAATACGACGAATCGTACTTGGACTGTAATGTAATGTAAATTATAGTTCAGCAAGGGTAGTGGACTTCGACATATGCTGTCTTCTACATCTGAGTAGAACAACAATTGTGAGTCATGTTTGTTCAGGCTGTACTGTGATTCTACTTCATCTAGTGTTGAATGTTGTATGACATCTGGTTTTATATAACCGGACGATGCGTCCTTGCTAGTTTGTGGATCACTGTTGGACGATTCGATAATGCCACTATCCCATGATTCCACAGCACTGACGATACTCGCCAGTCCCGGACTAGAGTAATCTCTACGGGTCTCCTGGAATTGAGAATAGGTATCTCCATCTAAAGGAAAAATAGAATAACATTAATTAACACGAATGCTCTTATTCGCAATTTTACACTCGCTAGAATGTATGACAGACATTTATAAACATTAGGTTTATCGTAAAATAATATTGTAACGAATGTACTCATCTAACATAAAGTAAAATAATTTGTTGATATTATTTAGAATTTAAACTTAGTGAAGTTCGAGTGCAGAATTAGCCTACTAATGTTTAGTAATTACCTGTTCCATTGTTGATCTGTCGTGCAATCTTCAGCTGTATTCTGTCACCAGACGTTTGAAGCAACCGGATCGTATTCGATAATGGACGTTGTTCCAAGGTTTCACCGTTTATTGCTAAGATTGTATCGCCTATATGAAGAGCACCAGTTTTCTCCGCTAATCCACCTAAAAATAAAGTAAGTATAGATATTTCAACAGACTGTCTAATTAGTCTTGTAAGCGTGTTTAAGATAAGTGAGATTTTAGTGTAATTGTAATAATATTGCAAGCAGAAAACACTCATACTGTACCTTGTGTAAGTGCACTAAGTACTATTGGCTCACTTCGATTTTCACTGCCGCTCACTGTGATACCTAGAGGTCTTCCCCCACGGTTCAGTTCTACTGTGTATACAATGTCCTCCGGCTGTTCCACTACAGCAGTTTGTCGTTCCATCTCGTATCTTTTTTGTATCCTAAACCACAAAAACATTGACTAAGACATGAAGCATAATAAAGAAATTCTCCGGTTAGCGCTCAGGATTCATTCCTACATAACAAGTACTAACCGGAATCGCATTAAATGAGATAATTTTAGGAAATCTGTGTAAAGTTTTTTGCTCCACTAATTTTCAGAATTGTGTTCATGAACCGCGATTTAACAAACCATCGTAAACTCTGCACATTCTGGAAATCAAAAAGGCGTTATAACGAATTAGCGTTAATCGGGACTTATTTTAATGTTAACACTTCCATTCCTCCTCAACGTTGTACATACATATTTGTTTTTAATCCAATAATGTGTGATATACTTATGAACTAATCATTTCCCAATGCCGAGTTTCTACGTCGGAGTTTAATTTAAATGTCAATTAAAAATTAAGAATATTGCAGAAATACTACATTGCTGAAAGAACATTAATGCTCCTATACAGATTCGATATTGTTCGTTTTTATCCGAGATTAAACTAAACTTCAACCTACAAACACGGAATTAGCAAATAATAGTATATGTAGAGATATCAATACAGGCAACCAAACTAACAAGATGTAAAGATAACTAGGAATGTATACAGACATACATGCCTGCAGCTCATCGACGTATGTGCAAGTCTGAATATATCACAAATTATTATTAATCTAGATTCACTTTTAAAATCCTAGGTGCCTAGGTCGCAAACAAAACACAAATTTAAAACAAGTGTGAATACATTTTCTTCTCTTGACAAAAGCAAAGCAAACTAAGCCGACTATAAATGCATTGTTCTTCTTTTGTTCAATTTTTAATTAAAAAATATTTTTTTTCTCCAATGGTCTTACATAATTTTTCAAAGTAAAAAATATGGAAAAATATTGTTCCATTTCCTGCATATGCATGAAAATTTTGAATACAATTGAATAAAAAATAACGCAGAAAAAAAATAAAAACTGAAAATAAATTGGAAAATATTTTTTTTTTCTCAAGTACGAAGGAAAATTTTGAAAAATAAAATGTACCTTGCACAACTAGACCATAACACGTATCTGCAGAAAAAAATTCATAAAAATCCGTTGGGTAGTTTAGGAGATCTGGGTGGAACAAAAAATCTCGTACGAGCGAGCGAGCGAGCGGACGAGCGACGTACATACGGACATATGTTGTCATAGTCATTTCGTGATCCAGGGGGTCTGTCCGGGATTTCTGTGCAAAAATTTTTGAAATCGAAAGATGCTACAGACATCGTACCGAACACTATAGCTCTTCGACACGAGGTCGATGAGCTAATAATCTCATGGCATAAATCAATGAGAGTTCTGAGTGAAAATTATCCGCATTTCTTAAATTATTATTAAATAAAATATGTTACTGTTTCCAAAATCGCAAACTATAAAGATATAAAGAAATGTCAATACAGTTGGTTTTTCTTAACACGTTCACTAGTGTCGATTAAAATATTTGTAGGCTAGATCATTTTTAGCTCATCGACCCCTGTCGAAGAGCTATAGTGTTCGGTACGATGTCTGTAGCATTTTCCGATTTCAAAAATTTTTGCGCAGAAATCCCGGACGGACCCCCTAGATCACGAAATGACTATTACAACATATGTCCGTATGTATGTCGCTCGTCCGCTCGCTCGCTCGTTTAAGATTTTTGTTCCACTCAGATCTCCTAAACTATCCAACCGATTTTTATGAATTTTTTTCTGCAGATACCTGTTATGGTCTAGTTGTGCAAGGTACTTTTTATTTTTCAAAATTTTCCTTATTATTTGAGAAAAAAAAAGTTTTTAAGTTTTCATTTTTTTCTCCTTCATTTTCTACGCAATTGCATTCTACATTTTCTTGCATATGCAGGAAATAGAACAATATTTTTCGCTATTTTTTATTTTGAAAAATTATGTAAGACCATTGGAGAAAAAAATATTTCGTAATTAAAAATTGAACAAAAGAACATCAGTGCATTTATAGTCGGCTTAGTCTGCTTTGCTTTTGTTAACAGAAGAAAATGATTTCACACTTGTTTTAAATTAGTTGTTTTATTTCGACCTAAGCACCTACGATTTTAAAAGTGTATTTAGGTAAATAATTTGTGATAAATTCAGAATTGCACATACGTCGATGAGCTGCAGGCATGTATGTCTGTATACATTCCTAGTTATAAGATACATTCAGTGACATAAAATGCATTCTTCTGTTTTGTTGTACATCTTGCATATATTCAAAGATCTTTACTTATATTTACCTCAATGAGATAATGTCTGATTGTGAATTTTGTACCATCTCGAAGCCCGCATCCAAACCAACATGATCCAACTGACGGTTGTCAATAGCGAGTACATGGTCACCAATATGTATGGTCCCCGTGCGGTGAGCAGCGGATCCACGGCGAATATCGGAAATAAGGAACGGATCATACGGTATGGTTTTCGATGCTGAAAAGAAAACTAATAAATTATGTGCGCAATGTGTAGAAGTCGACTTTGAAAAAGAAAGATAAACAGTATTCGAATGTGCATTGACAGTTGAGATACTGAAATTATACTGTTTACAACGCTTACTACATACTGTGAATGGTTTTTAAACTCGAACTGGGAAACTTGAATAACAGACTTTTTTAGGGAAGAATAACCGGTTTTAAATAGAAAAAACGGTATTTTAAAATTACACCAAATTTTTTAATAATATAATAGCCATTGCAAAATATAACAATCAATAGTTACCCGTAATTGTAATGCCCAAATCAGGTCCGCTTTTGGCCAGTTTGACAGTGAATACACCACTGGCCGGTACAACGGTGTCTGCTATATCGAATTCCGTTTGTACAATTAGTCAGCTTCCTGTGGCTGAGTTACTCAACTTCAGTAGACCACGTACTTCTTGAAAAGTTAAACTGCATTGGCTATTGATTGAAATGATACGATCACCAACCTGCAGACAGCCACATCTGAAAACACATTATATACAGGGTGATTCACGAAGAGCGGAATAAAATATAACACGATGTTGGGCAGGTCATTTTGAATAAAAAATGTCATATGAACATGGGTCCCATTCCATTTCGTTAAGTAACTACAAGACATCAAAATTGGATGAACGTACTGATAAATCAGATGCTAAACAGCACATTACCATTAAGAAATCTTAGAAATTTTAAGAGATATGAAATTGGTTAAATTAGACAAAAGTTCCGCATTTATAGAAAACACTTTCTTAGAAAAAAAATGTTTAATGGGGGCTATAAAAAATAGTATCAATTATATCTGTGATGATCTGACCAAGTGCAATGAGTAAATTTAAATGTGCATACACAGGTTAGCCTACGATGCAGACAGTTTATATTTATATACTTTGTTCTCCTGAACAACGAACAGAAGTCACTCACTATTTTAAGCAATAATGAGACGATTAGCAATACATTCATTGATTCATTGAAATAGATATATCGCATGTTGTGAGGATCTTCAAGCATCATGAAGAAATATTTTGATACAAACTGTTATATATTTGACAACTATTCTGTATAACGTGTAACTAGTTACGTTTATAGAACATATTATATGAAGTGCCGGTAGATGACGTTATACTGTTCTTACCTGTACGCTGATGAATCGTGGTTGATATGTGTAATAATTGTGTCGGCTTGTTGTTGATCACCAGCTTCGTCTGTGTTTATCAACAGACCATATCCAACGCGCTCGTCTAGTTGCAGCACCACTGTCAATGTTTCCACATGGCATACACCAAGCCGTGATAAATATCCAGTCGGTGTATTAGTATTGGTGACTGCACAGTTGGCATTATCCACTTCGAAGGACTTTGGCACGGTGCTATTCCTGCCAAACCGTTGTCGACATCGCGATTTTCTTGAGTTGAATGTGCTAAAACAAGAAATATTTGAACTGCTTGGCGGTCCAATACCTGAAACAATACAGATATTTTAGACAACTAAATATAATTTCGAATATTTCTTAGTTTTTATATATCTGTTAATTTTAATTATTTTTATTAACTTGAGAATTGTTTCTTAATATTTTGGTTAACAAATTTGTATACTGTCAAGGTGATGAAGCAGTTGATAAAACGAATATTTAAATAAAATTAAAGTTAAATTTCTGAACCTCGTTACTGTTTATAGACAGATACAGAATGATTCAAAATGATTGACCATGTCGGTTCGTTCAGATTATTTGCTTGTCGTATCGCTATGATATTGATAATGAACTATGATAAATAGACAGCATTGGCGCATGCAGAATGTAAGTCAGTTTTGATTATATTACGAACCTTTTCAATATTAACCTGTATAATTCATGCTACATAAGGTTTGTGTAGCAAATTTAACTTACATCAAAATTTAATCTATTGTAATTTTAACTTGAGTGAAATATTACTACGATTTTTATTATATATCTCACAATAAATGCATTTATTCAGTCATTGCATGCAATTACTTGTAAAAGTATATATTCCCATTTGGTTAAGTTTTTGGAGGATAAGATGTAGGGTACAATATTGTAATGATAGTAATTGTATATATTTACTACTGAGTGCTGTATGTATACATTTACAATTCTTTATGCTTTAATTGTAACATTATATTCAGTGATATGAATCACTAGCTCTATGCGAAATGAACGTCCTGCGAATTGAGACATGAGAAATAAATAAGACAGTGAAGGATTGTTTCTCGATATATTCGGTACCTCTTTTTATCCAACCACACTGGCCGGTTCCGCTGCTGTTGTTGTAAGAGCTGGAACCATATGAGTTTACCAGGGTGAATAACCTCGTTATTATGGCCACTGACACCAAACGGGAAAAATGCCAGTGAATCTTACGGATAGATGGTGGGTTCGCTTCTTGAATGTGAAGTGGTTTGTTGTAATTGAATTAAACACATTGGTAGTTTTAACACTGTTTATTTAATAATATCAGCAACATGCAACACACTTACTAGTACAGCACGGGTTGTCTGGTTGTAAATCGTGCAAAACGTCTTACGGGCGGCCAGTACGTAGTATGATAATGATAATTGTAGACGGTACCAACAGCTGATCTGGGCTGACCTTGTATACTGGGGTTGGCTTGAACACTGTAGCACACAAACACTTAGCGTCGTTCACGCTAAGTCCGTTCGAAGACTTGAACTCTAACAGCAATTTACTTTCAATCGCGAAGCCGATTGTACTAAGTCCAATTCACTTTGTGGACTCTAACTAAATTCTCTAGCAATCGCGAAGTCGATTGTACTAAGTCCAATTCACTTTGTGGACTCTAACTAAATTCACTATCAATCGCGAAGTCGATTGTACTAAGTCCAATTCACTTTGTGGACTCTAACTAAATTCCGCCGTAAATCTCAGAGCTGATTTCTCTAAGTACAATTCACTTTTTAGACTTGAACTAATTTCACTATCACTTGATTCGATTGGTAGTCGGGCAGCACTTCGATGTGGATGAGAGCCAGGGTGAACTCTAATTATTTTCACTGATTCACTTGGTAGTCGGGCAGCACTTCGTTGTGGGTGAGAGCCAGGATGAACTCTAATTACTTTCACTGATTCACTTGGTAGTCGGGCAGCACTTCGTTGTGGGTGAGAGCCAGGATGAACTCTGATTTAGCTACCGAATATCTGCCCTTTTTATACGAAAACGGAAGCAAAAACGGGTTAAAACAGTGAGGTAGTAACCTTCTTTGCCCGAAGAGCGTATGAATCGCCCTATGCTAATCGCGCCCCCGCGGCATATACCCCTATTCGCGCCTATGGAAAACATCTGGTTAGTGTCGAACCTTATCACCCTAATTCCAAGAAATCTCGCCCGTACCGGCTTAGCCCGTTTGCCCAGCGCAGAGCCGGCTTCCAACAACAGCCCCTTCTCTGCTGAAAACGAAGGTCTCTCTAGCTGACCTTTGCTTTTTTTTCGACGGATACTGGCCGCGCGTTTACATATATAAGACACATAGTTGTTCATTTATATCTAATTATATATATATATAAAAAAAACACAATACATAAAAGAAAATGAATAGCATAACAATGAATTAAAGAATTAATGAATGAAAATAAAAAAAATAATATACTAATAATAATAAATGAATTAATAAACGAAAATATTCATACTAACGTAAAAGACAAAAATTAACATGGCGTCATACAGCACATATTTGTAAAACAACTCACGATCAACATAACAATAATTAAAGAATAGAAATATGACAAAAATACTTATAATAACGGTAACATGAAACAAAAATAATTAATACTAACATGCACCTAACTAATGGTAACAAAACAAAATAAAATAATTAATACTAGCATGCACCTAATTACTACCCACTTAACTTTTGTCACTACACTTCACTCCACTCAGTCTTCTACTTCCCACATATCCTCGGGAGGCGGCGTCAGCGGCTGATAGCCCTGGTCATCCTCGGCGTCGAATTCCTCGTCCTCCACGTCGCTCTCGTCCTCTACGTCGCTCTCACCAGACTCGACGTAGTCTGGTGCCGGGTCCGCGACCGGTTCTTCTACCTCACCTTCCATGACGACGTCGGCGTCGTCGTCCTCCTCCTCTTCTTCCGCCTCCTCTCCGTCGTCCTCGCTGGAGTCGACGTCAGTGGTTGACGCATCGTCCCCAACGCCCGACGACGTCCCTTCCTCCCACTCATCAATATCCATTGCCATGTCCGCCTGCAGCCGCTGGTTGAGCCGGTATTCTCTTCTGCGCCTCCGGCGGTTGGTATCTAGGAGCATAATTTCCTGGTGTATGATATACTCCAGGAAACCGTAGATATGCCCTATTGGTGGCTCGTTAGCCTGCTTAAAGGCACGTGCCATTTTCAAACACTCCACCCATGACGCTCTTTGAATCCGCTCCTTCTTTATTGCCCTGATCGCGTGGATTATTGGCTCCATAGTTCGAATAAGACTGACGCTTGTTGGGATTGCAGTCTTGCATGTGACCCGGGGCTGTCACATTGCATATAATAAAATTCATAGTTTACGGCCACTTGGTCTCTTCGCTAGGTCCTGGCTCTTCACACCTCTCACCTTCTTTTATCTCCTTAGGCTGTGACATGATTGACAGTTCAACTTGTTGTTCGACGGGTGCGTCTTGAGAGGTTGCCCTGCTGTGGTGGTTATGTATGGTCCATATGGTCAAAGTGTCCCATAGGCAGGCCACCATGGACAGGCCGCATCCTGCCACTCTATGGAGTGCCACTCCATTAAGAATAATCTCAATAAGAGATTTAATTACTCGAATAATAAAATAGACGCCGAGAATTCCGCTGGTGAATATTCCCAAATGCTCGAACCAGCCCCATAATTGCCTTATGGTTGATTTGGCGATTTGCTCAAGTTCCTTTTTGTTAAATAGGTTGAGCGCTGAAGTCCCTTGTGAATCTACTTCTAGACCGGCCATTTTTCTGGTCAGTATGTTGCTGACCGCGGCTCTTTCTAAGCCGAACATGATAGCTTCTTGTGCCGTTTTAATTTCATCTTCGGTATATAAACCTCCGGTTCCGAGGTTCTGGATCGGTTTAAACTTTAATTCCGGCTCCGTGTCTACGGGCAGTTCAATTGGCTCTAGTCCGAAGGTCGGAGCTGGGGTGAAGCCTACCCACTGTCCATCTATGTGGTAGACAGGCGGTATTAGTGCGTTACATTCTGTTTGTTCACCATTCCGTTGCAAAATACGGGTTATAGGTGACATGAACAATGATTCATTGTTGGCTTTGACCGGTAGTTCATGGTAACATTCGGTTACTCGGCGGATCTGCACTATCCGCGGTATGCACTGTAGTATGTACAGGACCTCGCCTGCCATTCTTCCTACATACCCTAACTTGTTCTTAATAATCGCACTGACTGCGTTCGGTGTCAACGGTGCGGTCAGTAGACGGTTCAACAATACCTCCCTTCTCAAAAGACACCGCCGATATACAGCGTCGGCATAGAGCTGATCTATAGCCCGCTTATACGCCTGTTCCACATATAAAAACTTTGAATTTGTGTAGGCCGTGAGATCGACCTCAGTCGCCTTCCGCAGACTTCCGGTGAGCCTGGACTACCGGTAATTGTCCACTATCAGCAGCTTAGGATGCTCAGTGCTCCACACGTGTATGCCGCATACTTCATCCTTATTGCGTAAGCTGATTGCAAACACCCTGTCCTTCTGTTCTACTACTACGTACGTAGTTATTGGTGATGTCGTTGCCTTTGTTTTGACCATATATGCCGGGCCAATATATAAGGTATCATACTGTTCACAGTCATGATACGGTTGCAATTCCCAGGTATTTTCTCCAGCTACTGTGTCCGTGCAGTATCCCTCGGTAAACGTACAGGTAATTCCACCTTGCAGACTGATAAGGTCAGTGCCAAGCTTGACCTTGGCTAAATAATCCATCAGTTGAATCTTGACCGTGGCGGTCACTACCACGTCCTTCCATGAGATGCCATTTTCAATGAAGACCGAGCCCGTACACCTGCCATTGAGATCGACGAGGGCTGCTATTACGACAGAGGCTGTGGTGGTCCCATTCAATACAAGTTGATTTATGGCTTGGCCGGGAAATCCTTGGTAATTCCTGAATCGGTGCATGTTGTGACACTCATGAGCGCCGACCGTGTGCACATAGGTCAACACTCCCTGATGCACGATGGAATTGTGACTATGCATTCCGCAATGCATTATGATTCGAGTTACCTCCATTAGACACGATCTAACGCGAATCCGATCAAACATACGTCGCTGCAGTATTTGGACATCTTTCTTCACGACATTGTATCCCGTCGTGGGATCTGGACAATGACCCACGTCGCGCAATGATATGGCCGTAATGTTCGTTACTGGATGACGACAGTCATATGCGATCAAACTTTGATTCAGTGTCACTAAGCACATAATTGTTAATATCACCAACACTATTTTAACCGCCATTGTCTGTCTTTCTCGCACTTATGTCTTTTTCACACTTATTTTAAATGTGCCTCGGCAATACCCAGGGCAGATCAGGTACTGGCCCTTGACTTCGGGTATGATGCGGTCGCGGGGAGTGAGGGCGGGCTGGTGCGTTATCTGCGTCAGCCTCCGGTACCCCTGCGGGCAAGTCATCTATGTTACCCACCGGTTCATAATGTCCACTGTCCAACTCAACATCATCATTATTGTCCACAACACTTTGTTCATTATCTGTGTCACTATCGTCCGAGTCACTGTGATTTAAACGCGGCGGTACTACTACTGGCCCTTTACACGGTTTTAATCTGTTTACGTGTACAGTACACTGTTTATTACCGTATATTTCTTTTATTTTATATGTTACGGGACCCAATACACTTGTCACTCGATATGGACCAGACCACTTCGGTGCAAATTTTCTAGCTATCCTTGTCGCTTTCACAGCTGGTGTGTACAAATAGACTTTATCACCTACGTGATACTCTTTATTCCTCGCTTTTTTCGCGGACACTGCTTGCTGCTTTGCTCCAACTTCATTCAATTTCTCTGCCGCTTCCTGATGCGCTCGCTGTACTCGTTGCACAAATTCTGCTACGTAGTTCTCGTCCAGATCATACGGCACGCGATGTGGCGTTAATATCGTATGAAATGGTAATTCCATATCTCGTCCATGCATTAGAAAGAATGGTGTTTCATTCGTTGATTTGTGCACAGTGTTTCTATACGCCATCATAATGAACGGGAGCCATTCATCCCAAGAATCCTGGTCATTTGTTACGAAGTGTGACAGCATGGTTTTCATAGTGCGATGCATACGTTCAATCATGCCGTTGCATTCGGGTCTGTACGGTGTAGTCTGTAATTTCTCTATGTTTAATATTTTACATAATTCTTTGAACAGTTTTGACACAAACTGTGTTCCACAATCCGATAACAATGCTTTCGGTGCTCCATGGCGAGCAATAACATGGGTTGCAAATGCTTTTGCAACTGTTGACGCGTGTATATCAGGTAATGGAATACACTCTGGATATCGTGAAAGATAATCCATACAGGTTAAAATGTACTTATTGCCATTCCTGGTTCGGTTAAGTGGTCCCACTATATCAATTGCGACCATTCCGAATACTTCTGATTGTACCGGCATCCTTTGTAACGTGGCCTTGGTTTTATGACCTGGTTTCCTCAAGCTACACGAATGACAAGCATCACAATACTTCTTTATGTCGCTGGCCATCCCTTTCCAGTAGAAATGTCGTCGGATTAACTCCAACGTTTTTCCATAACCACAATGCGCTACTGTTGGTGGGTCATGAAACATGCTCTTGATTTTATTTCTCATTACTCTCGGTGCCACTATCTTATCGTGCCTTTCAGCCCCTTCTCTGGCTTTGAGAAGTACGTTGTCTACGTCCATATAATATACGTCATTCCCTTCTCTCTTCACACTGTGTATGATTTTAAGCAGATCGGTGTCCTTGTGCTGAGCTGCTACTATCGCTTCTCTGTCCCAGACCACCGGCACCATAGGTTCCACTAGATTATCCCTGTCCTCGGTTTCTTCGTTGACAGCTCGCACACTCTGTTTATTTGTGTTCGTGGTGGTATCGGGTTCAATAATTACTCGCGATAAGGCATCTGCGTTGGTGTTTAGTCTGCCAGGTCTGTGCTGTACCTCAAAGTCATACTCCATCAAAGATAGCGCCCATCTGGATAATCTCGAGCTCGGATCCTTCAATGACAATAGATATCGTAGCGGTGCATGATCCGTAATTAGTGTAAAATGTGTTCCTGTTAAATAGCATCGGAACTGTTTTATAGCGTATACTACGGCTAGTAGTTCTTGTTCGATGGTAGAATATCTCGTTTCTGCACCGTGCAATGTACGACTTGTATATGCGATAGGATGTTCAAACCCGTCATGCTTCTGACTTAAGATACCGCTTATCGCAATTCCTGATGCGTCTGTAGCAAGTATAAATGGTCTTGCAAAGTCTGGATATTTTAACACAGGTGGTGTCGATAATGCGGTCTTTAATGAATTGAATGCACCTTCTTGCATTTCAGTCCATACAAACGGCACGTTCTTTTTGGTCAATTGTGACATAGGTTGTGCAATCTCGGAGAACTTCGGCACAAACTTACGATAAAATCCGCATAATCCCAGAAATGCACGAATATCTTTAACATTACGAGGTTGCGGATATTTCTTAATCACTCTCGTTTTTTCTGGATCAGTTCTGCATCCTTCGCTGGTGATTATGTGACCTAAGTAATGTGCTTCTCGTTGCAAGAAGTTGCACTTGGTTGGTTTCAAGGTTAGTTTACTCTCCCGCAGACGGTCAAACACAGCTCTCAACTCAGCAGGTGTTCATCCACATCGTTGCCACTATACACGATGATGTCGTCCAAATATACCAGACACTGTTGACCAGTCAGTCCGGATAACACCGCGTACATCATTCGCTGCCACGTTGCTGGTGCATTTTTCAGTCCCATCGGCATACGTTTAAATTCATAATGATTGAATGGTGTGCTAAACGCACTTTTCTCTCGATCTCTTTCATCTAACTCGACTTGAAAGTACCCAATTGCCAAATCCATAGTCGAGAACAAGCTCGATCCAGACAATTGATCTATTGTGTCTTGTAAATGCGGTAATGGAAAATAATCCGTCTTTGTCACGGTATTCAAACCTCGATAGTCAATACACACACGTACTTCCGGTTCCTCTCCTGGATGACGCTTCTTTTGAACCAGTACGACAGGAGCACTCCAAGGTGATGCGCTCGGCGTGATTATGTCATTGTCCAACAATGATTGCATCTCTCTCTGCAACACTTCTCTCTGTCCGAATGGCACCTTGTATGGTCTCTTTGCAATCGGTATCACATCCTCTGTAATAATCCGATGCTTTACTCTAGTCGTGCAACTTAACTTGCCATCCTTCTTACGAAATACATCAGCATATTCTATTAGTAAATCCTGCAGCTTCACCTTCACATCGGCATCCAAATGACCCATATCTATCTGATCAATCACGTCCACGCCGTCATGCTTATCTATTCTTCTCATAGGCTGGTTATGACGTGCAGGTATGTTCTCATACGCTTTTATTGCGTTATCTTCAACCTCATGCGCATATCCTATTATTGTGCGCGCCTTCACCGTGACTTCTGTCTGTGTTACATTCATTAAACGGACAGGCACATTCCCTCGTCCTTTGCAGGTTACTCGAGCTACTGAGACTCCGTGGACAGGTAACTCGGCGGGTTCAATCATAAGGACAGCATCCGTTGCTGGGCTCTCCAATGATCCCGTCATTATCGCCTCACTTCTGGCCGGAATAATAACATCTTGTAACACGTAGACAGGAGAGTAGCGAATCTCTTTATCCGCTGCTCCTTGGCATTCATCTTTCTTGGCTGTATGTTCCTCGATATGTTTCTCTTTCGTAATTGTTTGGGTGCCACTTGTCCTGTTATCTGTAGTCTGTGACCCACATTCTCGCATCTGTTTATTCCTCTGTACCTGCGTCTCAGCTGATCTCGCAAGAGTGCTGGTTCTTGAATCGACACCCCGCTCAGTGTAGCTGTTCACGACCTTGCGGTCAACGACCTTGCATTCATGTCTCCCGTTGTCGACTCTGTTTTCTCTCTGTCCTTGTTGCACTTGCCTATGAACGTCTGTATTAGATGTACGTCCTTGTAACACTTCATATCTCGCTCTATCACCCCCTCGCAGTTCCTCTGCTGACTGTCTTTGTCGCACTTGCTGCTGATGCTGAACACGACGCCATGGCTGCACTCCGCTCCAAGGTCGTGGTTCACTATCAGCTGGTCCTTGTCTCACCCCTTCTGCAAACCATACGCGCTTTGGTGATCTCTCTCTCGCCCATTGGCTGTCTCCAGATCTCGGTCTTTCATCACATCGCGATGTCACCCCTCTTGCATCTGGTATGTTACTACGTAGATTTTCCTTCTCTAAAGGTAACCACGCGTTGCCTATTTTTATCGAATTATTCTCCCAATCAATCTAGACACGGAATCTGCTCAGAAAATCTAATCCGACCAACAGATCCGCGTTCATCCGTACCTCATCAACTATAACGAAATCGTGTGATACACATACATCACGGTCAAGCCACATATTGACCCGTTCCTCGCCTCGAAGCGGTATCCTGTTCCCTTGAATATCAGTTAGCACAATATTACTTGGTCTTATGTTCTCTCCTTGCCCCCGGCAACATCTTGCCTTCATAAGTGATACCGCTGCACCAGAGTCGATTAGCACGCGACGTGTCATTCCCTCTATTTGGACATTGAACACGTTGCGGTGGTAACTGCCGTGAGGCTGGACTCCTCGCTGTGACAGATGCGGTATCAGCTTGACGGAACACTTCCGTCCGTTGTAGCAGCCATCGATTGGGGCTCGTGGATGACTGCTTATTAGTTTAAATGACACATATTGGCAGTATGACCTTGACGTTTACACCGTGCGCAGGTCATTTGTCGACATTCTCTTATGTAATGTCCTTCGGCACCACAGCCATAGCAGACAATTCGGCGCCGGGTCTGGGTCGCCGGCCGATGCTGCCATGGTTGGTACGGTGTTCTCGGCGTCTGTCGCTCAGCTGATTGCTGTTCGCCCGACGTACTTGGAGGCGCTTACTCGGTTGCTCGTACTTTTAACTTGCTATTCTTGTGAAGCTTAATTTCGATGTCTTCTTCCTCGATGGCTAACTCGATTGCCCTGTCGAGGGTCGCTGGTCGCGCAGACATTACTCGTTGCTGCACCGGCATTGCTAACCCGTTCATAAAATGTTCCAATGTATCATGTCGCAGCTGTTCCTTCAGGAACGCGTTTCTCGCCGCGCCTGGTCCGTACTCAATAGTTTTGTTAGCTGCGATTTTTAAACGTACGACGTATTCTTTAATTGATTCGTTATTTCTCTGTTGACATTGCGCGAGCTCTTGTTGCAGAGTTAATCGAGACTTTTTCTTTTTGTATCTATCTTTTAATGCCGTCGTAAATTGTACCCACGTTGTTTCCGCTTCTTTCAATTGAGGTTCTAAATTTAAGAAATCTTTCGCGCTTCCTCGTAGCTTTAATTTAGCGACTGTTAGTTTCTGTCCTTCTGACCAACTGCCTAGACTGGCGGCAGCATTCAACGAATCAAGAAATTCACTAATCTTTGTGCTACCGTCAAAAGTTGGTACTGTGTCCAGTGACAAGTTGATGAAATTATGGGTTACCGCAGTTAGTGAATCGTTAAGCGCCATTTTAAATGTGGATATTAATTTTCAAGCTTTTAATTTTCAATTTTATGCTCGACGCGATTCTGGATTTATAGAACTTGTTAATTGTTGTATTATTAAACCACTTCACTTAGCAAGGGGACTTGAAACAGGCCTTACTAAATGTTCAAAAAGTACAAACACACATTGAATATCAAAATGTAAGTGCTTAACACAAACACCGGACGCCAATTGTAAGTGCTTAACACCCCACACACCTGACACCAAATGTAAGAGCTGGAACCATATGAGTTTACCAGGGTGAATAACCTCGTTATTATGGCCACTGACACCAAACGGGAAAAATGCCAGTGAATCTTACGGATAGATGGTGGGTTCGCTTCTTGAATGTGAAGTGGTTTGTTGTAATTGAATTAAACACATTGGTAGTTTTAACACTGTTTATTTAATAATATCAGCAACATGCAACACACTTACTAGTACAGCACGGGTTGTCTGGTTGTAAATCGTGCAAAACGTCTTACGGGCGGCCAGTACGTAGTATGATAATGATAATTGTAGACGGTACCAACAGCTGATCTGGGCTGACCTTGTATACTGGGGTTGGCTTGAACACTGTAGCACACAAACACTTAGCGTCGTTCACGCTAAGTCCGTTCGAAGACTTGAACTCTAACAGCAATTTACTTTCAATCGCGAAGCCGATTGTACTAAGTCCAATTCACTTTGTGGACTCTAACTAAATTCTCTAGCAATCGCGAAGTCGATTGTACTAAGTCCAATTCACTTTGTGGACTCTAACTAAATTCACTATCAATCGCGAAGTCGATTGTACTAAGTCCAATTCACTTTGTGGACTCTAACTAAATTCCGCCGTAAATCTCAGAGCTGATTTCTCTAAGTACAATTCACTTTTTAGACTTGAACTAATTTCACTATCACTTGATTCGATTGGTAGTCGGGCAGCACTTCGATGTGGATGAGAGCCAGGGTGAACTCTAATTATTTTCACTGATTCACTTGGTAGTCGGGCAGCACTTCGTTGTGGGTGAGAGCCAGGATGAACTCTAATTACTTTCACTGATTCACTTGGTAGTCGGGCAGCACTTCGTTGTGGGTGAGAGCCAGGATGAACTCTGATTTAGCTACCGAATATCTGCCCTTTTTATACGAAAACGGAAGCAAAAACGGGTTAAAACAGTGAGGTAGTAACCTTCTTTGCCCGAAGAGCGTATGAATCGCCCTATGCTAATCGCGCCCCCGCGGCATATACCCCTATTCGCGCCTATGGAAAACATCTGGTTAGTGTCGAACCTTATCACCCTAATTCCAAGAAATCTCGCCCGTACCGGCTTAGCCCGTTTGCCCAGCGCAGAGCCGGCTTCCAACATTGTTACTGCCGTTAATCAGTATGTGGTGTGGCATTATCTGTAGTCGGGTAAGTTTATGTGTGCTATTGTAGTTCTGTAACAACTTCGTGACTTCCTGGGGCGTCGCTGAAGAACCCTCGAGGTATTTGTCATCCACAGCGAGTATTTGATCGCCCACGTGCAGTGCTCCACATCTGTAACCAGCACAGTTTCATAATGAAGTCAATAATTACAGTTACTTCTACGATCTACGACAAGATTTCAACACAGACATATTCAGCTGTGATTACCGTATCAACTTAAATATAAGACGAAAATGCATGAACTTGTTGATATTGGTGTGTACATTTTTTATTAATGTTTATATTCTGTCAACAAATATTCCGTTACTGAAAAACAAAGTCTGTATGGAAAGAATGATACAATCTGTCTCTTCATACAATTTCATTTGATCCCCTCCACTGATAATCAACATGAATAACTAGAATGCAGTTCCAGTAGTAGTACATTAACGCGGGAAAATGATTTGAAAACTGCAAGCTCTGAAATTTACTTGAAAGTACATACATGTGTATTTATCCGTATCCAGGACGTAGTGTAATATGCCCGAGCTGATGTGATTAACATTATGCATTCCTAGGGCTTCTCCGATTGGTACGGAAGGATATTCAAGTGCTCGGGCATATTAAACTACGTCCTGGATACGGAAATTTAGGAATTCCAAAGGGTTTTGATCCCCCTTCGCCGGTACAATGTTAGTTATTATTTGCGCTATACAACCAAGGATTATTTTACACTATTATACGGTTAATAAAGTATTAATTATGTTTACAATGTCAGAATGAAAGTTTATTTCGGTATTATAGGGATTGCTCGCTAATTGTTAGAAGGCATCAAGTTACGATTACTGCTTTTGTTTATATGACAAATTGCGTGTACTTACAAAATTTCGGGCTGGCAGCGGAGAAATTGTTAATCAACAAATGTGTTTCGGTACTTCACATATAAATATAGGAGACAATTACTGTCGAAAGTAATTTATTATTGTATATTAATAAATAAATCAGTTAGTAACTCATTCGTAAACTGTTGATTTTGTAATTTTTTTAAAAATAAATAATTTCTTGAATGATACAATAATAATTCCGGCAAATAATCCATGGATGTGTGACTGCAATCTCATCGATTTGTGTGACTTATACATGAGACTGTTGGGTTGACGGTCAGTTTACTCTATGTATAGCCACAGTAAACCAAATCAAAATTGGAGCAAAGGATCAACTATTATTGCATTAGACCATCGTTTCTCAACCGGGGGGTCGCGACCCCTAGGGGGGTCGTGATCAAATATACGGGGGGTCGCAATCAGTCAGAAAAATAAATCACTTATGTACGAAAAAACCCTTTTATTAATTAAAAAATTATTATTTTAATTACAAGATATAATGATATTCAGATATAACATACACTAATGAATTAATGTGACACTTGGGTTTGAGTTTCACTTAGAAGTTTTTCTATACGTGGATCGACTTTGGTAACACACAGAAGTAGATTATTTTCCAGTGATAAGAGCCTATTTCTGTATTTGGTTTTTAATGCCATCATAGTAGAAAAGCCTTTTTCACACAGGTAAGAAGTGGCAAATGGAATCAATGTTTTCATTGCAACAGTTGCTAAGCTTCCGTATTCGCTTCGTGCAAGCCAAAACTTATCTAAACCTTGAGACAAAAATTCTAATTGTAAAGTTTTGTCAGCTGATATTTCAATCAGTTGATTGTGAGTTTCAATTGGTAATTTGGCAGCTTCAACAATATTTTCATCAAACGGATTTAGAACCCACCTTTTCGACAAATCGTCGTTATCACCTGGAAAATATTCCAGTAACTCAATTTTTAATTCGCGTAAATGCGTTTTCATGCTCTCCAACAAGCGATGAACAATAGGATTTTTTGAATTCATATATTCGTCAATATAATTAGAAGTTAAAGTAAATGCGTCAAAATTTCGATTTTCAAGGCGGATAATCCAGATACCAAGTTTCTTGATAAAAGCATTGACTTTGTCTGTCATTAGTAAAATGTTTTTGTCACGGCCTTGTAAGCTTATATTCAAGTCATTCAAATGTGAAAATATATCACTCAAGTAAGCCAACAGTAACAAAGATTCATTATCTTGAAAAAAATCTGACAATGAATTATTTTGATTTTTAAAAAAGATTTTTAATTCACTTCGCAATTCGAAAAGCCTTGTCAAAACTTTTCCTCGCGACAACCATCTAACTTCAGTATGGAAAAGCAGTGACTTGTTCTTGGCGCCCATTTCATCACACAGTTTGGAAAACAATCTACTCTGCCACGGTCGACTTTTAACAAAATTAACAATTTTTACAGCTACAGACAGAACATTTTTTAAATTATCTGGCATATTTTTTGTTGCAAGCGCATGCCTGTGAAGAAAGCAGTGCGTCCATTTCATCTGTGGCATAATATCTTTTAATTTTACTAACATTCCACAGTTCTTTCCCGTTATCGCTTTTGCACCATCAGTACACACCGCAATACATTTATTCCAGTCCAAATTTTCGTTTTTCGTTGCCTCAATAAATACTTCAAAAAGTCCTTGTCCAGTTGCATGATCAGGTATTGATTTGCAAAATAGAAAATCTTCTTTAATTGACCCTTCGCATTCGTATTGAACGAAACATAAAAACTGAGCCAAGTTCGATACATCTGTTGATTCGTCAAACTGAATGGCAAAATATTCACTTGATTTGACCTTTTCAATTATTTGATTGTGGACATCGGTTGCCATCTCATTGATACGTCTCGATATTGTGTCATTTGAAAGTGGTACAGTTTTTAATTTGTTTGCTTCATCCGGGCCTATCATCACACTGACCATGTCAATAGCAGCGGGTAGAATGAGATTTTCCGCAATCGTATGGGATTTACACAACCTGGCCACTCTTAGTGCTACTAAATATGATGCCTGCAGTGTTGCGGTATTAATTAGGCTTGCTTTACTAATACAAGTTTGTTGATTTTTCAAGATAAGTGATTTACGCTCAAAGAATTCTAATGGCTTGCTTTTCAAAGACGGGTGTTTTGATTCCAGATGCCGAAGTAATTTTGAAGGCTTCATACTTTCCCTGGACAGAACTTGAAAGCAAATAACACATTGCGGTTTATCTTCCAATGAAATAAATCCATATTTCAAATATGTATCGTTGTATAACCTGGTCTTTTTCTTCACTACATCACCGGATGTAGACGGTGCATTTCGTTTTGTCACATATTTGTCCATTTTCTAAATTGCACAATATTATTGCAGAATTTCCTTAATAAACACCAACTAACAATTCCCGTTGCTGTGCTTTTACAATTAGGGCGAGATAACTAGCACGAACCTGTCTAACTGGCAACAGTCAATGAGCGCGTGCAACTGATGAAGCTCCGCACGCCGCCCAAGCCTACAGCCAGCTACAGCTACAACTATTGAATGCAAGCGCGGTATAGTTCAAACAAAAAATAATATGAGTATGACGCTTATCCTTGCTTATGCCACGGTTTGAACTAGTCGCTTGTCTGTTCTCCTGACAGGTGCAAACAAGTTATTTGTCACCTTTACAAAACTTTGGTAAACGGTAAAATATATAATTAGTCACTAATTACCAGGGGGTCGCGAGATTATTTACTTTATTTTTGGGCTTTTTAGGGGGTCGCGATACTTAAAAGGTTGAGAAACAATGCATTAGACTATTTATTGCGCAGTTCATACAAATACAAGCACAAACACTTGAATTATACTTTTAATTTTGAAGAAACAGATGTGGGAGTATATTATTGTAGCGCCGAATTTGCAGGTGGATGACTAGAGATTAATATAACTTTAACAGTTTATAACGAACTATCAAATAGTTGATATGGCTACAGCACAAACACCTTTGATTCAGAATTGGATTCTAGATAAAATTTTAATTCTGGTGCTGGTATGCGTCGCTGCAGTTATAGTTGAAATAGACATTAGTGAAATGTCGGTTACCAGCTATTGTAAAACGAAGATTATTTGTAAGTGAAAATGATAGCTGTTACATATTTTAAACTAATCAACGTGATAATAATGTAAAATAGTATTGTTAGTTTATAATTTGTAATGCATAATTGTGTACTTGCTGTATATATCATAAGAAAATTTACAAGATAATTTTTACAATAATCCTTTGATATTAAAGCACAAGTAGATTTGACTTCGCAACAGCATGAAAATGTGTAATTAATTTTATAAGGTACACTATAAGATATTAAAACAAAAATGTATTTAAAAATATGGAAATACCTAAAAGAAATAAAAAGTTTGAATCCTTAATTGAACCATTTATTCCACAGATGGCGCTGACTACCGTAGCAACTACCTTTCACTTATGGTAGATGCTATAAGATCTCATAATACCTTTGCGTTAACTAACAGCAAACAAGATCATACTTCACAGGATCATTTCTGTAGTATATCTTCACAATCTCTCTACTCAAACGTAGAGTCGTTGTCACCACAAGTGTCTAGTCGTCAGACCAATTTATATTTCCGAACTCGCACGAACAAGTAGGTCCGAAATGGGGAAAATCGGGAAGTCGTGGAACCACATTAATTAATATTACATTTGGAGTTGGGTAGGGTAGGGTAGGCTAGGGTAGGTTAGCCGGCGGGTAGGATAGGAGTGTATTATTAAGTAGGGTAGGGTAAAATAGCCAAATCTATAAATTGCACTAACAGCAAATGTATTGCACACAACTTTAGCACAACGTTACGAACTAAGAACAGGCATGCTCGTATCACGTCGTATTATTTCGTAAACAGACATCGTGTATCTTCGAAAATGAATTGGTCTGATGACTAGACTCTTGTCAGTTCGGGCTGATTCATACAATGAGCGTAGAACTACGTAGGTTCGTAGGGAGTATGTCTGGATTGCATTATGTTATTATTTTATTATATACAATATATTTATATTGTGTTATTATTATATTTAACAGTAATATTATTGCAATGTTATATCAATAGGAAATTACAAAAAAAAACGAATAAAAGAACAAAACTGTTATAAATAGATCATGAAACTATTTAAAACTAAATTACAAAAATCAGTTCTATGATCAATCGAATTTTTATTAATATTAACACTTTCAGAAAACATTCTCTTAAATTTATTAGGCTCACAATACAAAATTTTGTGTTGATCAAGTCAATGGTGTGACCAGTATGAAATGGAATTAAAAATTGACTATAGAAGTATGTGTGCAGTGATAATGTTTGTTTCGAACAATTTTTTTTAAATTGATCATTTTGAAAAACCTGTAAATGTAACAGCTGCGGAGATAGGTGCATTATGAAAGCGCATACTCTTTCTAGTATGAAAATACAGTTAAACTTGAACAGGTTCTAGTTTCATCAAACTCTAATTACAAAATTTATGTTCGCATATTTTTTTAGTATCAAAATATGACAATCTAGTTCTAGTATGGAAATATATGAAAATAATTTAATATAGAACAGGCTTTGGGCTATATAGTGCATTAAGTAGAGTTAGGAAAGGGGTAGTGTATGGTCTAGTATAGTTAGTAATGTGTGTGTGTGTATGTCAGTATTTATGAGCGGATAAAGTAGGGTAAGGACACGAGTCGATATGATTTTTTGTATAGTTAGTGTACCTTATTATTTGACTGTAACATACATTAATTATTCTCCAAGAGTAGGAATTGAGTACATTCGAACAAAGAGTAAGTTTATTTACGAACCAGTTACCAACAGATGGATAGATTGTATTAGAGTTTATTGAATTTCATGCACGTTCGCCAGTGCTGATGAAATTATCTGCTACACACACCACGGCACAGACATGATGTGCCACAGGTCTATACAAGAGCCTAGTTTGCAGACTCACGTAAGTAACCGAGCTCGTACGAACATATAAGTCTGAAATTTACGGAATCGGGAAATCGTGGAACTGCATTAATTATTATTACATTTAGGGTTGGATAGGGTAGGGTAGGTTAGCCGGAGGGTAGGGTAGAGGCGTGTATTATTAAGTAGGGTAGGGTAGGGTAAAGTAGCCAAATCTATAAATTGCACTAACAGCAAATGTATTGCACACAACTTTAGCACAACGTTACGAACTAAAAACAGGCATGCTCGTATCGCGTCGTATTATTTCGTAAATAGACATCGTGTATCTTCGTACTTGCGTGAGTCTGCAAACTAGACTCTTGTCAGCTCTATTTTCTAAGCCAAACACGGTTGCCACAAGCATAATATCGAGTGCACCGTTGCACATGCATGAGCTTTCCTGTTGTTAATTTACTTTTAAGATAACGCCGGATCCTTGTATATTGAATTAATTCGCTACCAAGGGAGCGAGACTCGCCCATATTGATAGGAAGTGTACCAGGGTGTTTTGTAATTTAGTTAAATTCGGTTTGCTTAGAACACTATATCATCACCAACTATTGATTAGTGGAAAACATGTATCACAATCGACGTAGCAGTGGTAACCAAACAGTTATGACGAACTGTTTGCGATAAAATAAAATGTTAATTTAAGAAAAATAATTTACTTATTCACTAAAATTGTAAACGCTCCCAACAAATAAAGAAATTCCACAACCAACATATATTATTGCATGTCAGAAATTTGATTTGTAAAACATGAAAAGTTATTGTGATACTGGAAAAAATGTATTTAAACTTTAAACCAATAAAAATTTATCTGTAGGTGTCTATTATAAACAATTGGATTACTTAAGCCCCATAAATGGTTTATATTTTCCTAATTCTGTTCTCAGGACAGATTTTACCTTGTGGATTTTATGGCATATTTCGTATGAATCTAAAATCTAAACGTCCATACTTAATTTATTCAGATTAACTATGCAAACCATGGTATATTGTAATAAAATAATGGTAGTAGTTTAGACTGGTTTAGATCGAGAATACCGTTCCGATACTATAGGTTGGTGGTACTGTGAGTTAATTACTAAAATCTTGGAAACCAGGTCAAACCAACCCCAATGGACTTACGCATCTTATATACGAGTTTTAAATACGCCTGGTTATAAAGTCAATCCATGAGATGAGAGTAATTCTGTATCTAGTAAACGACAATTGCGAATTTTCACGATTAGCTTTTTATTTTTTTGGTCCGACGTAGTAGTACCCAGCATTATGGTTATGTATGGTATTCTACACCATGGTGATAGGGTGTCGGTAATAGGTATGGAACATTGCAGTTCTGTAGATACTTGTCGTAATGTTACTTATGTACTATCGTTGTCATCTGAGCATGCTAATGTCAAGGTTAAGATCAACAGCTAAGAAGCAACAGAAATTATTAGACAGCGAGTAGCGTAGATTATTGCATGAGAGAGATGCAGGAAAAGGAGAGAATTCCAAGTACGTAGTTATATTAAGCAGTTCCAATTTGGAACAGATTCAAATATGTGATTGCCCTGTTGTGATTATCCTTTTGCACGTACGAGGCGTTGAAGTATTTGACAATTTTATGTACCTGTAGCACAAGTTAATGCATTGTAATTTGACAACGTTGGACTTAACATATGCAATAGTATAATTATACAAGCATCCCTGTTGAACAATGTTGCACTATTTATACAATGACACGTTTTAACATCTATGAAATTTTCATTTCAATTAAACGTCAAATTCATGATTCAGTCAGTGACCATGGACTAATGTGAAATATTTGTCTACAGTTATGTGTATTTGAACGAGCCAGTTTCAATTTGCAGCAGATTAAATTAAATTTGATAGGAAAATTTTCATTTACCTTTGCAGACACTTACGGTCTCTTGATTCACAAGTATTATTCATTTAAAACTAAACCTGTAAAGTTGTCAAACACACTTCTTAACACCACAAAATAGTTTTCTTCCTCTGAATAGAGTAATGAATAACTAAATTAAAATGTATATTTAACAAATTAAGAAGGTATTTATAAAAAGAAAATCTATGAATTACAGTAAAATCTCGATTTATCAGACTTGTGAAATTAAACTTTTCATACATACTTAATTTTAATTACACAAGCGTATCTAGATAAGCACAAACAGACTAAGGAAACAGGTTAATTAATTGAAAAATCACACAATGAAATTTTGTTACATATTTGAATGTTTTCATTCAAATTGTGTCTTTTATAAAGTGTGAGCAATTAAAACTCATCATATTGACAAAAGGGTGATAATTGGCAATTAAAGGTCTTTAATTACCGATAATAAAATAATTGGCTTGGAACAACACATTTTTAATAAGATTTTTATATCTAGGAGCAGGAAATTTCCCCCATTATTTTCATCCCTTTTCGATTAAATTTGATCATTCAGGATATCCTCTGAAAACTGGAACGGTGAAAAAATATTTCTCTTTTAAGATTACAGAATAACAATATGAAATTCAAGATGTCTAATATAAGTAAGTAAAAATATATGATTTTTTATTCCACAACTAGAATTTTATTCCCCAACTACTGAAGAATGTAAATTACAATGAACCCTCAATTTTTGGAACCATGTTTTAACAAACTTCCGATTTAACAGACAAAATCGCCGGTTAATTCTTGGGTTAATTTAACCGCTCGTTTACATTTTCGGCGCATGATCAACACGTGATCACCCACGCCACAAGCAATTATTCTGTGAAATTAAATTTTTCATACATTTTAATTACACAAACGTATCTACTTACGTAAAAATAATTATTCTAATTTTTTAGCATACGCATGCGGAAAACCTACAGTGTTATTTAACGGATTATCGGTAATAACGGACACCCTACCCCGGTTATATTAGACCGTGAACACGAGGTTTTACTGTATAAAAATTATAATACTATATACTTATAATTTTTACTACTTATAATTCATAATCTGTATAATTTATAAGTCGCTATTTAGACGGCAATCTTTGAATATGTTTGGGAAATGTGTTCCACTGTTTCTATAAAAAATAAAAATGTCTGTATGCATTGTATGAATTTACATTATAAATGTATGTATTTATTCACACGTTTATTAATTACTGTTAGGAAGTTTTTATTAATTGTTGAATAATATTTCTGATTTACAATTCAGTTATAATAAGCATTGTTGAATAAAACGGTGTGATAGATAAACACGTTGTATTGGTACAAACACAAAAGAAAACACGACTGTTAAACGTTGCTCGTCACACGTCACACACACACACAGCGCTCTCCTGCCGGAACCAACCTACAACTGCTACACTGGCGCTTCCCCACTGCGGAAACATATCGAACTTACACATTTAAACACATGCGGGAAAACACACTATACTAAATGATACGCGTACACTCCCACACCCCTTCGCGCTGTGTCATTTAGTACTACACTTTAGCACACACAAGAAAAATATATATCTTAGTGTCCACTTAGTCCAATGGCTTCGCATTGATCATTCAACGAATTGCGTGGTAACGGCTTGGTTAATATATCCGCTAGCATATTCTTGGTGTGACAGTACACTACTTTTATTTCGTCGCACTCGAGGAGATTTTTCACAAAATGGTGAGCTACGTCGATATGTTTTGTACGGTTTCCGCACCGTCCTGACTGCATCATCTTTATGCAGCCTTGGTTATCCTCGTATATGGTGACTGGTCCCTCTGAGTCGATTCTCAGGTCCTGCAACAGCTGTCGAATCCACTGTGCCTCGCGACAAGCGTGCGACGTCGCCACATATTCCGCTTCTATTGAGGATAGTGCAACTGTCGTCTGTTTGCGCGAACTCCAGGCGATTACGGATGGGTCGAGCCGAAACAAGAAACCACTTGTTGACTTCCGGTCGCACCTATCACCCGCCCAGTCTGCGTCTACATAGCCAGAGAGCGCTAGATCATGGCCTGTCGTGTAGTGGAGACGCTGGTTGTTGGTGCTTTGTAGGTACACCAACACACGCTTGGCTGCCTTCCAATCTGCCTCCGTCGGGGCCTGGACCCGTCGGCAGAGGATGCCCACTGCCAGGGCGATGTCTGGTCTCGTGAGATTGGCCAGGTACAGCAATGAACCGACAATCTTCCTGTAGTTGTCATGCTGTATTGCCGGGCTTGGCCCGTCGTTGCTTAGGAAACCTGTCTCCATAGGCGTTATAACTGGCTTTACATCTTGCAATCCATATTCATTTATAAGTGCCTTAATTTTGGCACGCTGGTGCACAAAAATCTCTCCAGCTTGATTACCATCCACCTGCAACCCGAGGTAATGTCGCACTGCTCCTAAGTCTTTAATCTCGAATGAGTTGGCAAGTTCCTCACCTATGTGCTTAGTAGCTTGGACACTGCCGCCTACTACAAGCATATCGTCTACATAAAGCAACATATGTACATTGTCACCGTTATGTGTTATTCTGCTGAATAGACACGGGTCTGCCCTGCTTTGTTGTAGTCCGATCTTTGCGAATATGGCTGTAACTGTTTGGTTCCATGCTCTCGCTGCCTGCTTCAAGCCGTAGAGGCTCTTGCGAAGTCTAAGTACCTTTCCTTCGGATCCGTGTACCCTGAAACCTTCTGGTTTCCTTCTGCCGAATACGCTAGTAGTACACGCACAGTATCGTGTCGGACGACCGGGGCGAATGTTTCGTCATATTCGAACCCGTACCTCTGCGAGAAACCTCTCGCCACCAACCGAGCTTTGTAGGTGTCCACCTCGCCGTGCTCGTTAGTTTTGGTTTTAAAAACCCATTTGGCTGTGATTGCGCGCTTGCCGGCTGCCAGATTAGCAAGCTCGAAAACTTTGTGTTTTGCAAGAGATTTCATCTCTTCCTGCGCGGCTTTGTTCCATTTCAGCTGCTCGCATCTTGGCAGCTGGCACATTTCTTCCCATGACTTGGGATCTGCAGTGTTCCGCTCTTCGGTGAACATGCAGTAACGTTCCGGAGGCTGTCCTTTGTTTATGCGGTTTGATATGCGTACTTCCGGTAGTAGTTGCATCATCTCGTCGCCCCCTTTTGGCGGAGTTTGTTCCGCTGGAACCAGGTGCGGAGCACCTTGCTCTTTGCGCGGTCGGCCTCGACCACGCCGCTGCTGAATCGGCTCGTCGCCGTTCACTGGTGTAGCAGTAGGTATGTCAGGCTGCTGCTCGTCCGGAGCAGTCTCCACTTCGAAATCGCCGTCCGTGATTTCACTTCTGCTGTTAGGTTGCTCTTCATCAACTGAAATGTCCACTTCTGTCGATGTCGCTTCCATCGGCATGAGTTTCGTGAGTGACTCAATTATTCGCACGGAGTCAGCTATCCAGACTTTTGCTGTTGCTGGATCGAGGATTCGGTAACCTTTTGTGGCTGTGTTGTATCCGATCAGCACTCCCTTGACCGCCTTGCTGTCCAACTTGCGGCGCTTGACGTCAGCCACGTGTGTGTAGACTGTTGAGCGGAACACGCGGAGGTGGCTCACGTCGGGGACGGTTCCGTGCCATAGCTCGTGCGGCGTCTTACCGACTGATCTGCATGGTAACCGATTCTGCAAATACGCTGCAGTGTACATCGCTTCACCCCAGAAGCGGTTGTGTAACTTCGCATCCACAAGCATACATTTGGTCATTTCATTTAGCGAGCGGTTCTTTCGCTCAGCACGACCATTCTGTTGAGGAGTGTGTGGCACCGTGAGCTGGTGCGCAATCCCCTTCTGTCGCAAGAAGTTTGTCAACTCACTGTTGACGTACTCGCGTCCGTTGTCTGATCTTATTACCTTTACTCGCCGCTGGAAGTAGTTTTCAGTCAGCGCGACGTACTCTTTGATATGTTGTGTTACTTGGTCATTTCGCTGCATGAGATGAATCATCGTGAACCTGGAATGATCATCTATCAGTGTGAGAACCCACCGATTTCCGCTCGGTGTTACTGTTGGCATTGGCCCGGCCACGTCGGTGTGCACCAGGTCCAATGGCTGCTTTGCACGGGATGTGCTGGCAAGATGTGGCTTCTTTGTTAGCTTACCAATGATGCATACCTCACACTCCTTACTTGGCTTGTCGCCAGCGACCAAGTCCACTCCGTGTACGAGCTTGTCGCGGTGTAGGAGCTGGATAGCCGCTGAATCCCGGTGTCGAAATCGGCGATGCCAATCGTCTATGGTAACGTGGTTGGAGCGCTCGACGCTCGCAGACTCACGTTCATGCTTTCCTGGTGTTTGAGCAGCTTTTCCAAGCCACTCTAGGCCGTTGCGTTCCTTGGCGTGCAGATATACCTCTCCGCCACGCTCGATGTTGCAACCCTTGTCTTCAAAGACTACTTTGCACTCCTTACTGAGGAGTTTGCTCACTGATATGAGGCTACTTTCGAGTTCAGGCACGTAGAGCACGTCCTTTAAATTCGCGTTGAATTCAGTTCCGTCTGGTGTGTTACATCGAAGACGAACCGTGCCAATGCCCGTTACGTGGATGCTGTGATCACGACCTGCGAGTTGGACAACACGCTTCGTCGTTTTCAGCTCGCTGAACAGATTGCGATTGGACGTCATGTGACTGGTACAACCCGAATCGACGAGCCACTCGTTGCTCGTGTTGGCTACCGACACGATGGACGCTCTCTCCATGGTACCGAATGAATGATCGCTACCTTGATCGCCTCCTCTGTTGCCCGCTGCTGTGCCTTCTGCCTTGCCTGCTGCTTCTTTGGATTTCCCGCCGCTGTTGGCTAAATCCTTCTGCCGCTTGCGACACTCTGCCTTGAAGTGCCCCTTCTTGTTGCAGTAGTAGCACTCTTTCTCTGACTTGTAGGCCTTACTGCTGCTGCTTGTTGAGTTGCCAGCCTTGTGGCTGCTGCTGCCACCCCCGGTGTTGCCCTTTCCGTAGCCCTGGTGCGCCTGACCAGATTGCCGCCACGGTTTGGCGAACATGGCGTCCTCGTTGCCTTCGCTGGTACGGCATTCCACACGCCGCGTGTACTCGCCGAGCAATTTTCCGACGACGAGCTCCATTGTGAGTGTGTCCTCGTCTCTGGTTTCCAAGCCGGAAATAACGTTGTCGTAACTCGCTGGTAGCGCGAAGAACAGTGCCGATATTTCTTCATCGAGGTCAATGCGCGCGCTTGCGGCCCGCACTCTGCTGGCCATGTCCAGCATTGCGGTGATCTGCTGTCGCATTGTGCCGAATGTGTACCGCATTGCCCACATCTGTCGCCGCAGGAATGATTTGCTGGTTCTTGTCGACCGCTCGTAGAGGTTCTGCAACGTTGTCCACACGTCGGCAGCGACATCCAGGTGATGAATGTGAACGAGTTGATTTTCGTCCACTGACAGCATGAGCCGTGTCATGGCGGTCTCGTTCTTGCTGATCCAGTCCGCTGTCACAGGTTCAGGCTTAGGTGATGTTACAGTCGCCCATGTCTTGTCCTTCGTTAGGACCCAGCGCATTGTCACTTTCCAGTTTACATAGTTGTGATCGTTCAACCGTAACACGTTGGATTTCTGTGTGCTTTCCATTACTGCTTCCATATTTATACACAATATGCAAAGTACGTAAATGTTATGTAAAGTGTTTACTAACTTGAACCGGTTAAAAACACGTAATTGCAACTGTTCACTTCACTGCACGCACACCGCACACGTGTCTGTTTTTCTTTTTTCACACACAGCTCATACTGGGCCCATAACCTGTTGAATAATATCTCTGTTTTACAATTTAGTTACAATAGGTATTGTTGAATAACACGGTGTGATAGATAAACACGTTGTCTTGGTACAAACACAAATAGAAAACACGACTGTTAAGAACGTTCCTCGTCACACGTCACACACACACACATCGTTCTCATGCCGGAACAACCTACAACTGTTACACTAGCGCTTCCCCTCGGCGGCAACACATCGAACTTACACATTTAAATACATGCGGGAAAACACACTGTACTAAATGATACGCGTACACTCCCACATTATCTATATTAAGAGGTTGCTTAGTCTAAAATAAAATGTATTTTTTCCCCTTTTCATTTTGGGAGGCTCGCGTCCCAGCGCCCTTATGGACCAACCGCCACTGCATTTGAGGCATCGTAATGATTTCGAACAACCTGTTAGTTAAAATGCTTTTTAACGAGTGGCACATTAGATTGTATATTCTGATCAAAGTAGTTTTCATTTAGACACTATTACGACTGGACTTTTGATGGAATATTAGAACGGTGCTAAGTAATCTAGAAAATATTATTTATTTGTTATTTACATAATTAATTTGTTCCTATATTATGTTTTCTTCTTTTTTTTCGGCATTCGTGCATGGTTCATAGTTCCTGTTGACGTGGCGCTCGGTAGTACCAGGATGATGGGCCCTTTCACAAAGGATACTGCTTATCTCAGACGCATTCGTTTCAGGCTTACAAAATTGGCAAAACTACCAATGGGGGTTTTAATCTTAATCGAATTAAGAACTATAAATGTAAAAAATAACTAATATGGAACATATAAGAACTACTAATACGCATATAACACTTGCGAATTTTATATAGAAAAAGCTAAATGAATATTGCATATGGTCTCTAAAATCCCACCATATTGTGTGACGTAAAGCGACCGTTTAATAACGAGATATTACGCTAGAGGCGCTGCAAACAAAATTTACTTAAAACATACCGCCATGTTGTTTTCGCTGTCATGATCTGTCAGTTTAGTTAGTTTTACTCAAGTTGCAGTTGTACTTAAAAAATAGGTTGTATTGTTTTCAAAGATTTGAATATATGTACACTGACGCGTTTGGACACAAAATGGCTGATTTATTATTCTGAGCTGTCAGATTCTCGCTCGCTTATTTTATGCAGCGCCAGTATTGAGCTTACGCGGTACTAAACGGTCGCTCTACGTCACAGGCATTGCGTTTCTTAGAGGCGGGATAATAATTTTTTTCTGGCATAAAAAATACGAATATTTCTGTTTTACATCGGAGAATAACATATAAAAAATCAGAAAAAGGTTAAAACCCCCATTATGATATTGATACTCGATTTAAAAAATATACCAATGCTAATTCTAATAAGTTTATTAGTTAACCAATTTCCCTCCTAAAATATTACAGTCAGAAACAAATCATATATTTCTATTTGCAAAATGAGTAAATACAAAATATATACACACAACAATTATAGAGTAACATTTGGAATTTAACAAGATCTTGGTATAAAGAAGTCGGTCCAGTCTGTATTCTCTCTGGGACAATTGATTCTTGTATAGTATTCTATCGAAAACATAGTAATTTGTGTAGCGACACCGAATGTAAATCCCCACCATATGAATACATTGCCGCAATACTGTTTCTCATCGACTTTAATTAATGTCACGGGTACACCAAGCAAGAAAAAGAACTAAGAATGTATACAGACATACATGCCTGCAGCTCATCGACGTATATCCAAGTCTGAATATATCACAAATTATTATTTATCTAGATTCACTTTTAAAATCCTAGGTGCCTAGGTCGCAAATAAAACAACAAATTTAAAACAAGTGTTAATACATTTTCTTTTCTTGACAAAAGCAAAGCAAACTAAGCCGACTATAAATGCATTGATCTTCTTTTGTTTAATTTTTAATTAAAAAACATTTTTTTCTTCAATAGTCTTACATAATTTTTCAAAATAAAAAATATGGAAAAATATTGTTCCATTTCCTATACATGCACGAAAATTTTGAATGCAGTTGTGTAGAAAATAACGCAGAAAAAAAATAAAAACTGAAAAAAAATTGGAAAATCTTTTTTTTCTCAAGTACGAAGGAAAATTTTGAAAATTAAAACGTACCTTGCACAACTAGACCATAACACGTATCCGTAGAAAAAAAATTCATAAAAATCCGTTGGGTACTTTAGGAGATCTGAGTGGAACAAAAAATCTCGTACGAGCGAGCGAGCGAGCGGACGAGCGACATACATACGGACATATGTTGTCATAGTCATTTCGTGATCCAGGGGGTCTGTCCGGGATTTCTGTGCAAAAATTTTTGAAATCGGAAGATGCTACAGACATCGTACCGAACACTATAGCTCTTCGACAGGAGGTCGATGAGCTAAAAACATCATAACGGGAAAGAAGAAACCCAGCACAAAGCCCATAATATACTCATGCATGATGGCCGATAGAAGGAACACAGACAATGTTGACACTAGCTTATTTCCTGGTGCAATCGTCTCATAGAAATCTCGGTAGATGTACACATACAAGAAATCATGTATTGTACCGCTCCACTTTCTATAGTACGCACTGTATGACGTGGCATTCCACCAGTCACTGTAAAATTCTCGATCAGCAAACGTCATCATTTCTGCCCATGCATTCAACCAACAATGAAACATGAAATAAAAGAGGTTGAGAATTGTGAGTGTTGGAATTGTAAACAGAAATTCAAATTTAAATGTGTTTTCCCGCGCTTCTGGTATATCGCAAGCCGCTCTCTGTGTAAAATATGATACCAACTGTTACATGTATATAGTTACTGTTTTTGGCATGTTACAATATACAACACGTTGTTTGCTACATATGAAAAACGTTTATTTATTTAACTGCGAAATATCCTGCCCCATCAGGTTCTGGGCCCAGTGAATAGACGAAAATAAGTGCAAAAAGGCGTGAAAATACTTCTACGGGAAGGACTCCGCTAGTATTTTGTTGTTGTTTTGTGTGCACGAGACGGTTCAAGACCGACGCGCATAACCTAACAAAAATCCCAGTGAAAAAGTGAAAACGTGCTAAGTTCCAATAAAAGAAGGAAGTCAGGATGACTTCGAGCACCAGTCAAGGACACCAGTTCGTCGAGAAACTAAAAGGAAGAGAAAACTATCCAACCTGGAAGTTTGCAATGCAAGCGTGGCTGGAATATGACGACTTGTGGGGATGCATAATTGGCACAGAAGAATACGTCAGCGACACAGCGAAGGTAACCAAAGCTAAATCAAAATTAATCTTGTCAGTAGAGCCAGTCAACTACGTCCACATACAGGATTGCACTACTGCAAAAGAAGTATGGGAAAAATTACAAATAGCTTTCGAAGATTCTGGACTGACGCGTAAAGTTAGCCTGTTAAAAGCCCTAGTAACGACACAGTTAGAAAAATGCAAGGACGTAGAAGAATACGTAAATATAATCATAATGACTGCGCATAAATTAACTGGTGTTGGTTTTAAAGTACCAGATGAGTGGGTTGGAACGCTGCTTCTAGCGGGCCTACCGGACGAGTATCGCCCGATGATAATGGGTTTGGAAAACTCAGGAACAGCAATAACAGCAGACTCGATCAAAACGAAGCTAATACAAGATGTCAAATGCACGAAAATTGCCAGAAATACCAGTAGTGACACAGCGCTGTACACAAAAGGGGCAAAAACCAAGTCGAAGAGCTTACGGTGCTTTCGGTGTAAAGGATTAGGACATTTTGCAAGCAAATGCAAAGTAAAGATACCTGAACCGCATTCCACAAGCGGACAGGGTGAGAAAAAGCCGACGTCACATCAAGGTAAAGCGTATTGGGCCTTTTTATCGTCGACGGGAATAAACAGACGAACTTGGTATGTCGACTCATGTGCGTCGAACCACATTACAGCAACGGACGAAGGAATGTCGAAACAAAGGTGGTGCTCAGTCGGAAAAATAACCACAGCAAACAACCAAGGTATGTCTGTTAAGTCAATGGGTGATGTTAACCTAAATGTTTGCACACAGGATGGAATACAGGAGATTGCAGTGAGTAACGCACTCCACGTACCAGAAAGTTCAGTGAACTTGCTGTCGATCAGCCAAATGGTCAGTAAAGGATTGTCCGTACATTGTTCGCCAACAATCAATGAGATTCGGGACGAAGAGGGGCGCGATTTGGGGACGATGTCACTAGAAGGAGGAATATACAAACTCGACGTGGCAGCGGAGAGAACCTTCTATACGACAAAAGATTCGACGGCGGAGCTATGGCATAGAAGGCTGGGACACCTAAACTATCGAAGCCTGTCAGAACTCAGCAAGAGCTCAGCAACAGGAATAAACCAAAGACGTTTCGAGGAAACAGCTTGCATACCATGCATTAAAGGAAAAATTGCCAAGAAACCGTTTCCAAAGGAAGGGAAGCGTGCCAGCAATATATTGGAGGTTATACACTCAGACCTATGCGGGCCGATGGAGGTTAAGTCAATAGGAGGCGCGAAATATTTTATGACATTGATAGACGACTTCAGTCGTAAAGTATTCGTCTACTTTCTAGAAAACAAAAACCAAACAAAGGACGCCGTAGTTGAATTCAAAACGCTTGTCGAAAATCAGACCGGCAAACGAATAAAGTGTATCAGAACAGACAATGGACGCGAGTATGTAAACCTGGAACTAGAAGAACTTCTAAAGAAATGGGGTGTACGACATCAGCAAACGGTTCCATATTCTCCAGAACAAAACGGCTTAGCAGAGAGGATGAACCGTACCATTGTAGAAAGAGCGAAATGCATGATGTTCGACGCGGAGCTGTCCAAGGAGTACTGGGGAGAGGCAGTGGCGACCGCCGTCTACCTAGTCAATAGGTCTCCAACCAAAGGAAATGGTGGGAAGACTCCCGAAGAGGTATGGACCGGTTGCAGGCCAGACTTAAAGCATCTGCGTGTGTTTGGATGCAAAGCTTTGGCACAAGTACCAAAGGAACTACGTCAGAAATGGGACTCCAAGGCACGGGAACTTGTTTTCGTGGGCTACGATGACAACACAAAAGGATACCGACTGATCGATCCAGAAACACATCGCGTGTTCAAACGAAGAGATGTAAAATTTCTGGAAGAAGCTAATCCGAAGAAAGAAAAATCGTGTGAACAAGCCAAAGAGTTCATCGATGCCTCGTTCGGCAACGAGAACGTCAATGAACGCGAAGACGCTGAAGAAGACGCCGAAGAAGACGTGGTGCCGTCGACCACCACAGGGCGAACGGTAAGTGAAGATGCAGATTCTGTATATCTAACTGATTCTAGCGACGGAGAGTCAACCAGCGACGAGGCAGAAACAGCAGACGGGGACCAACAAGCTCAATGGACCGAACATGGACCGAGACGATCACAACGTGCCCCAAAGCCGGTCCACTTAGACGATTATGTAACTTACAACTAAAGTCTGTAACTGTATGTATGTATTTTTAACAGCAGAATGCTCCACCAAAGATTAAAAAGTCACGGTCTAGTTAAAGTTATTTTTCATGTAAAAATATAAGCATAACGAGACTTTGAATAAATTATGATAATTCTGAGTATGTAACCATCCCCTTCATGAAAAATGGAGGTCTGGAGCATCTGCAACGGTAATTTTTTTTTTAAATGCAATACATATTGCATTTTAAAGTTATTTTTCATGTAAAAAGAAATAGATAAAATTATTGTACAAGTAAATATAATTTAGTAATTTCTCCTTGCCAGGAAAATAATGATATCTAATATCTACAGTTTTTTATATAAGTATTACATTTTTTACTGTGTCTAATACTGGAAACAATAGGTGTATTCTATTTGTCAGTGCTGGATCGATCCAATAAAATCAGTTCACTTTCGAGATCAGATCAGAAAAATCAGATCAGATGCATAAATAGAATAACTTTTGTGATAACCTTGACTAATTTGACAGCTGACAGGTTTAGTAAACATAACCCAAGTAAAACATTTAAGATACAAAATGGAAGACGCAGAATCCAAATAAATAACCTCCATTTTAACTAATGATCCGGATTCAGCAAACTGATTCTACTAAATTGTGGATTACTTCAAACTGATTTGGATCACAAAATGTTAGAGTGGGGGTAAAGTGATCTTTACAAATAGAATGACTACTAAAGTGATCCAGCGTACATATGTGAGTTGGATCGATCCAAATTGTCAAATAGAATACACCTAATATTATTATAAAACGTTGTATAGGTATCCCTTCCGTGACAAATATTTCCTATGAAAAAATTTTAGACAAAGAGTGGAAATATTGTCTTTAAACCTTATTTAAACACATAAAATATTTTTAAATTATAAACAGGCTTTATCACGTGTATTAAACCTTTAGTTGTATTGCCGCCACCTTTTCAATCATTTGTTTTTTAATGACATTCCGTTTCAAATGGGGGATGTGCACGCACCCAAACACCGCCCTGCGCTGCGCCAGTGCTGTATATAGTTAATAATAATTTCAAATTTAAAGATAAAAATTTTTTTGCTCGAATACATATTCTTGAAAAAATAAGTTTCCACTGTGTACTATCTAAATATATTAATATCAATTCTAAAAATTCTGCAAAATTTACTCATCACATATGGACTGCACGCTATTGGAACACAAGCATTGTATCGTTAATAGAGAAGTGTATTTGTATTATAAAATTAAGATTTTACAAATAATCTATTTATTTTACTCTGTGCATCGAACTTTCAGCACATACATGTAATTCTGTGATATTACAATTAATTAAAATATCTTCGTACATTCATATAAAATATCCGCATATATTTACACCAGTTTGGAGAAACAAGCATTGTATTGTTAATAGAGAGGTGTATTTGCAATATAAAATTAAGTTTGTAACGTATGATTTATTGAACACTAACAATAAGTACACGTCACTTTCAAACCAAGTAATTTACAGAAACTCCGAAATTAAATAATAAACACCAATAGTACAAATACAAGTTCAGTCACGTTCGTTGCATATAAACACTGGATCTCTACTGACGATCGTGTGCGGAAGGTGTCAACTCCGTCCATCTAGTGGCCAAAATTTGAACCTCGTTACACTTCTCCCCCTCTGGCTTCCGCTTGGCGACCTCGCGAGGAAGATAGTAACTTCCTAGGACGGCCACGTTGTTTCTTTGGCACGGTCGGATCTGGAATCTCTTTGGTTCGTCCGAAAAAGGGTGTCAAATCTGAAACATGGTACTTCCCTATCTTCTTATTAGTATGGGGATCTGACAGGATATAGGTAGTAGGAGAAACAGCTCTGTCGATCTCATAGGGACCATCCCGTCTTGGCATTAACTTGGCAGCGACCCCTTTTGACGTCGAACTTATAGGATGTGTCTTCAACAGCACAAGATCCTTGGGCTTGTAAGACGTGCAGACTCCTCGACTCTTGTCGGCATAGAATTTGGACTTATCTTGACTGAGTTCAATTTTCTCCTTGGCTTCGACTAATGATTCACTCAGAATCTTCAGATAAGGAGTTATACCGGCTACAAAGTTTTCAGAATCTACAACTTGTCGTAAGTCATAAATTGGATCATGCGGAGATCGTATTTCACGTCCAAATGTCAAGTAGGCGGGCGTCATCCCTGTTACTTCGGTAACCGTAGAATTCATACAATAGCGTATACTGGGCAGGTAGATATCCCAGGTGTCATGCTTAGCATGTACTAATATAGCGAGTTTTTTCTTTCAACCGGATTACTTTCTGCATGGTAAAGAGGAATATACGGCATGTCGATTTTGAAACAAAATGTAACCTTTTGCATGATTGCACTAATAAATTGTACGCCGTTATCACTGATGATTTTACGAGGCGTTCCGAAACGTAAAAACACTTCGTCAATAAGAACTCGGGCACACCTTTCTGCACTTGCAACTTGTAATGGGAATATCTCGACCCATTTAGAAGCAGTATCTTCAAGTATGTAAATCCAACGATTATTGGTTGCGGTTTCTGGCAATGGACCAAACAAGTAGATTGCGAGTGTCTCGAATCTTCTCGAAGGTACAGGAGTTTGTATTAAGCCGGATGGCTTCAGATTGCTTATCTTATACCGTTGACATTCTAAACACGTCTTGATATAGTCAGCAACATATTGTCTCATACCTGTGAAATAGTATTTAGAAGCGATCCTCCGACACGTTCGCTCTATACCGTAATGCTCTGCTGTTGGAGCATCATGATAAAATTTCATGATTTCTGGCCTCATTTCTTTGGGAATTACTAGGCGTGGTTCTTCACGATCATCATCTAGTAAATAAAGAACACCATTTGCTAACCAGTAACCTCGTTCCATCCATCGTCCTAATTCGATTGGGTCCTATTCTTCGAGAGCTACAATTATCTTCTTTAATTCAGCATCCGCTATTTGTCTTGAATGAAGATCTTCGGACGTTAACCTTGGCATTTCAACACTTACAAAATTTATGTTATTAACTTCGTGTTCGTGACCAAAAGGCTGGAAAAGAGTGTCTGCGACCACATTAATCTGCCCAGGAGCATATTTAATTGTCATGTTCATGCCTTGTATTTGCATTGCCCATCTTGCTAAACGACCAACAGGAGTTTTTATGTGAAATAACCATTGGAGCGGTTGATGATCGGTTGCTATGACTTCAGCGCCTTCTAAATTTCAACGGAATTTCTTCGTAGCTGCCCATATGACGGCTAAAGCTTCTCGTTCAACTGTAGAATAATTCTTTTCCGCAGAAGTTAGCAGACGGCTTGCATATTCTATAGGTTTTTCTTCGTGTTTCTCCCCCTGGAGTAGTACTGCACCAAGAGCAAAACTGCTGGCATCTGTTCGCAACATATAAGGTTTGGGCGGGTCGGCCTGACGTAACACTGGAGCACTGACTAATTTGTTCTTGAGTGTTTCTAATGCTTTTTCTTCTTCTTTTCCAAATTTCCAGATGGATTTCTTCTTTAGAAGATCGGTCAGAAGTCTCGAGATCTCTGAGAACCCAGAGATGAACTTCCTAAACCAGGAACAGGGTTGTACGAAGCTCTGAACCTGTTTGCCACACGTAGGTCTCGGCATTTCACTGATCGCGGCGATTTTATCTGGATCTGGGCATATCCCGTCTGGAGTGATTGAATGTCCAAGATATTTTACAGAACTTCTCACAAAGGAACACTTTTCACGACGCGCGCGACGATTAAATAGTCTCAGTCTATCAAAAACACTCGTAAGATCGAGTATGTGCTTTTCGAAAGTGTCCGATAGCACCAAAATGTCGTCCAGGTACGCAAAGATCGCCACATCGCGAAAACCGGAGCGAAAACGATCCATCAGTCTCATAAAGGTTGCCGGGGCATTTCTCAAACCGAACGGAATGCGTACGAACTGAAAAATACCGAACTGGGTTGTAAAGCATGTCTTATCTTTGTCGCTATCCTGAATTGGTACCTGCCAATATCCAGACTGTAGGTCGATCGTTGACATATACTGTGTACTCTTCGCAGAGTGTAATAAATCTTCGATGCGGGGCATGGGGTACGTATCCGCTTGTGTAATAGCATTGATATTCCTATAATCAATACATAGTCCATTGCTCTTTGGTACGAGAACTACCGGACTCGCCCACGGGGATTCACATTCCTCAATTATTCCTTCCGCCAGAAGTCGATCAAGTTCATTGTTCAAAAATTCCTTACGTTGTCCATGGATTGGATAGGGAGGTGTTGAGACCGGTCGGTGATCTCCTGTGTTGATTTCGTGGACTGCAAACGTTGTAGGGGTTCCCTTAGCCTGAAGATGTCTTCATGAGCGTTTAACAATGCATTCAGTATTTGTTTTTCCGGTGAAGTTAGTTCCAAGCCCTCGTCAACACGTAAATTTTGTTTACGTACTTCAAACAGCTGTTGGTTTCTAGGTAACACGTCTTCGTTAACGAATTCATAGCATTTGTCCCTTACATCAGAGAAAAACCAATTGTTTTCTCCAAAGTTGAGAACAATTCTTGCTTCTTTTAAAAACTGTGTTCCTAATAAGGTATTGTTGTCGTGTACTTCAGGAAGAACAATAAACGTTGTCTCGACAATTCTATCTTATATCTGCACATCCGTTTTGGTTTCAAGAACTTTTTTACCGCTTGTTCGTCCGTCTGCGAACGATAACTTCGCTTTTGACTCCGTGAACACATGGTTTGTCTTCCGTAACCACTCATACAATGTAGCACTAGCCAGATTAACTTGAGCACCTGAATGTGCAAACGCTACTCCTTGAGCTCCAGCTATGGTGATTGGAATCAAGGGTCTTCTCTTCATGTCTGTATTGGCTGCCGAAACACTATAAAATGAGATAGAATCTACCCTCGCTTCCGAGTTTTTATTCTGAGAGCACGTCGGACATTTTGCACGAATGTAGCCAGGAGTACCGCATCCAAAACATACCAAGGCCGTTTTGTTTGTCCCTGGAAGTGTGGATTTGTCTTCCTTCTTGTTTAACTTCCTGCAATCTTCTTTATTGTGTCCGTATGCTTTACATTAAGCACACTTCGTTTTCATTTCCTTAGATTTCTCTCCACTGGTTTTCTTTTCACTCGGTGGGTGTATTGCGTTCATTTCTTGAACAGCTTGTTCAATACTACGTGCTAGGCTTAGCATTTCTTTAAACGTTTTGAAATCTTTTCTCGGCATTCTTTTTCTAACCTTCCGGTTTAACAAACCATAAACCATATCAAGTTGAGCTTCTTCGCTAAGCGTATATGGTAATTGTGCGTACAGAGCACGTATATTGCATATAAATAGTTCGGTTGCCTCACCGATTTTTTGTTCCTGCTCGAACACTTTTCTGTAAATGAGATGTGGGGGTATCTTCCTGGAGTATACATCCTTTAAAGTGTTAAGTGCGCTATCCCAATTTGTTACGGTTGCTTTTATTCCTTGCCACCACGTAGCTGCAAGTCCTTCAAACAACATAGATAGCCCACGGAGAGCATTATCTTCCGATATCTTAGAACATTCTTTGTATGTCTGTATAGCGTCAATAAACGCATCGACGTCAGAGTTTTCACCACCATTAAAACGCGCAGTACATTTAACGAAACTTCCACAGACCTGTGGAGTTACTGGTGAAGTACTGTCCCTCTGCGGTTGTCCCCTTATTTGTGACAAGAGCGCACTGAATTGTTCTCCAGTTAAAACAATGTTTTGTGGCGGACTTTCCTCTTTTTTCGGAGGAATTTTATAACAGTAAACAATGTTTTTGACGTTAAGTGTACACCGCACTACCGCACACCAATTCTTTTGAACGCCAGAGTCCTTTGAATACTCGCTTCCGAGCGCGAACGACCGTGAACCGATAACAGACAGCGAGTCAAGCGGGACGGCACTACGCACGCTGTAATGGCTTCCACTCACACAAAAGTTTACTACGAATTTAACTTGTCTTATTATTTTGGGCCTCAGGTTGGGACGCCAGTTGTAACGTATTAATACCTTTAGTTGTATTGCATTTTTTAATTCTGAACATCTTTTTTATTTACACTTTCGCTCTAAAATGTATTGTTCAGAAGTAATCACAATATTTCTATATTTACATGTCAATTCTCTATGTCCCAGATTTCTTGGGACAACCGGTATATATAATATTAATATAATATAATAATAATTATAATATTACTATTATTATATATTAATACATCAGTTTCAGAACACACGCGATATATCGTTCACACTGACTGGAATTTACATTATAGCAATTATCTTTTTAAAAATTAATTAAACTAGTTTTTCACATATGTGTCGCACACGTGATTTTGCTAAGATTTGCAAGAATTTGCAGTAATTATGCTCTTTCACAATAATTTAGTACATTTTTGCAATCTTTTGCGGACATTGTTGAAATAATTTATGCCCGGTTGCTAAGACGTGGATTAATTCTCGGAATCAATAATTCTCGGATTTTTTGGATCCGAGAATTAATCCACGATGCGTTGCTAGAACGAGGATTATTTGAATCTCGGATTAATCCCGCGACAATTGTCACGCGCTCTCTGTTTGGTTGAAACTCTTCAAATAAATGATTAGTAACTTGAATGTGTAGACCACAAGAAAAACAGCTGTCAAGTATAAGTAAAGTGACAATTGTGTTTTACCGTAAAAATAGCATTTTCAAATCATTGATATGTTATATATTGTATTCGTGATTAATAATGCTTTTGTTTAATATATATAGATTAACTAAATTTCATGCATTAGTGTGTTACAAATTAGGAAAACAGGTTATAACCTTTATTTTTATTTTAGTTATGTGCACAAGAAATGTATTGTAAATAAATAATATTTCTAATTAATTTGAAATTGTATTGCACATCACAAACATCTATAAATACATCTATTTAATGTGATTAATCAATATATAAATTATGTACATATGTGCATTGAAATTGTAAAAATATTTCATAAATTACACTATTAAATATAATAGACCATACAAATTAATTAATAATGTATTTATTTATTAATAAAGTAATTATCTGAATTTAGTTCTTGTATAGTAAGAATATTTGAATAATAAATTGATTCGTGACGGTGAAGTGATAGTGTTAAATTTGCGGAACAGTGCAGCAGAATTTCATTCATATTTGCTATTGAATAAGCGTAATATTGGTTATAAAAATTACTTAAAACTAAAATTGTATATATTAGTATTTATTTTCAAATGCTAACATTCATTATTATATCGTTTTTTCAATAAAAATGCCATTTGCATATGTGAGGTAATATCGTTTGATTCCCGGCTCATTACGGCAAAGTGACATTTGCTCATAATTATTGAAATGTACCATATTTTGTTTGAAAAAAACACAGCAAATGCACAGATATTTATAACATCACAACATGATTTCAATGTAATATTAGCATTAAATGCGAATTCACCTGCAAATACAAAGGTTTCTAGCATAACATTCACATTTCAATGTGAAACTTGTGTTTCACGCGAATTTCCGTGTCTTGCACTAAAATGCATCTGAATATCGAATTCAGTGTGATATTTTCGTTGAATTCGTGTTTTGGCAGCAAATGCACAGATATATCAAACATCACAACATGATTTCAATGTGAAATTTACGTTAAATGCGAGTTCAGCAGCAATACACAGGTCTCTAGCATAACATTCACATTTCAATGTGAAACTTGTGTTTCACACGATTTTCGGTATATTGCATTAAAATGCATCTGAATATCGTATTCAGTGTGACATTTACGTTGAATTCGTGTTTTGGCAGCAAATGTATAGATATTTCTAACAGCACAACATGATTTCAATGTGATATTTGCGTTAAATGCGAGTTCAGCAGCAAATACACTGGTTTCTATCATAACATTCATATTTCAATGTGAAACTTGCGTTTCACACGATATTCGGTATACTGCACTAAAATGCATCTGAATATCGAACTCAGTGTAATATTTACGTTGAATTCGTGTTTTGGCAAAACATTCACATTTCAGTGTGAAACTTGTGTTTCTCACGATTTTCGGTATATTGCACTAAAATGCAACTGAATATCGAATTCATTGTGATATTTTCGTTGAATTCGTCCCTAGGCAGCAAATGCACAGATATTTCTAACATCACAACATGATTTCAATGTGATATTTGCGTTAAATGCGAATCCAGCTGCAAATACACAGGTTTCTAGCATAACATTCACAATTCAATGTGAAACTTGTGTTTCACACGATTTTCGGTATATTGCAGTAAAATGCACCTGAATACCAAATTCAGTGTGATATTTTCGTTGAATTCGTGTTTTGGCAGCAAATGCACAGATATTTCTAGCATCACAACATGATTGATATTTGCATTAAATGCGAATTCAGCAACAAATACACAGGTTTCTAGCATACCATTCACATTTCAATGTGAAACTTGTGTTCCACACGATTTTCGGTATATTGCAGTAAAATGCACCTGAATATCAAATTCAGTGTGATATTTTCGTTGAATTCGTGTTTTGGCAGCAAATGCACAGATATTTCTAACAGCACAACATGATTTCTATGTGATATTTGCGTTAAATGCCAGTTCAGCAGCAAATTCACTGGTTTCTAACATAACAATCATATTTCAATGTGAAATTTGTGTTTCCCACGATTTTCGGTATATTGCATTAAAATGCATCTGAATATCGAATTCAGTGTGATATTTGCTTTAAATGCCAGTTCAGCAGCAAATTTACTGGTTTCTAGCATAACAATCATATTTCAATGTGAAACGCGCGTTTCACACGATTTTCGGTATATTGCATTAAATGAATCTGAATATCTGACGTAGTGAGATTTTTACGTTGAATTCGTGTTTTGGCAGAAAATGCACTGATATTTCTAACAGCACAACACGATTTCAATGTGATATTTGCCTTAAATGCGAGTTCTGCAGCAAATACACAGGTTGTTACGATTATTTTGTCTCTATTGTGTTTTGCATTCTTTCTGACGTCTTGTGTTCTTGTTATTGTTCGCATGTGCCATTTTCGCCTTGTCTATTTTCCTTCTTCTTTACTTAATTTAAGTGAAGAGAGTTTCGTTCGCGCTTCTACGGTATACCTGCGTGCAGGGATTATCTAAAGAAACGACGGTACGAGATTTCTATTTGTCCGTACAATTTTCGTTCCAACTGTCTGTTCTGCGTGGTCCATGTCCACAACCGGAATACTGGAGGAGACGTCGCGGAGAGACCCCGTTCATCGCTGTTGAGCCCGCATCCTTTCCCGAGGCCATCCGACGCTAAGGACTCGCTTAGACCAGTTTTCGGGAAACACGTGGTCACGCAGATAAGTGCACCAGCACCCCTTTCGAGTTTTGTATCTTTTCTTCCCCTTCTTTGTTTTGCTTATTGTCGTCCACGTGAACGTAAGACCATTTTTGTATTAACTTTCTTTTCCCCCCTTCATATTTAATATACTTATGTATAGATTCCTTGTGTGCTGAAAAATTATTATTTTGTTAGCAACTAAGCGCCAAGCGCACGTATATTGTAATCCTATATTTATCTGTATTTCGCGGACACGGGTGTATTCTTTTATTTTATTCTTTTTTTTGTCGCGCATTGTGTTTTTGTGTTCTCCAGCTAGGCAACGTGTCTATTCCCACCTTTTGTGAGCCGAAGTTGATCAGCCGAGGACCCCGTCCCTCCCTCACGTATTGTTCTACCTGTGCGGATTAGACGCACGCGTAGTCGGGCGACCATACACTAGCGCCGTCTATCTGGTCATTTTTTATTTTATTTAACATTGTGCTGACATTTCTGTTCAGCTGTGTTGTTTGTGTTTTTCTTTGAACACCCCGTATCCCCGTATTGTTTTTGTTATTTTAATAATCTTAATTTAATTTTGCTAATTCACATTTCATTATTTTGTTTTCTTACGTTATTAATAATTTATTTTATTTTGTACTTATTTATTTATTAATTTGCTTAAATCAAATTAAATTCATTTCACTTCTACCTTTTAGTATTTTTGTATTTACCGCCCCTTTTCCTGTGTCTTGTTGCGTTTTGAACATTTTGTCCGCACCACCATCGCAGTTTGGTGGGTGCAGTTGGTAATTTTAATTGCGTGGCGCCCAAACTTAGTCATTCTACCACACCCTTCTCCACTGAGAAGCTGGCAACATCACCCTCGTGAGGACAATTGTTCGTGGCCCATCAGGCACGTAACAAGGTTTCTAGCATAAGATTCACTTTTCAATGTGAAATTTGTGTTTCACACGATCTTTGGTATATTGCACTAAAATGTATCTGAATATCGAATTCAGTGTGATATTTACGTTGAATTCATGTTTTGGCAGCAAATGCATAGATATTTTTAACATCACAATATGATACCAATGCATTTTTGTGCAATGTACTGAAAATCTGTGAATTTGCTGCCCAAACTCGAATTCAACGTATTATCGGAATGTGATGTTAGAAATATCAGTGCATTTGCTGCCGAAACGCGAATTCGACGTATTTTTCACACTAAACGAGATTTTTAGATGCATTTTTGTGCAATGTACTGAAAATCTGTGCATTTTCTGCACAAACGCGAATTCAACGTATTTTTCACATGAATACGATTTTCAGATGTATTTTTGTGCAATGAACTGAAAATCTGTGCATTTGCTTCCCAAACTCGAATTCAACGTATTTTACACACTGAATTCGATGTTCAGGTGCATATTTGTGCAATGTATTGAAAATCGTGTAAAAACAGGTTTTACATTAAAATATGAATGTTATGCTAGAAACCTGTGTATTTGCTGCTGAAATCGCATTTTACTCAAATATAACATTGAAATCCGAATGTGATGTTGGAAATATCTGTGCATTTGCTAACGAAACGCGAATTCAACGTACATATGTTTACATCTCGGTTTACATGAATACGATTTTCAGATGCATTTTTGTGCAATGTACTGAAAATCGTGTGAAACACAAATTTCACATTAAAATATGAATGTTATGCTAGAAACCTGTGTAATTGCTGCTGAAATCGTATTTAACGCAAATATCATATTGAAATCCGAATGTGATGTTAGAAATATCAGTGCATTTGCTACCGAAACGCGAATTCGACGTATTTTTCACACTGAATACGATTTTTAAATGCATTTTTGTGCAATGTACTGAAAATCGTGTGAAACTCTAGTTTCACATAAAAATATGAATGTTATGCTAGAAACCTGTGTATTTGCTGGTGAAATCGCATTTAACGCAAATATCACATTGAAAACCGAATGTGATGCAGGAAATATCTGTGCATTTGCTGACGAAACGCGAATTCAACTTATGTTTACATGAATGCGATTTTCAGATGCATTTTTGTGCAATGTACTGAAAATCGTGTGAAACACAAAATTCACAATAAAATATGAATGTTATGCTAGAAATCTGTGTATTTGCTGCTGAATTCGTATTTAGCGCAAATATCACATTGAAATCCGAATGCTATGTTAGAAATATCTGTGCATTTGCTGCCGAAACGAGAATTTAACGTATTTTTCTCATGAATACGTCTTTCAGATGAGTCTTTGTGCATTGTACTGAAAATCGTGTGAAACGCAAGTTTCACATTAATAAATAAATGTTATGCAAGAAACCAGTGTATTTGCTGCTGAAATCGCATTTAACGCAAATATCTCATTGATATCCGAATGTGATGTTAGAAATATCTGTGCATGTGGTGCCGAAACGCGAATTCAACATATTTTACACACTGAATTCGATTTTAAGATGCATTTTTGTGCAATGTACTGAAAATCGTGTAAAACACAGGTTTTACATTAAAATATGAATGTTATGCTAGAAACCTGTGTATCTGCTGCTGAAATCGCATTTTACACAAATATCACATTGAAATCCGAATGTGATGTTAGAAATATCTGTGCACTTGCTGCCGAAACGCGAATTCAACGTATTTTACACACTCAATTCGATTTTCAGATGCATTTTTGTGCAATGTACTGAAAATCGTGTAAAACACATGTTTTACATTAAAATATGAATGTTATGCTAGAAACCTGTGTATTTGGTGCTGAAATCGCATTTAACGCAAATATCACATTGAAATCCGGATGTGATGTTAGTAATATCTGTGCATTTGCTACCGAAACGCGAATACAACGTATTTTTCATACGAATACGACTTTCAGGTGCATTTTTGTGCAATGTACTGAATATCGTGTGAAACACAATTTTCACATTAAAATATGATTGTTATGCTAGAAACCTGTGTATTTGCCGCTGAATTCGTATTTAACGCAAATATTACATTGAATTCCGAATGCGATGTTAGAAATATCTGTGCAATTGCTGCTAAAACGAGAATTCAACGTATTTTTCTCACGGATACGTCTTTCAGATGAGTTTTTGTGCATTGTACTGAAAATCGTGTGAAACGCAAGTTTCACCTTAATATATAAATGTTATACTAGAAACCCGTGTATCTCCTGCTGAAATCGCATTTAACGCAAAGATCACATTGAAATCCGAGTGTGATGTCAGAAATATCTGTGCATTTGCATCCGAAACGGGAATTCGACGTATTTTTCACACGGAATACGATTTTCATATGCATTTTTGTGCAATGTACTGAAAATCGTGTGAAACACAAGTTTCACATTAATATATTAATGTTATGCTAGAAATAAGTGTATTTGCTGCTGAAATCGCATTTGAGGCAAATATCCCATTGAAATCCGAATGTGATGGTAGAAATATCTGTGCATTTGCTGCCGAACCGCGAATTCAACGTATATTTCTCACTGAATACGATTTTCAGATGCATTTTTGTGCAATGTACTGAAAATCGTGTGAACACCAGTTTCACGTTAAAATATGAATGTTATGCTAGAAACCTGTGTTTTTGCTGCTGAAATCGCATTTTACGCAAATATCACATTGAAATCCGAATGTGATGTTGGAAATATCTGTGCATTTGCTGCCGAAACGCGAATTTAAACGTATTTTACACACTGAATTCGATTTTCAGATGCATTTTTGTGCAATGTACTGAAAATCGTGTAAAACACATGTTTTACATTAAAATATGAATGTTATGCTAGAAACCTGTGTATTTGCTGCTGAAATCGCATTTTACGCAAAATGATAGAAATATCTGTGCATTTGCTACCGAAACGCGAATTCGACGTATTTTTCACACTGAATACGATTTTCATATGCATTTTTGTGCAATGTACTGAAAATCTGTGCATTTGCTGCCAAAACGCGAATTCAACGTATTTTTCACACTGAATACAATTTTCAGATGCATTTTTGTGCAATGTACTGAAAATCGTGTGAAACGCAAGTTTCACATTAATATATGAATGTTATACTAGAAACCAGTGTATTCGCTGCTGAAATCGCATTTAACGCAAATATCACATTGAAATCCGAATGTGTGAAATTGAATGATGTTAGAAATATCTGTGCATTTGCTGTCGAAACGCGAATTCAACGTATTTTTCACATGAATACGTCTTTCAGATGAGTTTTTGTGCATTGTACTGAAAATCGTGTGAAACACAATTTTCACATTAATATATAAATGTTATGCTAGAAACCCGTGTATTTGATGAATACGTCTTTCAGATGAGTTATTGTGCATTGTAATGAAAGTCGTGTAAAACATAGGTTTTACATTAAAATATGAATGTTATCTAGAAACCTGTGTATTTGTTGCTGAATCGTATTTAACGCAAATATCACATTGAAATCCGAATGTGATGTTAGATATATCTGTGCGTTTGCTGCCGAAACGCGAATTCAACGTTTTTTTTCTCACTGAATACGATTTTCAGATGCATTTTTGTGCAATGTACTGAAGATCGTGTGAAACACAAGTTTCAAATTAAAATATGAATGTTATGCTAGAAACGTGTGTATTTGCTGCTGAAATCGCATTTAACGCAAATATAACATTGAAATCCGAATGTGATTTTAGTGCATATAACGAAAATCGTGTGAAACACAAATTTCACATTGAAATATGAATGTTATGCTAGAAACCTATGTATTTGTTGTGAATTCGCATTTAATGCAAATATTACATTGAAATCATGTTATGATGTTAGAAATATCTGTGCATTTGCTGCCAAAACACGAATTCAACGTAAATACCTCACTGAGTTCGACATTCAGGTGCATTTTAGTGCAATATACCGAAAATCGTGTGAAACTCAAGTTTCACATTGAATTGTGAATGTTATGCTAGAAACCTTTGTATTTGCTGCTGAACTCGCATTTAACGTAAATATCACATTGAAATCATGTTGTGATGTTTGAAATATCTGTGCATTTGCTGCCAAAGCACGAATTCAACGTAAATACCTCAGTGAGTTTGATATTCAGATGCATTTTAGTGCAATATACCGAAAATCGTGTGAAACACAAGTTTCTCATTGAAATGTGAATGTTATGCTAGAAACCTGTGTATTTGCTGGTGAATTCGCAGTTAATGCAAATATTACATTTAAATAATGTTGTGATGTTAGAAATATCTGTGCATTTGCTGCCAAAACACGAATTCAACGTATATACCTCACTGAGTTCGACATTCAGATGCATTTTAGTGCAATATACCGAAAATCGTGTGAAACAAAAATTTCACATTTAAATATGAATGTTTTGCTGGAAACCTGTGTATTTGCTGCTGAACTCGCCCTTAACGCAAATATCATATTGAAAACATGTTGTGCTGTTAGAAATATAAGTACATTTGCTGTCAAAACACGAATTCAACGAAAATATCACACTGAATTCGAAATTCAGATGCATTTTAGTGCAAAATACCGAAAATCGTGTGAAACGCAAGTTTCACATTGAAATGTGAATGTTATGCTAGAAACCTGGGTATTTGCTGCTGAATTTGCATTTAATGCAAATAGTACATTGAAATGATGTTCTGATGTTAGATATATCTATGCATTTGCTGCCAAAACACTAATTTAACGTAAGTATCACACTGAATTCGATATTCAGATGCATTTTAGTGCAATATACCGAAAATCGTGTGAAACACAAGTTTCACATTGATATGTAAATGTTTTGCTAGAAACATGTGTATTTGCTGGTGAATTCGCATTTAATGCAAATACAGAGCACGCCGCTTATTGTGATCACATCGGGACTCGAGGTTTTTTATAACAATAACCGATGGATAACAATAAACGAAGAAAATATAAACACAAAATTTTATCAATTAATTAAAAATGCACATTTGAAACAATAATAAACAGTAAATAAAATATGAATTTAACTAAAAATCTAAAAATAAACAACAACAATTTTTAATTGTGCTGCCGGATTCCACTGACTCATTTTCGGCAATTTATCATTGTTTTAAAATACTAACAAAGGTTTTTTTTTCGCGTAATGGTTTTTAGTATCAAGTATCACGTTTTTGGACAAAAGAAAATTAACAACATGAACATTGTTCTAAAATGTTTTTATTGTACTGTTTACATTTAAAATTGCTCAAGTGTAGATAGTACTGGCCGATTCTGGCTCACAAGTTCTGATTATCGACACCAGTCGCTGATTTGGCGCTAGCGTCGTTGGCGGGAAATTCAAATAAGCGGGTTTGTGTCCACGCTAATGTTTATACTTTGGATCTCTAGATGGCGAGAAATTCTAATTTTGGTTTGTGTCCCGGTTAATGTTTATACTTTTGATCGCTAGATGGCGCTAGTGTCGCTGGCGGGAAATTTAAAATTTGTGTCCAGTTTACATTTTTGAATGCTAGATGGCGCTGATTTGACGCTAGTGGAGGCAAATTCAAATTTTGTTAGGTCACACACGAATGAGTATAGGTTTAAACCTGAGCACAATTTTGACCGCTAGATCAGTCATTGCCCATGCGCAATATTCAAATTTTAATAAAGTAGTGTATGATGAATGTGAAATTAGTAAAAATGTTGTGAAAAGAGTGGCTTCAAGTCAGCTGCGTTGGTTTGGACATGTGGAAAGAATGTCAAATGATAGATTGACTAAGAAGATTTATTTGGGTGAAATTGAAGGAACACGATTGCGAGGAAGACCGAGGAGTAAATGGATGAATATGATAGAAAATGTTTTGAGTGAACGTAAAATTATAAGTAGAAATAATAGGAGAGCATGTATGACAAGGTGTATGGATATTAACGAGGCGAGACAGTTATGTATGGATAGGAGTATTTGGCGAGCTATTGTTAGAAAATAAGGAATGAAAGGCAGTTTTCCATATATATATATATATTTTTTTTTTAGTGATTGTAGGAAATAAAGGGCTGCTACCCCAGTAATGGGAAAAGCGTGATGTTATGTATGTATGTATGTATTTATTTTTCTAAATAAAACAATGAATCAGAGAATTGAACATTATATAAATTATTGTAAGTTTTTACATAATTAAACAAGAGTAGATAGAACTGGCCGATTCTGGCTCACAAGTTCTGATTATCGACACCAGTCGCTGATTTGGCGCTAGTGTCGCTGGCGGGAAATTCAAATTTTGGTTTGCGCTACTAGGTGCGGGGTGGTGGGGGGTTTGTGTCCCGGCTAATGATTACACTTTTGACCGCTAGATGGCGGGAAATTCAAATAGGGTTTGTGTCCCGACTAATGATTACACTTTTGGCCGCTACATGGCGCTAGTGTCGCTGGCGGGAAATTTAAAATTATTTTTGTTGCGGGAAATTCAAATTCTGTCACACACGAATGAGTATAGACCCAAACCGATTTTGAGGTTATGTGTGTGTGTGTAGGATCTTGACTGGGATTTTTGACCATCAGTTATTGCGCATGCGCAATATTCAAATTTTTATTTATTTTTATGTATAATAGTAATACATAAAACAATGAGTCAGAGAATATAACATTATATAAATGATTGTAAGTTTTTACATAATTAAACAAGTATTATGAGTAAATATTATTTATTTTTCATACAACATAAAACAATGAGTCATACAGTGAAACAGATGAACAGTATATAAATTATTTTTTAAGTTTTACATATCAAGCAGCTATTATGTGGGAATATTAGAGTTATCTCACTGCTACAATAACAACATCTGAGTAAATTCTCAGTAACATTTAATTTTGAAATTATTGAATGATTGCTAAATAAACTCCATGTGGAAGTTGAATGTAAATTATGGCAAATAACACAAGCGTAGATTTCATTAAGTTTAATCATTGAACTACCGTCACTGTACGTAATTCTTGATCGTTCTTGTTTTGTGTATCCACTTGAAAGCATGCATACTGTATTGTAAGATTGTTCTTCATCTTCATGCCTACGTGTGTGGAAAACATTTGCACAGTATCCACTCCCAGCACTATCGGTTGCATAATCACTATCAATATAATTTATATTATCATCACTGTCACTGCTGCTATATTCAAAGTTTTCATGTGCATCCATTTCTTCATCGGATGAACTCATTTGCACAATGTTTTATACTAGTCAATTTTGGTGAATTTAACAGAACTACAATTTCCAACCACCCCCGTGAATATCATAGCATATTTGCCAGTGTTGAATTCCACCATCTGCTCATCTGTAAGGTCGGCGAAGCGTTTTCGTAGGAATGTCACAGACTTCGCAAGTTCTACCAGTATGGTAGGACCGAATCTTGTCGTCACTCTTTTCACCGAAATAATCTGATGCTGGATACCAACTATGAACTCCGTAAGTTTGATCACAGGTTTCTCGTTCTCCACTTGACCAATGTGATTCAGCGCATCAAGATCCATTTTATTTCTATATAATACGTATATTTGAGAACAATACAAATTAAGATATACATTACCGTTGTTAAGCTGCACAATGCTGATGATGAACAAACTATGTCTTTATTGCTGTACGACTGATGTGCGATTGCTACGACAGCTGCGCGATTGCCTTGACAATGCTTCTGTTATATGACTAAAGAAGGGGGAATTTTATCATAGTCTCACCGAGATAGTCATGCAGATATTGCTTAGTTAACAAAAAAAAATTCTCGGAAAATGATATGAGATTTTGCTTAGTTAACAAAAATGCTCTACAGCGTAGTGAACATGAGATGTAGTTAACAAGAAATTAAGATATACATGGTCTGCTGCGTAGTTTACAACGAATGACGAGTTCGAAATATGACCTATTGCTTAGTTAACAAAAATTATAAGATAAAAATTATCCGTTGTAAAATTTGAAAACATCTTTGAACAATAAAATTACACATAAATGTGAAACTATTACAGTATAGCAATTCAGACAGATTTTTCAAGTGATTGAATACACACATACAACGTCTGTTGAGGTAAGTTAACGATAAATTTTTTATATTTCAAATATTAATGTTCATTATACATTTGATATGTAGCATTATGAGGCAGACATCACTCGAGTACGAAAAATGGTAACAGGATTAGGTGCCTGTCAAAAACGAGTCAGCTTGAAGGAACAAATTCCTACAGCACCCGAAATGGAAGTCATAACACCACGAGCATTCACTACAAATTATGTACAGCCGCAGGAAGATGTGCGAAAACAATTAATACTAGAATATAAGTATGCGATAAATGATACTTCTACGAAATGGTTATCTGTCGGTATTGATCCCATGCAAAAATTTGCTATTGTTGTAAATATAACAAATTCAAATTCACAAAATGGAATACACTTCAATACAAATGACTGGAACGAATTCCTACAATGCCGTGATATAATTATGGGATATTTAGAAGGTAGAAATAATGTTGAATGCCAAAGTTTACGGATTCATAAGCTACATTACCATACAATACAAGAAAATGTTAAAGTAATTTCAATTGAATGTATGAATAGAGAAATTTGGTTATCGGCTGAACAAGTTTGGAAAATATTTTATGTACTTGAGCCACTAGTAACGTATTACATAAATTTATTATTATCAATCGATTTTGATGGATGTTTCAATGAGCTGATATCCAGAGCAAGTGTGCTTGGTGATGATCTGGGTTGTTTGTTAAGTGTTGATGCTAATAATAATTTATGTAATTTCGCAATGAAAGAAATGCTCTTGATATATCCAGAAATGTTTCACGAAAGTATACTGTTACGTTTTTATTTATTTATTAGGGTTATCAAAATATAAGTGTTTTATTATCTCACAGTCTCGAAAATTGACAGCTCTAGTTTTTTTTTAGGTCTTCCCCAAAAACACCCCGTTACCAGGCAACCACTATTCTTCTTATTTTTTTTCCTTGGCCGACGTGACGCCATACTCGTAACACTGCCCCCTTCTTAAGATTGATCGACCCGATCAAGTCCATTTTGGTCCAGGACATGCTTAAATGGACAATGCACTTTATTACAGCCTGGCGACTTAAATTCCCAGTAGCAAGGTATTTTGCTGCGTCTTTTGGTATTCACAAAATGCCTCAGCCGACATTGTCCCTTGCATTTCCCGCTTATCCATTCTTGGCATATCTCTTCGGTTCCACGGGCGTTCGGTGCGTGTCGGTACCTGCACTGTTCCCCTTTGTTGCACTCCCGGTTGCAATAGAAGTAGCAATCCACGTTTTTGCTGACCGACTTCCAATCTTTGTGCTGGCAGCATACAGTCACTCTGATTTTCGAGCCTTTGAAAATCATCTCGATCATGCTTTTTCTTACTCTCCAATCCAACTGATCAAGTCCGCAGGCAATCTTTGGCATTGCCAATTTACTTATGCCAAGTTCCTCGGTCCTTCGCCTTAACTCATGGAGAGTGTTCCACAAGTTCTCATAGATTGGCTTTTGGAAGTACTTGTCCTTCGTCACCAGGTAAAATAATTGCTGCCTCCCACTTTGCAGTGTCAATACCTTGTCTGTCTTCGGGGCTTGCTTTTGAAGTTCATCTATCTTCCCGAACTTTTTCTTAAATACTGCAGCTATTCCCTTACTCATATTTAGGTCCGCGGACACACAGTGAACTAAAGAATGGTCTCTGGATACCTTAAAAAGGTCACCTTCTTTTTCTGTTGTGATCCCATAACGAAACTTTTTCCCACTGCGGGCCTCAGTCATAAAGTTCTGGAATTCTTGAACTGTAGATGGTCGGATCAGTTGAACTCTTGGTTCATCTTCGTCATGCGTACCGTTGTAAGGGGCTAGGCGGTTTTTATGAATGATTTTAAACTTTCCCCGTGGTGGCTTTCGAATCCGATAGACTACGTCGTTAATCCGGGTGACGACTTCGTAGGGTCCTTCCCAGTTCTTCTGTAATTTAGGAGAGTATCCTTTCCGTCTAAGTGGGTTATACAGCCACACCTTATCTCCTTCATGAAAACCGCCTGCTTCCGCTTTGATATCGTAGCGGTCTTTCATCCGATCGCTCGCTTCGCAGATTCTGCGCCGGACCACCTCGTTCACAGAGTCCATTTTCTGCTGCAGGTTTTCCACATAGTCCTCTCCAGCTTCCGCTTCTTGGGGTCTGGTGCCATACAATAGATCTGTCGGGAGTCTAAGTTCCCGCCCGCGGGAGTCTAAGTTCCCGCCCGAAGATAATCTTTGCGGGCGACACTGTGGTGGTTTCATGGATTGACGAACGATAGGCAAACATGAATAAGTCCAGGTGTGTATCCCAGTCACGCTGATTATCTGATACAACCTTAGCCAAGTGTCTCCCTATGGTACGGTTCATGCGCTCCACCATGCCGTCAGACTGTGGATGCAAAGGAGTTGTCCTGGTTTTCCTGACGCCAAGGATCTTGCAAAGTTCTTGAAACAGCCGGGATTCAAAATTTCTTCCCTGGTCCGAGTGAAGTTCTAGAGGCACTCCAAATCGACAGATCCAGTTTCTTACTAGAGCTTCGGCGATTGTCGTTGCCTCTTGATTCGGAAGGGCATATGCTTCGACCCATTTACTGAAATAGTCCATAGTTACCAGAATATACTTGTTGCCTGAGTCGGTTCCCGGAAATGGCCCTGCAATGTCCATGGCGATCCTTTCGAAAGGTGACCCGACGTTGTATTGCCTCATAGGAGCTCGCCTTTTTCCGGTAGGTCCATTAGCGGCTGCGCAAATCTCACAACGTCTGCACCAACTCTTGACATCTTCTTGCCAGTTCACCCAGTAAAATCTTGTTCGAACTTTTTCGATAGTTCTCTTGATGCCAAGATGCCCGCCAGAAATGCCATCATGAGTTTCACGTAGTGCTTCATCTCTTTTGGATCTTGGTAAGACGAGTTGTTTCATGACGTCGGTACCTTCAAGGTTTTCGAAAGTCCTTTTTAAAAGACCATCTTCCATTATCAGGGAATCCCATTGTGCCCAATAACTCTTAATAGTCGGGCTTAGATTAGAGATTTCTTCCCAAGGTGGCCTTCGGTTGTCGATTTTCCATTGAGCTAATGTTGATATTTCCGGGTCCTCTTCCTGTGCCACTCGCAGTTCTTCGGTGCCCCATCCGTCAACTTGTATAGTGGCTCTTGATACCAGGAAAGTCTCGTCTTTTCCCTCGACACGCTGGCAATGGTTGCAGTCTTCAAGGCAGGGTCGTCTAGACAGGGCATCGGCATTACAATGAATGATTCCTCGGCGATGCTCTACGGTAAAATGATATTCTTGGAGACGTTCAATCCAGCGTGCCATTTGTCCTTCAGGGTTCCGGAACTGAAGTAACCACTTTAAGGCTGCGTGGTCTGTTCTCAGCAAGAATTCACGCCCGTAGAGGTATTTGTGAAAATGTTCTAGCGTTTTTATTACTGCCAGAAGTTCTCTTCTTGTTACGCAATAATTCTTTTCTGGCTTTGATAACGTCTTGCTGAAATACCCAATGACCCGTTCTTCACCCTCTTGCATTTGAGATAAAACACTTCCAATTCCAAAATTACTGGCATCCGTGTCGACTATGAATTGCCCTTCTGATTGCGGATAACTGAGCACCGATGAACTGGAAAGTTCAGTTTTCAACCTCTCAAAAACTTCCTGACAGTCTTCTGTCCAGTCATATACCAAACCAGCTTCCGTTAACTTGTGTAGGGGTTTAGCAATTGTGGAGAATCCGGGCACAAATCTCCGATAATAGGTGCATAAACCCAGGAAACTTCGCAGTTCGTGTTTGTTTCGGGGTATTGGCCATTCCGTTACTGCCTTCACCTTCGCTGGATCTGTGGAAATGCCTTCTCCTGAAACCACATGTCCGAGATAGTTTACTTCTTTCTTGAAAATATGGCACTTCTTCGGATTCAACTTGAGATGAGCATTTCTAAACCTTTCGAAAATCTCTCTAAGATTTACAAGTTGTTCCTCGAAAGACTTTCCAATAATGATGACATCATCAAGGTAAACCAAGCAAGTTTTCCATGAAAGTCCCTTCAATACCAGATCCATCAGCCGTTCGAAAGTGGCAGGAGCATTACACAAGCCAAATGGCATCACAGTGAACTGCCACAAACCTGTACCAGTTGTAAAAGCTGTCTTCTCTTTGTCTTCTTTCTTCATCTCGACTTGCCAGTATCCACTTTTAAGATCCAGTGTGCTAAACCATTTAGCACCAGCGAGAGTATCTAAAGTGTCATCTATCCTTGGGAGTGGATAGGAATCCTTCTTCGTCATGTCATTCAACCTTCGATAATCGACGCAGAAACGGGTGGTTCCATCCTTCTTTCGTACTAACACCACAGGAGAAGCCCATGGACTATCTATCACACCTTCCTCGTGCATTTTTTTTAGAAGGGTATCGGCTTCTTCTCGTTTAGCCAGCGGAAGCCGCCTCGGTTGTTGTCTGATAGGCATCGAAACTCCAATGTCGATTCGGTGTTGAACAATATTTGTCCGTCCGTAATCAGCTTCGGTGGCTGCAAATATGTCTTGAAAATCTTTTAATAACGATTCAACCTTTATTTGTTCACTAGTAGAAAGGTTTTCTGCAGTATCATACAAAAGTTTTTGAACATGCGCCGGAAGCTTCTTCTTTTTCGTCTGTTCTTCCTTATTTCCTTCGCATTGAGTTACCGAAGCGACAGGCTCCAATATTCCAATCGGTTTTCCTTTTTTCCATACTAGCGGGTAATCATTGGCATTCATAACACGTACTGGTATGGATTTCGCCAGCTTGATCAATGACCTGCCCAAGAAAACTCCCTTATCCAAGCCTTTATTTACATCCGGTTCGACAACTCTAATGCAATGATCATCTATTGACTCTTTGGTTTCAGTCATAATTATTTTCTCAGTCTTGGCCGGTATTTGTACATCGTCTTGTAGAAGGAGACGGACGCCAGAACGGTCGACAGGAAGTACCAGACTGATTTCCTCGTTCCCAAGTTTAAGAAGACCACAGTCCAAGTCTATTTTGGCACCATAATTTACTAGGAAATCGTTTCCTAAGATAACTTCATCAACAATAGGTGCCACAATCATGCTGTGTTCTACAGACCAGCTACCCAGGGTCATATTAACTTTTATTTTCCCTTTTACCTTCACTTTCTCCCCGGTGGCTGTCTTCAAATTAAGATTGGGAATCGGCTGGACTCTGGACTGCTCTATCAAGTCTGGTCTGATAACGGAAACATTCGCTCCAGTATCGATCGTAAAATTGTATGGCCTTTTTCCGATGCTTCCTTCGATGAGTAGGCTGTTGTCCTGATGTTGTAGCCTTGCTATCGTGGGGCACTTCCTATTGACCACCGACGTAGGCCCCTCCTTGTCGGTGGGAATTAGTTTTCCTGGTTGTTGTTGTTTTCTTGCCTCTTCTCGTTATCGGGGCATCTTGCTTTGATATGCCCCAGCTTCCCACACTGGTAACACTTCACCGTTCTTGTAGGTTGGTACTTTCTCCTTCCTTCTTCTACTTTGTTCCGTTCATCATCTTGTTCCACTTGGATTTCACGGATCTTGGCTGTATGGCGGATTGTTGCTTGTAGCGCTTCGTAGCGAAGAGCAGCACCGACTACGTCCCAATATTTTATAAGGTTTTGACTGCTTACCCATAAAGCCATATCCGTGTTTTCTAGGCCGGTGGTGAAGTTCTGGATAGCAATAACGTCAACTGCAGCTTGAGGTAGATCTTCGTACGCTAGTCTAGACAACCTATCTATGTCAGCAGCAAATTCTTGAATACCTTCTTTCATACTTCGTTTCCTATTGCATAGCTGGGCTCGGTATACAGGTGTCATATGAGCGTCTCCAAATCTTGCGTTCAATGCATCAATTAAACTGTCATAGTTTTTGATGCCCTTAATGTTGTACCACACTAATGAAGCCTCACCCTGGAGCGCTGCAGTTAGGTTGGCGAGCATGTCTTCTTTTGACCATCCGTTGTGTTTAGCTATTACGTCAAATTGCTGGAGATACACTGGCCAAGGAGTTTTGCCATCGTACTTGGGTACTTTTATTCTTTGTGGTTGGCAGCCTGTTGATTTATTCTCATGTAAAGTCACTGTTTTTACGTCAGCACTCGCTTCTTTATTACTAGTCTTGATTAAATTAATCAATTCGACGCGCTGATCTTTCAACTTGGTGTTTATTTCTTCTCGTAAGTCTTTAGAGACTTCCTGTAGGCTACTAGAGAATTCTTCTTTTAGATTTCTACAAATCTCTGCTTGTTGTTTAGAGACTTCCTGCAGGTTGTTAGAAAATTCTTCTTTTAAACTTCTTGAATTTTCCAGAAATTTATCTTCTAAGCTTTTAGAATTTTCCAGAAATTTCTCTTCCAAGTTTCTTGAAATTTCTTCTTGATTGTTCGAGAAGTGTTGTAATTTCTCTTCTAAGATTCTGGAATTTTCCAGCAATTTTTCTTCTAAGTTTCTAGAAATTTCTTCTTGCAAGCTGTAAAATTCAAATATTTCTGGATCCTTTTCTTCCTCGATAAGTGCTTGTCTTAATCGGTCTTGTAATTCAGATTTTCTTCCACTTATATCCAGCTCACGGTCTTCCAGCTGCTCTTTCAACTCTTTAACTCTCAAATCTTTTAACTTCATTGTTATTTTATTTTAAACACTTTATTTGACCCCACACCTGACACCAATGTTACGTTTTTATTTATTTATTAGGGTTATCAAAATATAAGTGTTTTATTATCTCACAGTCTCGAAAATTGACAGCTCTAGTTTTTTTTTAGGTCTTCCCCAAAAACACCCCGTTACCAGGCAACCACTATTCTTCTTATTTTTTTTCCTTGGCCGACGTGACGCCATAGTCGTAACAATACTATCCTATTATAATACATGTTAAATTGTAGTATACTCTCTATCATGGGCATATGTACATAATACAATACATACATAACATATATATATATATATATATATATATATATATATATATATATATATGTACATGCATAACATGTAAGTATATATAAAACAGATATTCAAATATAACATTCAGTTCAGTTCTGTTCGTTGTTGAAGAGCAAAGAAAAAATGTTCACGACTCTGAATAATGACGTGCAGTATTTGCTACGTTTTGACGTTCACAGTCCCGAATTTCAAGCATTAAGAAAATACTACGCTATTGCAAAACATAACCATTTGCGTATTTTACCGAGAATGAATGTTGAAGACATAGTGGCACTTCCGAGAGAGTTTGTTCTAAATAAGTGTGGTGGAGAGGTTAGCCACATTTGGGACAAATTACCAGCATCATGGAAGGAAGATCCTGCATTCAAGCAATACGAACCGTGTATGAAACATGAAGACACTAGAAGAATTCGTGCAGATCATATTAACGATTGTCTGCTAGTACGAAACTGTCCACAATGTTTCAAAGAATATATATATTCAGTGAATATGGAAATTATGCAGGGCAGCGATGAAGACATGAGCGTGCGGGAAGTGCAAAGTGATTAATATTTGTAAATGGTATTATATGTTTGTAAAAACTAAAAAAATAAATAACAATATACAAATAGTAATTTGTTTTATTTCAAAACATTATACATACATTGTTCTTACTATTACTACATGTTATAAAGTCAATTTAATTATTCCAAGGTTTTTACATAACCAGACATGGGGTTATATTCAATGATACGATCATGTATAATTAGACAGTATGCCGTAGTATTAGGAGGGAAATTATCGTTTCATTCAAATTCAAGTCTAATATCAACAGATGCTGATTTCAATGATTCATTTTGATTTGAACAATTAATTACAGCTAGCGGGGCGTACTCTTTGAACTGCTGCTTACTCAGTAGCGGTCCCGTGTTGCGGTCATAATAGGATTTTTGAAATTTTGAATAGTTATCATACAACAATGCATACTGGTTATCATTATAGTTCAAATTAAAATTATCGTACGGGTAACATGTGGAATTCAAGTATAGTTTTATATTTGTAAGATTGCATGTATCAAATTGACTCATGTTCTTATCTTTCACATTCTTTCTTGCACTTTGAAATCCGACAATGACGTATCGTGGTTTTTCTAATTGCGTGCTAGTTTTCACCGACCAAGCTTGTTTCATTGTTTTGGGCAACAGCGGATACTCGTACAAATCCCAGCTACGAAATGCTACCGATAACGTTTTATTGCTTTCAACAATTCTCAGCAAATTTAATCGTTCAGCATCTGCCACAGATATATGCGGTACACGCCACTGTAATTTTGCAATGTTAAATTTCAATTCTGATGTACTCTTCTACGCATTTATATCATGTCGAGCGCGAATTAATATAAGTTCTTGTTTAACATTAACAATTATTTTCTTGTAGTCTTCAGCGAATCCCAATAGTAATCGAAGTGGTATGCAAACATTGAAATATCCATTCGCATCAGCAATATTCGATCCAAGGCTTCATCCAGCGTTCTCTAGCGCTTGACTTTCAGATTCTTGTAGCGAAACATATGCTTTCATAGTACTGCATATACCAACAAGTTTATTCTTCTCAATTTCGACTCCATTAATCTCATAACGAATTTCATCAAACAGAAATGCAATACCATTGTTTACAATTTTTGCATCATTCGGAGGGCTGGTTCCATCGTCGGATTTAACAACTCTCCCCTCAATGTACAGAAAACTCTCACTGGGCAGTGTGTAAATGTCTTGTTGTTGTATAGGAATTCTTATTTCATCTGAATTATTGAACGATGTTGCAACGTATGGTTGATGTGTATGAATTTCAAAACGTGAAATTGCATTATCATATCGTACATCGTTATTGATGTTTATTATATCAGCAGACATTTTATTTTTTCTGCTTTATTTTGAAGCCTTGCGATATTAAGAACAAAATATTTTCTTGAGTTAATCTGTTCACTGCTGACGGTGCACGAGTTAATCTATTCACCGCTGACGTTGCAAGGTTACTGGCAACGTTCGTGTTGTCAGCAGTATCTTTATAACAAACTCCCATATCGTTTCAGGTGCAGTCTAACTGTGATTGTTTCACCTCTGAAATTGATTAACTGACCGTCTTGGTCAGTGAACGTAAGCGTAATATTGTTTATGCTTCGAGTGTTGACGGGTAAATAAATTACGTTTGATGGCACTTCAATGATTTTATAGCCCGGCGGTACAGTTGGAAAGAATTCATGTATTATATGTACAAGTTTTTCATTTTTATATGTACCAGTCACGATATTACACTCAATTAATACAGCGTTTACTTTAAGAATGCTCACTGGTAAATCTGACATATGCCATATATTTTCTGCAAGTAATCTTGGTTTGAAACCTAGCAATGAACCGATACTGTCCGAATGAGTGAAATCAATTTTACATGAACTCTTAATTTCACATCTTAATGTATTATTATTCGGTTGTAGTGTTAATTGCTTCCTTTTAAGATTTTTCACAATCTTTACTTCTTTATCTTCTCTGCTTTCATTATTGTCTGACACATTCTGATTTCCCAACGCTGCACGCAAATATTTATTTAAATCTTCGATTTCATATGATCCCACAGGAATTGTCAGTATGTCATTGTCATAGTAGAACTTATTGTTTGTTTCATCAACGTTCGGTATTGAATTGAATGTTTGCAAATCAACCAATCCAATGTGATATTCACCAAGTAGTTCAATTGGTGGAAAATAGTCAGCACTAATCTCGGACGTATTACCCGTGAGAGTTAATGTAAAAGACATGTAAGATCACTGAACCATTAAAACTGCACTACTTGTTATTTATAAGAAATTTTAAACACAAATGACCGCAATTATACCAGTTATAATTTTGTAATTGTCTATTATTATATTGTATTTTAACATTTGGACCAAAATATTGAATAAGTTCGGCGGGAGATTGTAAATTTCCAAAACTGTCAAAGTATGAAACGCGATTATCATTTTTTACATATGCTACCCAGTGTGTACCGGGTCCATTTTTATCATCTAGATTTACTATAGCACACTCATGTTTTGCAGGACGTTTCTTTGGTAGGGCGTTACGCATAAAAACACCGCGAAAATATGGAATATTCTTTGCATATTCTCTCAGCTCAATGTCACTTAACGTCCTTTTTGGCAGTTTTTTAGCGGTTTTGTCTATACAGTCCCAGACCGGTTTTATACGGTCTTAAATACATTCCACGACCCTGTCTACCTCCAATTGCAATGGCTTCCATAGATTTATTGTGACGTACAGATTCAGCGAGTGCTTTTCTTGCGTCAGAGGCACTGTTCACGGCTTTAGCAATACAAGCCGCACCACCCGCTAAACCGCCTGCTGCTGATAAACCAGCAAATAGCGGTACTAAGAATGGTAGTATACCACCCTTCTTCGGTATCGGTATAATACGAGGTGATATAGTTTTTTTGTTTAATGGTTTTCTTTTAAATACTCTCTTAGCTGCTTTTAAAGCTGTTTTTATTGCTTTTTTTTCATCTGTAGTGTCTGATTTTTTCAATGCAGTACGAGCTGATTTTACAGCTTCACTGAATACACTCATATTACTTGCAGTTTCTGTATTCTTCTTGTTTTTGTATCCCATACCGAACTTTCGTTTTGCTTGCATTACATTTGCAACAGTCCAGGCGGCTACACGTTCTTTGCAGGATGCGTCTTCAGATTTAACTCGTTTCCAAGCTTGTTCTGCTAACACCCTATCAGCTTCGTGTCTCTTTGCTAATTCTGTATTTCGTGAATATGCAATGTCGTGCTCTTTACATGCAGCATCCAGTGGATTTATTCCAGGATCGCCTTTTTCGAGTCGTTTTTTTAGCTGAGTTCCCGGACCACAGTACTGATAGCCGGGAATGTGTAATTCGAATGGTAATGAATTTATAACACTATTCACTATACCGTCACCGTGGACCAACATTGATACCTCAAGCGTTACATATGTATTACTGGAAAACTATAAATACCTGTCACGTTCTTATATACCTGCACAGTCGAACATGAAGTTTATCAAACAAAAGCGGCATTTAACAGTTACAAATTTTGATAATGCGTGTGAGCAAAAGAATAAACGCAAAAAGCATGGATATTTGTTGCCTGATAGTATACGTTCTATCATCTGCGGACCGTCTAATTGCGGTAAGACAAATGTGATGCTGGATATGCACGGATACCCAAACATCTGATACGAGACAATGCTAATTTAATTGTACTATTCAAACAAGATGAAATGAATCTGAAACATGTGTATGATGATCATATAACGACCGATATGCCTTTCAATACGTTTAAAGAACTATGTGCAAACTGTTGGAAATGTAATAAATACGGTTTCGTAGTTATTAACAAAGACTGTGAGCGAGAAGGACGTTATCGAAGAGGGTTTGACGATTTCTTAAAATGGACTGTTTCGGTGTGATGTATTATATATATATATATATATATATATATATATATATATATATATATATATATATATATGCAAGATCAGCTTATTCTAATCGCTTAGTGGCTCATTGCACTGTGTGGCGATAACAACGGTGGCACTCAACAGTTTTTTCAAATGATGAGAAAAGAGAAAGAAACTTTACAAGAAATAATACAAGTCAGTGACGTCATACGGAAGAAATATAATGCTCTTAAACGGGGGCATGCAGATAATCAACAATTACTTGTTGACACATTTAAACCAATCACGGATCCACTGAAAGAACTAGTTCTACAAAATGCTTATGAATCTGATGAAGACATGTCATCTGTAAAAAAATATACAAAGAAAAATAAAAAAGCAAGAATGAAGAGTAGGAAGATAAAAGCGCAATCTGAAGAGGAAGTTTCACCGGCTACACCCAGCAGTAGTCAAAATATTTTATTAACACCACGAAAATTAAATTTCGAACCGGCAACACCATTTCTCGATATGAGCGTTATTGCTGAGAAAGCAGAAGAGCATTCACCAAGGTCAATGATTAAATCAGTATTAGAGACCCCTGAGGGTCAAAAACAAATTATTGAATTAAAAGAAAAGTAGAGTGAAGAGTTTGGTCATATAGCGGCTGATTATCTGCTATATTTTGTAACCGCTGATAGTAGTGAACTTGATACAACATATGGTATAAGAAAAGATGACGAAGGTAATTTTAAAATAGGAGACAAGCCAGTTAATATTGTCCATAATGACATATTAGTTGGTGAAAAATTCTATTTGGGCAAAAAAGGTTTCTATGAGCTTTTATTTAAAAAAATTCCTAAAACATACACTGAACGTCATACAGAAAATTATATTGAAATAATAAAGGATTCGAATGTGCATAAACGAAATTATAGCGCTACCGAGCAGTTAAAAGGTAATAAAAGTTATAAATGGATGAAGATTTTAAAACCGGCATTTCCTGCTGCACGCCACCGTTCACAGTCTGCGTCAGTGTTAGGACGCGGAGTTGTCAATAATGATGTGATGAATGTGACACCATTAAAACGAGAATACATTTACTGGAACGATACTAATGAACTTGTGGATCGATTACGGTTATTGCTGGCATCAACGCACGCTGGGCATACAGCTCATAATAATGAAATAGTATCCATAATTGAGGAGCTGCGAGAAGCTGATATTATCGAATAAATATATATGTGGGGGCTGATTTAAATAATATTTCATTTTAAATATGTCTGTTGATAAGTTCGGAAGACGTTTAGAGCAGAATGCGTTCGCTCGAGAAAAGAATAGTCTGAAACTTAATGAATTCGGGGAGTATGATGTTAATGGACGGAAAATTGTTAATGTTGTAAAACCACAGGAATATAATGATGCTGTAAATAAAGAATATGTCGATAAGATACATGCTGATTTGGCAACTTCTATAAAGGATGTGGTACTCATAAAAAAGAATATTGTGGAAAATGCAAATATATATGCATACGACGCTGAAATGCAGATTATTGCACAAGTAGCAGATCCATTGTTCATGTATAACGCAGCAAACAAGAAATACGTGGATGATTCATTTAATACTGTGGAACGGAAACTTGATACTCTCATTGAAACGATCTCGGAAATAGTAATCAGCAAATGTCGTGTACTGATTAGTGAAGAATTTACAGCTATACTGAATATTACCATTCGACGGGAAATAGATGAATACATGCATAAAACTACTAGATCGAATGCTATACGGAAGGAAAACAATAACAATGAGCAAAAGGCAACTCGTGCAAGAGCTGCACAAGCCAGCACGTCGAAATTATCCTAGAAGACGGGTAATAACGATGGGCATTGATGACTTATGCCAAATTGATCTCGTTGAAATGATTCCATATGCACGTGAAAATAAAGGATATAAATATTTGTTAACTGTCATAGATACGTTTTCAAAGTATGCATGGGCAGAACCAGTGAAAGCAAAGTCTGCTATTGATGTGACGCGCGCTATGACTAACGTGTTTCAGTGTCAACGATATCCTAAAAATTTACAATCCGATAACGGTAAAGAATTCTACAACGCGAAGTTCCAATCTCTGATGAAAAAAAAAAAAACAAGGAATAAATCACTATTCCACGTATAGTACTCTGAAAGCCTCAATTGTTGAACGATTCAATCGCACATTGAAAGAACGCACGTGGCGTGAGTTCAGTGTGAATGTTACATATAAATGGATAAATGTACAACCGCAGCTGATAAGTGAATATAATAATAAAATACATAGTACTATACAAATGCGACCGATAGATGTCACGCCAGATAAGGAGAAGCATCTGTTACAGACTGTCCACATAATATAAAAATTGCAGGCCGTGCAAAATTTAAAATTGGTGAATATGTACGTATTAGTAAGATTAAAAGTTTATTCGATAAGAGATATACTTACACCGAATTGGTCTACCGAAATATTTGTCATAAGTAAAGTGCAAATAACCAATCCAGTCACATACAAATTAGAGGATCTTCAAGGCCATCCAATTGAAGGTGTATTCTACGAACATGAACTGCATGAAACAAAATATCCAGACATTTACCTTTTGGAAAAAGTGTTAAAAAGGAAAGGTTCAAAGGTGTAAGTCAGATGGTTAGGTTTTGACACTTCTCATGATTCGTGGATAGATAAAAAAATGTAGTATAAAATTATTGTATTTTTAATTTTTAATAAAATAATATTTGTACAATATAACAGTCATTTTTTTTCTTTAAATTTTAAAATGTCCCCACGGTAGCATATCACTAGAATTTGGTATAACATCGTTTATCATCGTTCGCAGAGAGAGCTAGTTTGTTCTGTTCAATACTAAATATGTTATGATTCTTTGAGATGATACTTCTAGTTTTCTTGCACACATTTCTATTGTTAAACAACGTGTCTTTGTAATCGTCTATCGTTAATGTTCTAGTCACAATCCCCGATATACCTTTTGCTCTATTATATGATCGATCATTTTCCAATGAAAATGAATACATTTTAGTCCGTAAACCTGCAAATTCAGTCATAAGCATACCTGCATTCTCGTCTTTAAATAGACCAACAATCTTTTTATTGACTTGAGGAATTCCATATCTAAATCGTACATAAGATACTTTGAAATATCCAAAATTGCCATACCCACGTACACCGGTTTATCAAATTTGATTTAAACTTTATTCATTTCAACCGATTCTAAGTTTGATGTTGATAACGGAGAGTTTATTGAAATTTGGTCGTGCAATGTATGTCCGAGCCCCACCCTGACCATCCCACTTAGAAATTAATTTTATATCGCGACGGTTTCTGATGTTTTCCATAGATTTTCCAAACACAGCATTATTCATTAGTTTGAAGAAGTTTTTCTCAAATTCATTAAGCTCATTCTTTCTGAACTCTGTATTCAAGTCTATATAGGTTTTCAATCAAAGCGATTGTTTAAACCTAATAACGCGATTATTTTTTTTTATTTCAAACCGTGCTCGAGAGCTTGCTTTAAATTTCTCTGATGTATAATATATTTGTTTTTATCGTGTAGCGTAGTTAGCAATTTTTTAATTTTCGAACCTTCCAGCGTTCTGCTCTCAGCGCACATAGGAAATTCTTTATGCACATCATGAATTTATTCCAAGAACTATTTCGTCAGGTGTTAACCATTTAAAGCCGCCGTACGGTAAAAATTGAGTCATGGCCCAGCCATATAAGTTACATGCATCGAAATACATTAAATACGTGTCAACTTTTTCGGGATCATATGATGAATTCATGTAGGGGTTGTTGGCATGGGCATAGCGATTGCAGCATTGACTGATACCACCTCTAATTCCCCGCTCAAAGAATAGCAACATATCAATGTCAGTTAATAGTTCTAATGTTATCCCCGTCATCTTCAACATAACGTCGCACGCTAACCCTGAAAACCCATACAAATTAGTGTATTTGTGACACACACACACACAAAATAATTTACCCGGCGTTGTAAAATAATGAGCTGGGTCCAGAGCATATGAGTTGAGACATACATCTCTGAAATTTTCAAATACATCTGCGAGTAACAGCACATCAGTTTGCAGGTACAGCTCCATATAGTCACCTAGCGTCTCATGTTCAAACTTTTTCCACACTGCTTGCGCATGAGAATAGTCTTCGGCGCTGATACCCTCATTGCGCAATTTCGAATAGAAAGATCTTTGTTCCGGTAATGCAGTCTCTTCCAAACGTTCCCACGAATTCGCATAGTCATAGGGGAATACACCTTTCCGTCGCATCAACTCGAATTTTTGCTTGTCAGGAAAGTGCTGATTCATAAATTTAAATGAATCGGGGTGTAAATAGCTGACTAGTTTATCTGTATGATAAACCATAAACCTGTATGAATCAAGGAATCGTAACGATATGTCGCCAAGCTGTTTCGAAAATGAAATGAACCGTTCCCCATTACAGGGTAACACTGTAATTGGATCTTCATCCGCTCCGAGCTCTTTCACCAACAGGTGACTGTCGTAACCACTTAAATTATGGAAAAATACGGGGATGTAATGCGGTTGCTTGTAATTCAAATTACAACTAAGATGAGCAGCACCGCGATATTTACCTAAAAAAAAAAATCAAATACATAAGTTATATGATATATATATATATATATATATATATATATATATATATATATATATATATATTCATTGACAAAAATCTTACCAGACAAATGACAGTGGTCCATCACTTTTTCTTCTTGGTTTGAAATTCCTTTTTGACATATATGACATATTGTAGCTGCATCATAGTTTTCCCAGTCTTCCAGTCTCATCTCTATTGGAGCTATGTTTTTGTAAAAAATGTTTACCATATCAACAACACTCCGCAGTCGTCTGAGAAACCATGCTTACACTTCCGGACCGCGGTATGACTCGTAAAATGATAATGAATTATCATAAGAACATACTAGTTGATAACCAACGGCACAAGCTACATGGTGTTGATATGCATTTGTATATGAAGATGCAGGATCTGGTTGACATGAGTCGATAGGTACTGTAAGACATTCGAAGTCTGCATAAATTACGAATGGATGACGCTCCTTCCTCTTAAAATTTTTAAATTTTAACCACTTTTCCGAATCGGTTGGCATAATAATTCGAATAGCATCCGTACAATCATTTTCGTGGCATTTCAGTAATTGTTCTGTACCAAAATACTGCAAACACGTATCGCAAATCCACTTGGCATGCATATCTTTTGAAATTTGTGATGATATTAGACGAGATAATGACTTTATCCACGCATAGTGTCGTTTCTCATCACGCTCCCAAAAGAGTAGGTTCATATGTCTGTTCTTCTTATTTTTCGTGTAATGCAGCGGGCCCACTATATGAAACTCATTTTCATTTATTCCGTACACATTCACTGAAATGTCATTTTGTTTTTCAAATTTTTCTATGTCACCCAGAGGTGTGGGGAAACGGATGCCAGTTAGATTGAAAGGATGATCTAACAGTTGAGGGTAGCTCAATGTGCGGTCAGAATTGTGTTCAACGGGATAGAAACATGCAAGCAGTGCCCAGAGAAAACATTTTTCATCACTATTTTTCACATTGATCACTGCCTTTCTATTTTTTATTAATGGTGGTAAATCAATATGTGATGATCCACCACTATTAGTCGGATCGAATTTATTTATGTTCACCTATAAAAAATATTCCACGTAACGTATAATTAGAAAATGCGTTTGTATATTTACCTGTAGATAAAGAATCTTATGTAATGCCTTTCCACTCTCACGTTCTTGAAATTCTGACATTTGTGTTAGAATTGGCCCACGTACGTTTCCTGTGAACCATATTGTAAAGTCATCATTCAATGTCACCGGCGCCATTTTTGCCACATGATAGATTGCGGCTATAGTAATCACATCACCTTTTTTAATCGCATACTCACATGTTAAGAAACTGTTAATTTTAACTGGCGATTTATACTTCATCATAAATTCACCAATTTTCTGAATTAAAGTAAAATAACATTTTTCCAGAAATTTATCGGGATCTATTATATCCGTACTATTTAATATCTGACCACTGAAAACTCTGCATTTGAATGCTAATGTCACATCTCTCCATTCTGCAGCCATGTCCAATTAAAGATAAATAATGTATGCAAAAAAATCACCTTAACACAAATGATGAAAATGATATCATGGACATTGTTCTTATAACTGCATATGTAGCTCACACATACATATCTACATACATGTTATCAAAACATACGTTCCGCTAAGGTATGTGAACTGTACACATATATCACATTTCAACGCGATAGCAACGTTTGCAAAATAATAAGAGATTTCGCGTTCAACGAACAGTATTCAGGTAATCATACAGGTTAGGGGGTAGCGGTTCAATAATACAGGTTACTGTTAGGGTGGCAGTTCAATGATACAGGTTACTGTTAGGGTTGCTGTTCAATGATACAGGTTACTGTTAGGGTGGCGGTTCATAATACTGAGTAATATATATAATTAGTATATATATAACATAATATATTTTAGAAAAAAAAAAACAATGAGATTTGAACTTATGACCATTTTGTTGGCGGTCGCATGTTCTACCTCTGAGCCACAAGTGACATACCAATTAACATTTAAAAAACAGCAACAAAAATCATTTATTCGCGCATGCGCAATAACTGATGGTTAAAACACCAGTGAAGATGCTACACACACACACACACACACACACACACACCAAAAAATTTGAATTTCCCGCCAGCGACACTAGCGCCATGTAGCGGTCAAAAGTGTAATCATTAGTCGGGACACATACCCCATTTGAATTTCCCGCCATCTAGCGGTCAAAAGTGTAATCATTAGCCGGGACACAAACCCCCCACCATCCCGCACCAAGTAGCGCAAACCAAAATTTGAATTTCCCGCCAGCGACACTAGCGCCAAATCAGCGACTGGTGTCGATAATCAGAACTTGTGAGCCAGAATCGGCCAGTTCTATAATTAAACATAATTATGAGTAAATATTATTTATTTTTCATACAACATAAAACAATGAGTCATACAGTGAAACAGATGAACAGTATATAAATTATTTTTTAAGTTTTACATATCAAACAGCTATTATGTGGGAATATTAGAGTTATCTCACTGCTACAATAACAACATCTGAGTAAATACTCAGTAAAATTTAATTTTGAAATTATTGAATGATTGCTAAATAAACTCCATGTGGAAGCTGAATGTAAATTATGGCAGATAACACAAGCGTAGATTTCATTAAGTTTAATCGATGAACTACCGTCACTGTACGTAATTCTTGATCGTTCTTGTTTTATGTATCCACTAAGAAGCATGCATACTGTATTGTAAGATTGTTCTTCATCTTCATGCCTACGTGTGTGGAAAACATCCGATATATCCAACATCGCAACATGATTTCTATGTGATATTTGCGCTAAATGCGAGTTCAGCAGCAAATACACAGGTTTCTAGCATAACATTCACAATTCAATGTGAAATTTGTGTTTCACACGATTTTTGGTATATTGCACTAATATGCATCTGTATATCGAATTCAGTGCGATATTTACGTTGAATACGTGTTTTGGCAGAAAATGCACAGATATTTCAAACAGCACAACCTGATTTCAATGTGATATTTGCGTTAAATGCGAATTCAGCAGCAAATTCACCTGTTTCTAGCATAACAATCATATTTCAATGTGAAACTTGCGCTTCAAATGATTTTCGGTATATTGCACGAAAATGCTTCTGAATTTCGAATTCAGTGTGATATTTACGTTGAATTCGTGTTTTGGCAGCAAATGCACAAATATTTCAAACATCACATGATTTCAATGTAATATTTACGTTAAATGCGAGTTCAGCAGCAAATACACAGGTTTCTAGCATAACATTCACAATTCAATGTGAAACTTTTGTTTAACACGATTTTCGTTATATTGAATATTTCAATGTGAAACTTGCGCTTCAAATGATTTTCGGTATATTGCACTAATATGCATCTGTATATCGAATTCAGTGTAATATTTACGTTAAATTCGTGTGTTGGCAGCAAATGCACAGATATTTCAAACATCACAACATGATTTCCATGTGATATTTGCGTTAAATGCGAGTTCAGCAGCAAATACACAGGTTTCTTGCATAACATTCACAATTCAATGTGAAACTTGTGTGTCACACGATTTTCGATATATCGCACTAAAATGCATCTGAATATCGAATTCAGTGTGATATTTTCGTTGAATTCGTGTTTTGGCAGCAAATGCACAGATATTTCTAACAGCACAACATGATTTCAATGTGATATTTGCGTTATATGAGAGTTCAGCAGCAAATACACAGGCTTCTAGTGTAATGAATTTAAGTAATGTCAGCGTTTCTGGGCTCGATTGGTAGCCCAACGCGCTGCACGGGAGATCGTCCCCGACTAGCAAAGAGTGAACAGCGTGATACGCTCGCTAGAAAAGATAAGTACCTTGTTGCGAAATAATAGAGAGAATAGAGAGAAAAGCAATAGTTTTTTGTTCATTCAACTAATTAAGTTATGTAAACTTTAAAATTGTATTATTTCAATATATTATTTCATTATTATTATCAAAAAGGAAGTATTTCTATTTATAACTAGGCCTGGAGGCAAGAACCCAGAGATGAGTAAGTAATGAGTATTTAAAGTAAAGAAAGTAGAAATCACTACATTGGTGTCAGCGATCGGTATTAATTTATTTGCAATTATACGGTTCATAATACTGAGTAATATATATAATTAGTATATATATAACATAATATATTTTAGAAAAAAAAAAACAATGAGATTTGAACTTATGACCATTTTGTTGGCGGTCGCATGTTCTACCTCTGAGCCACAAGTGACATACCAATTAACATTTAAAAAACAGCAACAAAAATCATTTATTCGCGCATGCGCAATAACTGATGGTTAAAACACCAGTGAAGATGCTACACACACACACACACACACACACACACCAAAAAATTTGAATTTCCCGCCAGCGACACTAGCGCCATGTAGCGGTCAAAAGTGTAATCATTAGTCGGGACACATACCCCATTTGAATTTCCCGCCATCTAGCGGTCAAAAGTGTAATCATTAGCCGGGACACAAACCCCCCACCATCCCGCACCAAGTAGCGCAAACCAAAATTTGAATTTCCCGCCAGCGACACTAGCGCCAAATCAGCGACTGGTGTCGATAATCAGAACTTGTGAGCCAGAATCGGCCAGTTCTATAATTAAACATAATTATGAGTAAATATTATTTATTTTTCATACAACATAAAACAATGAGTCATACAGTGAAACAGATGAACAGTATATAAATTATTTTTTAAGTTTTACATATCAAACAGCTATTATGTGGGAATATTAGAGTTATCTCACTGCTACAATAACAACATCTGAGTAAATACTCAGTAAAATTTAATTTTGAAATTATTGAATGATTGCTAAATAAACTCCATGTGGAAGCTGAATGTAAATTATGGCAGATAACACAAGCGTAGATTTCATTAAGTTTAATCGATGAACTACCGTCACTGTACGTAATTCTTGATCGTTCTTGTTTTATGTATCCACTAAGAAGCATGCATACTGTATTGTAAGATTGTTCTTCATCTTCATGCCTACGTGTGTGGAAAACATCCGATATATCCAACATCGCAACATGATTTCTATGTGATATTTGCGCTAAATGCGAGTTCAGCAGCAAATACACAGGTTTCTAGCATAACATTCACAATTCAATGTGAAATTTGTGTTTCACACGATTTTTGGTATATTGCACTAATATGCATCTGTATATCGAATTCAGTGCGATATTTACGTTGAATACGTGTTTTGGCAGAAAATGCACAGATATTTCAAACAGCACAACCTGATTTCAATGTGATATTTGCGTTAAATGCGAATTCAGCAGCAAATTCACCTGTTTCTAGCATAACAATCATATTTCAATGTGAAACTTGCGCTTCAAATGATTTTCGGTATATTGCACGAAAATGCTTCTGAATTTCGAATTCAGTGTGATATTTACGTTGAATTCGTGTTTTGGCAGCAAATGCACAAATATTTCAAACATCACATGATTTCAATGTAATATTTACGTTAAATGCGAGTTCAGCAGCAAATACACAGGTTTCTAGCATAACATTCACAATTCAATGTGAAACTTTTGTTTAACACGATTTTCGTTATATTGAATATTTCAATGTGAAACTTGCGCTTCAAATGATTTTCGGTATATTGCACTAATATGCATCTGTATATCGAATTCAGTGTAATATTTACGTTAAATTCGTGTGTTGGCAGCAAATGCACAGATATTTCAAACATCACAACATGATTTCCATGTGATATTTGCGTTAAATGCGAGTTCAGCAGCAAATACACAGGTTTCTTGCATAACATTCACAATTCAATGTGAAACTTGTGTGTCACACGATTTTCGATATATCGCACTAAAATGCATCTGAATATCGAATTCAGTGTGATATTTTCGTTGAATTCGTGTTTTGGCAGCAAATGCACAGATATTTCTAACAGCACAACATGATTTCAATGTGATATTTGCGTTATATGAGAGTTCAGCAGCAAATACACAGGCTTCTAGTGTAATGAATTTAAGTAATGTCAGCGTTTCTGGGCTCGATTGGTAGCCCAACGCGCTGCACGGGAGATCGTCCCCGACTAGCAAAGAGTGAACAGCGTGATACGCTCGCTAGAAAAGATAAGTACCTTGTTGCGAAATAATAGAGAGAATAGAGAGAAAAGCAATAGTTTTTTGTTCATTCAACTAATTAAGTTATGTAAACTTTAAAATTGTATTATTTCAATATATTATTTCATTATTATTATCAAAAAGGAAGTATTTCTATTTATAACTAGGCCTGGAGGCAAGAACCCAGAGATGAGTAAGTAATGAGTATTTAAAGTAAAGAAAGTAGAAATCACTACATTGGTGTCAGCGATCGGTATTAATTTATTTGCAAACTTAATTTGAGTGTTATAATTGCGATAATTTGTAAATACGCCATAGGTTGATATAGTAGAAATACATGCTATAGCAAAGGGTTAATGATGTAAATGGTACATCGATTTGAGTTTTCTTTTCAATGTACGCTTTACATTTGTTATATTTTAATGAATATTATTTGTTTTTCTTAATAATAAATAAAAATAAAATAACAGTAAATTATTGCACAATATATTGTACGCAGTAAGTCACTTATCTAGTATTGCAACGTCGAGCGGATGTGATCTCGGATAGAAATATGTCTACTTTGCGTGTTGTGAAATCAGTTTTGAGTAATTATTGACACATCATTTTGCTTTTGTTTTAAATAATACCTTCACAACTACGTATTAAATTAAAGATTTTAAAATTAACGTCTGTAAATATAAAAAGCGGTCATGGCTAATCCATCATCTCCAATGCCGGATGCTTCGACATCAACAGCAAGAAGCGCGGGCCAAATGTCGAGGAACCATAGGGCAAACATTAGTTGGAATCCCACAATTCTCGGGCAAAAGTAATGAAAATATAAAAGAGTTTTTTTCAAAAATTGCATAACGGGCACGAATCGATGCCTGGTCCGAACAACAAACTTTAGCCGTGGTGAAATATCATTTAACCGGCAAGGAAAATATTCAAATGACACGTTAGTAGTATACGGAAATGAAAATAAAAATCGAAATAAAGTTCAGTCAAGTACAAAAATAAATCCGGATATAATATGTTTTAATTGCCAAAAGAAAGGGCACATTTCGCGTAGTTGTAGAATTGCGAAAAACATTAAATGCTTCACTTGCGGTAAAATGGGACACTTGGCAAAAAATTGCTATAAAAATAAAACTAACATGAAGCAAAAAAAATTTGAATCAATCAAAATTTGGAACAAATAAACAGGAAAATTTAAACTACCAACGACCCACGCTTGCTCCCCGAAGCGAAGGCCAATCAACGAGTCAGCTCCAGTGATTATGGTAGCAAAGAAAGCTGCGGATGGAGAAAATAAAGTAATTGATTGATTTATGGTGGTGCTCTGCTATAGGCCTACCCCTCTTCAGAGTGTATGCGTCAGTGTAGTGCAGTGTACCTATCAGTATACCTATCCTATATGTTGTATTGTTTCATTTGTATGCCTTTTTGTGGCTGCCATTGGCCCCTCTATCTACATGTCACATGACGTACGCCAGAGGTGACATTAGTTCGATTTAGGGCCTAGCGTGTTTTAAGTACTAGTGTACCTAGGCAGGGGAAACCGCGCAGTGTGTCGCATAATTCACATTATCTTGCGACAAGAAAATAAAGTAAGAGTTTGCATTGCCTATAGACAGTTAAACGAAGTAACAAAACGGAATTATTTCCCACTACCTAACTTGCAAGAAACTCTAGATCATTTGGGAAATTCACAATATTTTACGACATTCGATTTAGCAAGCGGATATTGGCAGGTAGAATTTCATCCTGAGGATCGTGAGAAAACCGCATTTTCAACACCTGACGGTCATTATGAGTGTGTAAGAATGCCATTTGGTTTAGCCAACGCACCAAGTACGTTTCAACGATTAATGTATTCCGTATTGTCAGGAATGACCGGAGATCAATGTCTTGCATATCTAGATGACATTATTGTATTCAGTCAAACTTTTGAGGAACATTTGCAAATAATAAAGAGAGTTCTCGAAAAATTAAAAAAAAATGCTATTTTGAAACTTAAACCAAGTGTGAATTTGCGAAATCAAGCGCAAAATATCTTGGGCATATAATAACATCGAAAGGAGTTGAACCAGACCCCGAAAAAAAAAAAATTGAAGTTGTAAAACGTTATCCTGTACCAAAAACGGTAAAAGAAATTCGAGCTTTCATTGGTCTCGTGGGATTTTATAGGAAATTTATACCTGAATTTTCGCGTCAAGCTGCACCTTTGACACGCTTAACAAAAAAGAATGTTCAATATAAATGGATGGATGAGGAACAAACCGCTTTTGATTATTTAAGAGAACAGTTATGTCATCCACCTGTACTGAAATATCCAAATTTCTCAGAACCTTTCATACTGAGTACAGATGCTTCTAACCTTGCAATTGGAGTGATTTTGAGTCAAAAAATTGGAAATTTTGAACGACCCATTGCCTACGCAAGTAGACAACTTAATAAAGCTGAAAAGAATTATTCCACAACAGAACAGGAATGTGTAGCAGTAGTGTGGGGGACAAAACATTTTCGTTGTTATTTATATGGTACAAAATTCACGGTTATTACGGATCATAAGCCGTTGAAATGGTTGTTATCACTCGAAGACCCGACATCTAGACTTGCCAGATGGACGTTACTTTTATCGGAATATGATTTCGAAATAATACATCGACCTGGGAAGAAACATAACAATGCAGATGCTCTAAGCAGAATACCCGTCAATACGCTGTCTGCTGACACTCAATGTTTACCAATATGGAACAAATTCTTAATAAAGATAGAACAAGATAAGGACGAACATATTAAAGAAATTAGAGAAAAAATTGAAGAAAATCCTGAATTTAATGAATTTTACGAGGACGAAGATGAATTGGTATTCAAGGTTCGAGAAAAAGACGAACATAAGGATAGATTAGTAATTCCCAAAATACTAGTCACCAAATTTATACATGATTAGCACGATCTACCATACGCAGGACACCAAGGAGTAACTAAAACATATCACTTGATGAAAACCAGAATGTACTGGAAAAATATGAATCAAGACATCAAAGATTATATCAAGAACTGACATTCTTGCAATAGACGAAAAACTACAAATAAGAAACCAGCACCTCTTCAACGCTTTGAAGAAATTACACGTCCATTTCAATTGACTGCCATGGATATTATTGGACCATTTGTGACAAGTGATAGTGGAAATAGATACGCATTAACATTACAAGATTACTTCACAAAATATCCTGGAGCAATTCCACTCCCAAATCAAAAAGCAGAAACAGTTGCAAGAGCATTTGTGACAAATATTATTAGTAGACATGGAGTCCTACAAAAATTATTAACAGATCAAGGGACAAATTTTGTATCACAACTGATGAAAGATGTTCGCAACCTGCTTGGAGTAACAAAAATTTAGACTACTCCATACCATCCAATGAGCAATGGAATGATAGAACGATTTCATCGCGCTTTTAAAGATATTCTCTCTCATTATATTTCATCAATACAGCGTGATTGGGATAATTGGATACCGTACGTTTTAATGGCTTACCAAACATCTGTACATTCATCAACGGGCGAAACTCCATTCTTTCTGATGCACAGTAGAAACATGGAACTCCCCTGGGATGATATATTTAAACCAAATAAGTTAAGATATGATTATGATGAGAATTACATACATAAAACAATGAGTCAGAGAATACAACATTATATAAATGATTGTAAGTTTTTACATAATTGAACAAGTATTATGAGTAAATATTATTTATTTTATATACAACATAAAACAATGAGTCATGCAGTAGAAATGATGAATATAACATTATATAAATGATTATAAGTTTTTACATAATTAAACAAGTATTATGAGTAAATATTATTTATTTTATATATAGCATAAAACAATGAGTCATACAGTAGAACAGATGAACAGTATATAAATTATTTTTTAAGTTTTACATATCAAACAGCTATTATGTGGGAATATTAGAGTTATCTCCCTGCTACAAGAACAACATCTGAGTATATTCTCAGTAACGTTTAATTTTGAAATTATTGAATGATTGCTAAATAAACTCCATGTGCAAGTTGAATGTAAATTATGGCAAATAACACAAGCGTAGATTTCATTAAGTTTAATCGTTGAACTACCGTCACTGATGAACTCATTTTCACAATGTTTTATACTAGTCAATTTTCGTGAATTTAACAGAACTACAATTTCCAACCAGCCCCGTAGTAGATAGGACTAGCTGATTTTGGACCACAAGTTCTGATTATCGACACCAGTCGCTGATTTGGCGCTAGTGTCGCTGGCGGGAAATTCAAATTTTTGTTTGCGCTACTTGGTGCGGGGCGGTGGGGGGTTTGTGTCCCGGCTAATGATTACACTTTTGGCCGCCAGATGGCGGGAAATTCAAATCGGGTTTGTGTCCCTACTAATGATTACACTTTTGGCCGCTACATGGCGCTAGTGTCGCTGGCGGGAAATTCAAAATTTTTTTTGTTGCGGGAAATTCAAATTCTGTCACCCACACGAATGAGTATAGACTCAAACCGATTTTTAGGTTATGTGTGTGTGTGTGTGTGTGTGTGTGTGTGTGTGCGCGCACGCGCGCGCCTGTGTGTTTGTGTGTGTGTGTGTGTGTGTGTGTGTGTGTGTGTGTAGGATCTTGACTGGTGTTTTTAACCATCAGTTATTGCGCATGCGCAATATTCAAATTTTTATTTATTTTTATATACAGGGTGTCCCTAAAATGCGTGGACATCGCTTAACCACAGATTCCTGGGTCTAAAATAAGACGATTTAACTAAACTTACCTATATGCAATTACGTTTCGTTTAGCTGGTATTCTGCTTCAAAGTTCTTTAAAAAAAAAGTTATTTTATCCATAACTACAGAACGCTTGGATCGATTTGGATAATATTCGGTACTGTACTTCTTACGGATGTAGGTCATCCTTTAAGGTGATATTAGTTATTATCAGTGGACCATTAGTGTACGAAACACGGGTAACCCGGCATAAATCAGTCAAAAACTTTTTAATGTTAAGGCCAATAACTTTCAAAAGAATAGTTTCAGAAAGAGACATTCAGTAGTAATTTTTTTGTTGTTGTTGTCTGTACTGATATCTGTTAAGGTTTAGGCACAAAAAAATAAAATCTGAGGGACCGCGCACTGCATTTCATAAAAAAATGTCGTCTAGCAGTCTGGTTTTTTAAGAAATAAATGACGATATGATATTTATTAGTGCAATTATTTAGATTTCCTTTGAATTTTTGCAAAATGGGCACCTCGTTCACCAGATTTAAATATTTGGGATTCCTTTTTATAATGCCTTTATATGCTTTATATATATGCCTATCATGCATTTCGGTGGGCTATTTATACCCCGGAGATACGCGCATGTTTCAACCCTGTATGCGACTAGTCAGTGCAGCTGAGTAGTGTCTGGGTTCGTCCGGAGCGCGAGAACGGACCGCGTTAATTGGTGCGCTAACGGTCAATGCTCTGTGAACAATAGTCTTTTTCCAAAAAAAGACTTTGTCACATCCCCTCCTTACTTCGGGGGGGGGGGGGAGCAAACACACAAACAAAATTAACTACCTATCTAACTACCTATCCTAACTTAACATTATTCTTTCCGGCACTAGCACTGTCCACTAGGCTCGGTGGTCCTGGCTCAGGAGAGCTATCACGAACACTGTCGTCTATTCGGTGGTGAATGGCAAAGGGGTGTGGAACGCTGTTTCAAGGGGGTAACACTGTCTCAAGGGGGGTAGCTGTCCCGGAGATCCGGAACTCCGGTTCCGGTGTTGGTTGGTCCGTGGTTCCTTGATCCGTGGCAGGCTGGTCCATGGCAGCTCGGTCCCTGGCTGGTCGGCGTGCGGCCAGTAAGCCAGAGCTGACTGGCAGGAATCCTCACTCAGCAGTACTGTGTAGTCCGTGGGGACTGTCACGGGGTGGTTGTTCGGTGTTGGCGGCTTCCAGGATCTATATGGAACACCTAATAATTAGTGGGCGGGTTTGAGGTCTTTGACGTGGATCCGATAAATTCGCCGGCCGCGCTCGTTCCTCAAGTCGTACACCAGTCGAGACACACGGTTCTCGACCGTCCACGGCCCTGAATACTTGGGAGCGAGTTTGGCTGCGTATCCTCTGGCGGCTGCTGAGAGGGGATGCTCCCGTCGCATCACCAAGTCTCCCTCCTGGCACTCCCAGTCGCGTCGGCGTCGGTTGAAGTACTCGCTCTGTCGGGTGGCTGCGTGGCTGAGGTTGATCCTCGCGAGCTCTTGAGCATCCTGCAGCTTCTCCATGCGGTCCACGTGATCGGCCGGTACTGCTTGGGGTTCGGGTTGTTCTCCGTCCTCTCCCTGCGTGGCCTGATGGTACTGCCCCGGGAGCACGAGTTCGCGTCCAAAGTTCAAGTAGGCCGGTGTGTACCCTGTAGACTCATGTCGGCTAGTGTTGATGGCGGTCGTCAACTCCGGCAGATACTGATCCCATGCCCGTTGGTCCGCCTCGCAGTACTGTGCCAGCATGGGTTTCAGTACCCGATTGACCCGTTCCACGAAGTTTACCTGCGGTGTGTACGGCGGTATCAGGCGGTGGTGAATTCCCAGAGCCGCCAGGGTTTGCTTGAAGACCTGATTTTTGAACTCTGTACCATTATCGGTGATGACCACTCGGGGGCATCCGTAGCGGGCCACGATTAAATCTCGAAACGCGGTAGCAATGGTTTGTCCAGTTGCTTTCTTTAGGGGACGGCATTCCACCCATTTCGTGAGGCGATCCTGGAACGCAAGCAAGTATGCGTGCCCTTTGTGTGATCGTGGTAACGGCCCTACAATATCAGTAGCCACGGTTTCCCACGGACCTGCTATCGCTGGTGGTCACATTAATCCTGGTGCAGCCTGTTGTGTTGGTTTAAAGTGCTGACACGGTTGACACTGGCGCACGTACCTGCTGATGTCCTTGGTCATTCCCGGGCAGTGATACCGTAATGCGATCCGTGTTAACGTTTTGGCGATTCCCAGATGTCCGGCGTCAGGACGGTCGTGGTTTTCTTCCAATATTTGGCGGCGTTGGGGTGGGGGGACACAGAGTTTCCATTCCGTGTCTTCATTCGGTTCAGTGATGTCCGTGGGGTCCCAGAAGCGTCGAAACAGACGTCCATTGCTAATGCGGTAATCAGGATGATCCTGGGGTCGTTCCTGTACCTCTGCAAACATTCTCTCATACCATGGAAGTGGATTTCCAGCCATGTTGAGTAACGGGCAGTCTGCATCTTCTGTGTACGGAAGTGGCTGTCGGGACAGCGCATCCGCGACCTGGTTCATTGTTCCCTTCCGGTACTGAATGGTACAGTTAAATTTCTGCAAAAATAACGCCACCGTGCAAGCCGACCGGACGGGTTTTCAATGGAGTGTAGCCAGCGTAGTGCCTGGTGATCGGTGATTACGGTGAAGTGGTATCCTTCAAGATATGGTCGCATTTTCTGCACAGCCCAGACCACGGCCAAGCACTCCTTCTCAGTGACGGAGTAGTTACGCTCGGAATCTGATAGGGCGCGACTTGCGTAAGCTACTACGCCGATTTTGTTTCCAGTTCGTTGGACGAGAGCGGCTCCCAAGCCGTAATTGGAGGCGTCGGTTTGTAGTTCGAAGGGTTGGCTGAAGTCGGGGCAGGTGAGCACCGGTGCGCTAGTTAATGCCGCTTTTAACTTGTCAAAGGCTTCTTGCTGGGCGTCCTCCCACTTCCATGGCTGTGCTTTCCTCAACAGCTTGGTCAAGGGGGTTACAAGCTTGGCGAAGCCCGCCACAAAGCGCCTATACCATGACGCTGCTCCGAGAAACTGCCGCAGTTGGCGCACTCGGGTTGGTGCCGGAATTTCAATGATGGCCGCGACTTTCGCGGGGTCCGTTTTTATTCCATCTGCCGTGATCACGTGCCCTAGGTACTGGATGGAACTTTGAGCAAATTGAGATTTCTCCGGATTGCTTTCCGCAATCGGCGGAATACCTCCTTCAGATGCTCCATGTGTTCGGAGAGAGTCGAACTTAGCACGACGATGTCGTCCAAATACGCAAACGCGTGTGGTTCCATCTCCGGTCCGATAACCTCGTCTAGTAGCCGTTGGAAGGTGGCTGGTGCAGCGTGCAGTCCAAACGGCATAACTTGGAACTGATACAAACCCCGACCTGGTACTGTGAAGGCGGTCAGTGGACGACTTTCTGGTGACAGTGGGACTTGCCAGTACCCTTGTTTCAAGTCGATTGTAGAAAAGTATCGGGCTTTCCTCAGGCGGTCCAAGATTGCGGTTATGTAGGGTAGTGGATAGGCGTCTTTTTCGGTTACTGCGTTGAGCCGTCTGAAGTCAACGCAGAATAGCGGCTTACCGTCCTTCTTGCGTACGATTACCACAGGGGAACTCCACGCGCTGTGTGAACGTTCGATGACACCATCTTCTAACATCCGTTCGACTTCCTCATCAATCACTGCTTGCATTTTCGAATTGCGGGGCTGATAGCGTTGTTTGATGGGTGTTGGGTCGGTTAGTCGTATATGGTGAGCTACTAGCTGCGTGCCCCCTTTCATTTGCTGGAAGTTTGCGTGTTCACTAGCTAGAAAGTCAGTCATCTCTAGTTCTTTAGTGACCGGGCTTGGTGGTGTTGGACGTACACTGCAAGTGTGCGTGGGCGTGACTGTTGGATGACAAGTGAGGTGCTGATCCCTGGCGTCGATTGTCATCCCATACGCGCAAATGGCATCCATGCCCAACAGCACGCGGTTGTTGAGCGTGGGTAGGCACATGAAAGTCATTCGTCTCCAAATATCCCCAATCAGGCATCCCACGGTACATTCCTCCTGTATGTCCGTGGTGATGCCGTTCGCCATTCTTGCTTGCGTGAAGCGGGCGGGTCGGTACTGGGCACGTTGGGTGCGGAGCGCTTCAAACAGTTCTTCGTCCACGTATGAACACATGGCACCAGTGTCGATAAGTGCGGGGCCGGTCCAATTGCCGATGGTGGCTTTGATAAAAATTCGCCCGTCCGGGATGGGGTCTGCATTTAGTGAAGAGATGGTATTGTGGGCAGGCGGAGTGTTAGTGCGGAGCTTCGGCTGATCTCCCTCCTTTACTGACCAGCCGAGGGGTCGTTTCCCGACTTTGCAGCACACGTGCAGTCTCGAGACATGACTCCTTGGGTTCCACACCGGGAACAGAATTTGATCGGTGTTGCGGTGCACCGACCGGCCGGGCGGGGTTGGCTTTGACGAGGTCCTTCTGCAGTTCTTCGTACTCCGCGATATCTAGACTCAGCGTGCGAATATCCGCGACATCTTTTCGTCTGATGTGTTGCCTGTATTCGAGTAGCATGTTAGTATATATGCGATACAAGGCCTGTTCAGGGGACATACGGCCATGTCTGCGGATCACTGTCTGTATGTCTACCATGTAGTCGCGGCCTTTCTCCCCGGCTTTCTGCTTCCGTCGACTAATATCTTCTTCTAGGTGTAACTGGTAGTCAGGTGGTAAAAAGAACGTGCGAAAATCTGTCACGAAGTCCGTCCACTGTTGCCAGGTGTCGCAATAATTCCGGTGCCAGAGCAAGGTCGTGCCTCGTAGCAACTCTGGTATGGCGAGTAGCAACTGTTCCCCCGTCAGATGGTAACTAGCTTTCAGTTCTTCTACTCGTTCCAAGAAGGCGACTGGATCGGTTTTACCATCGAAGTGGATGTTCCATTTGCGCACGTTCTCACATACGTGTACCGGAGTCCGTAGTGTCGGGGTTGCATAATAATACTCTGCTGGCGGTGGTATGAAAGGTGTTGATGGTGGTGCGGCTGGGGTGCTAGCGTTGAAGGTCGCGTCTGCTGCATCGTCTTCTAGTATGTGCTGAGTCAGGTTAATGAGTCGGCGTCGTAGTTCGTGCACGCCTCCACTTGTGCTCAGACCAAACCTATTGAGCTCCCGTTCGAGCGCCGGTCGCGGTAGTTCGTACACCCAGCCGGTCCTGGCTGGTGCTTGCGGAGTGCGGAAAGTTGCGGTTGCTAACAACGGTGGTGTCGTTGGTGTCCGCGTGTTGTCCGGAAGACTGCCTGGCATACTGTTTATCTAAAAGACCCTGTTCGGGCGCCAATTTGTGACGCTCCCTTGTATCGCGGGTGTCGGATTGCTCGGGCGCCAATCGGTTTTAATGCCAGGATAGTTCAATGGAGATCAGGGTAGCGGAAATAAGATAACACAGTATATTCAATATATTAGGTAGTGACGTGCACTACGTAACGTAGCTATGGTAGTCAGTGATTTTAATAATCACGCATATAAACAATACACCTTATTGCAATTCAATCACTTATTACACATGTGACATTTGAACAGAAAATACAATCAATTAGTAAACCAGCATCTATGATACATTAAACAAGAAATACAATCAATTAATAAATCGGCATTTATCATACATGAACATGAAATACAATACTCGGGTTTCGGTACCAGGTCGGTTACTGATAACTTGACAACAGGACTATTGCGCAGTGTCAAGCAACAGATGGCAGAGACCACAACAGGACTATTGCGCAGTGTGGCGGTACCAGACCGGTTACTGATAACTTGACAACAGGACTATTGCGCAGTGTCAAGCAACAGATGGCCGAGACCACAACAGGACTATTGCGCAGTGCGGCGGTACCAGACCGGTTACTGATAACTTGACAACAGGACTATTGCGCAGTGTCAAGCAACAGATGGCAAAGACCACAACAGGACCATTGCGCAGTGTGGCGGTACCAGACCGGTTACTGATAACTTGACAACAGGACTATTGCGCAGTGTCAAGCAACAGATGGCAGAGACCACAACAGGACTAATGCGCAGTGTGGCGGTACCAGACCGGTTACTGATAACTTGACAACAGGACTATTGCGCAGTGTCAAGCAACAGATGGCAGAGACCACAACAGGACTATTGCGCAGTGTGGCGGTACCAGACAAGTTACTGATAACTTGACAACAGGACTATTGCGCAGTGTCAAGCAACAGATGGCAGAGACCACAACAGGACTATTGCGCAGTGTGGCGGTACCAGACCGGTTACTTATAACTTGACAACAGGACTATTGCGCAGTGTCAAGCAACAGATGGCAGAGACCACAACAGGATTATTGCGCAGTGTGGCGGTACCAAACAAGTTACTGATAACTTGACAACAGGACTATTGCGCAGTGTCAAGCAACAGAATTCAATATGGTTACTTCTGCAACTATGCAGAAGCAACACTCAATAATACACAATATACACTGTCGTACCAGGCGGTACGATGAATTAAGATACGGAAAAACTTTCTTACCAAACGGTTCGGATGTAGCGGCGGTCGGAGAGCAGAACACTAACTGCCTATCATGCATTTTGGTGGGCTATTTATACCCCGGAGATACGCACATGTTTCAACCCTGTATGCGACTAGTCAGTTCGACTGAGTAGTGTTTTGGTTCGTCCGGAGCGCAAGAACGGACCGCGTTAATTGGTGCGCTAACGGTCAATGCTCTGTGAACAATAGTCTTTTTTTCCCAAAAAAAAGACTTTGTCACAGTATATAACATTCAGGCATGTATAATAATCCTGAAAAAGTGATAATATACTTAAGAAACACATTCTTAATGAACTTAGACTTTATTCGTTTCAACCTCGTTTCTGCACTAATTGCATACATTTTATCTTTTAATCCAACAAATCCAATCATAATTTTACCATTGTTTTCATCTTTCATTATACTGGGAATACGGATGCTGATAGTTTAATTTATTCACATCATTGTCAAGACAGTTATAATGTAATGAAAAGTGATACTCATAAATTAGATACAAGCGATTATCCGAAATAAAATAATATTTTTAATTTTCCAATAGTTAATAAAAAAAAGTCCAGGTCTAATGAAAGATGAAAGCAATGGTAGAATTTTGATCGAATATATTGGATTAAAATCTAAAATGTATGCAATTAGAGTAGGAAATGAGGTTGAAACAAGAAAAAATTCAAGGGTGTTTAAAAATGTTTTTTTTTTTTTCAAATAATATCACTCTTCATTATTATTATAGATGCCTATTTAAGATATAGCGTAGACAATTAACCAAAATAATATTATCTGTAAGAACATACTGTATATAGGATAGGTCAAACGAAAATAACATTAAGTGATGTTTACAGTTATATCAAACTGATAAATTACCATGGGGACATTGTAGTTTGAAATCATAAAAATGGTTTTATTATCATGTAAATAATATATATATTTTTTAATTAAAATATTTATAATACATTTTATACTACATCTTTTATATTTACCCATTAATCGCATGTACTATCATTATTTCACGTTTCCATCATCAGAGATTGGAACATCGTGAACTTCTTCTGCATGACATCGCTGACCTATATAATATCCAATAAATTTTCTTACCTTTTTCTAATCATCATATGGTAAAACTGCTGTGTATCTGCGTTATTATCTTCACGCAGTTCATTAAGCTGCTGTGCGATTAATATATGCTAGCATTGCATTTATGTACTGTGACTTCTATATTTAGACTGCGCGGTATAATTATTACAATGATATACCGGTAGATACAGTTAATATATCGGTTAATACAGTCCATATACCGGTTAATACAGTTAATATTCTTATTAATACAGTTGATATACTGGTTAATACTGCTAAAAACGGGTTATAGCGTTGTATGAGGTACTATCACCTCTGATTAAGAAGTATAATAACATGAATCAATGAACTATTAAAATGAAACTTGTTCAAATAATGAAGAAAAAAAGTGGTTAACTGAACTATTTCCTATACGTAAAGTATGACGTACTAACCCCATTATGCATAAACTGATAGTATTCCAAGATTGCTGAAAATGTAATTATACACTTTTAATAACATTTTCTCCGATTTCGTAACATACGTATGCGTATGAAAAAAGTGTAATTTGGTTGTAGAATTATTATTTTACTCTGAATTGGTTAATACGTTGCTCTGGAAATTAAATATCTTTTTAAGTTGCTACATCCGGTAGTGCAGGGTTGTATTGCGGGGATAAATAGTTTATAAATTATTATTGGTAAAAGATTTATTCTACCATCAATAATGTTTACTAATTTCTTTATGAAGAAATGTGCATCATATCCTGATAGATTATTAATAATTACTGGAATGTATGCAGGTATTCTATATAGTAAATTACATAATAGATGAGCAGAACTCCTATATTTCCCCGTTAAATGACAATGATCTTTCTAACTCGAATATCCGCAGGTACAACAAATTCTTTTTCACATATATGACAAATGCTTGAATTATCGAAGTCTAATAGATGAGCAGAACTCCTATATTTCCCCGTTAAATGACAATGATCTTTCTAACACGAATATCAGCAGTTACAACAAATTCCTTTTCATATATATATGACAGATGCTTGAATTATCGAAGTTTAATTGTTCCTGATACGTTAAACTATTCATTGGTACAGTTACCCAAAATATAGGTTCAACACCTTCAAAAATTTGCTGCAATTCATGTATAAACCAAGTTTGGCAATCAGATCCAGTGTAAACAATTAATATAATATCCAATGCTGTATGGTATATGTTCTTGATAAATTTGACTTTTTGGTAACATTTCTGTATTAGTTATCTTCTTAAGAATAGCTTTAAAATCAGCATAAATACAAAACCGTACAATTTCCTTATTATAGAAATTTGTGAAGTGGAAAATAGTTTCACCCGGTTGTGGTAACCTAATTTTACAATTATTCATCGTACTACAAACCAGTTCATGTTCCTGTAATGCATATCGTGAATAAAAAATAATTGAAATGAAATTCTATTTCCATGTTTATTCGCAGGGTGTAGGGCGGAAATTATAGCCCAGGCAAAACATTGATTACGAGTATCATTATTTTTTTCACATTAACAATAGCACGCTTATATTTAATTTCTACTGGTAAGGCAATGTAAGATGAGGCACATAATGGAGCATACTTATTTATATTTACAGCCAAGTTTATAATCTTATTTAGCGCCCAACCGATATCTCTCACTTGAAATTCTTCCAACTTCTTCAGTAGCACTTGTCCCACATTCATCTCAAACCACTCCTTTAAATCTGTTTATTACATAATAAGTGCATTTTTTTTTGTGTTGAAGAATTTATCTTCTACTACAGGGGGTATGGGGGCCAGTATTGCGGGTGCTTATCGTGTTGCAGGTTGCCTACTCAGTATTAGGAACAGCCACCGTAACAGTAACCTGTATCATTGAACAGGCACCTAACAGTAACCTGTATGACTGAACAGCCACCCTAACAGTAACCTGTATGACTGAACCGCAGACTACTCTCACGTACAGGCAGTCTGGGAAAAGTTTGAACATGAGGGTGGCGGCCTAAACCTGTATGAACTGAACCGCTAGAATTATTGCAAAGAAAAACAATCATTTGTAGCTAGAAGTATACCCTGTTTTTCAAGTAGTTTTACAAGTTTGTATAGAGTGGAATTATTGCTAAGTATTAACAATCCGCTGTAATGTGTATTCAAAGTGTTCTAGAGGGAAAGGATTATTGCTAAGTATTTACCGTATCCACCACGGCTAATGATCATGCAGTGTGCGAGCATTATGTTAAAAACGTCTATGTATTTGCTGCTGAAAATCGACTATTCGAATAAATTTAAAAAAATGATTGTTAAAATAACGTTGAGTAAATCTATCTCATTTGCTGTAACTAATAATAGTAAAATTGTCTTGGGGAGATGTAATTATTCTCGAAGACTTACCACCACGGCCATTGATACCCCAATACCTGCTGTCTGCATGTATTCGGGAATGCAATTAACAAGTGAAAGCAGGCATAAGTCTTTCGGGGGTAGCAATTACTAATAATGAGTTTTCGTATACACCCATGTAGTATTAACGAGTGTGATCATGAGCTGAATGACGGGGTTAATTACTATTTCCACAATACAGCCATTATGATTTCACATTCATAATTCTAAAAAAAATTGCCCCACTAAGGCATCAGTGCGTCGTATATATACTGTCGAAGTACAGAGTATGGTCACTACAGTTTCCTCGCTTAGTTCTTACGTTCAACATGAATTCGTTCCGGTGATTGTGAGTGATGGAGAAGATGACATTATTGCTATTTCAAGGAGTGCAATGCTGGAGCAGGAATCTGTTTGGCTCCGATAGTGAAGACGAGTTCGCTGACGTCCCTCGTACGTACCACACAAGAGGTTTAGACCGACAGTGTGCTTGTCGTATGAATCTTCGTCATTGGAAATACTCGACTACGTATCAATGATGAATGATCTACGGGGAATAAAACGTAGACTGGTGAAAACGGTTGGGCGTGAGGACCGCATGCTGCTGACTTGTGGTAGGCTGCAGGGTACGCTAGCCGCAAATAGACAGCTAAGGTTGTCGGTCTATAGAATTAACGTGCGGTCTTTAAAGCCTCACGAATATATCATTTTATCTGAGGAAGAGATAGACCGTATATTGGAGAGTGAGGCTTTTCTAGCAACAAAAATAAAAATGTTAAAAGATCAAAGTGATGATCTACAAAAAAAAATATCTGGGGCTATTGCAGAGCTGTGCGGTACGCATAATTACAAAAAAATGTTAGAGGATTCTCTGCTCAAGGAACACATACGGAGAGAAATTTTAAATGTGGAGGACAATTTTCTAAATGATTGCTGGTCGGAAATGTACATATACTGTAGCTGTAAGGTGCACTTTGATGCAAAAACTGTATTATCACATATTAAGAGGACGGATGAGTTAGTTGTTACATAAAAAAATATTTCTACAAAATTTATTTGTTTTATTCATTTAAAATAATGTTGATACATCACCTTTACATTCCTATCGTTTAACATAAGATTGTTGTTACAAAATAAGTTTACAAATTCATACATTGCGTATCCATTTATCCTAAACCAAAAAAAATACTAAACAGTATTGTCCACACACTGTTGAAAAGTAATTCTGTAACTGTATAGTATTATATGTCCATCTTCGTGTGTTTCTACACATAAAATGTACGTGGTGGAGGCTGCATTTCCGTGGCGGTCTTCCATAAGAGTCAAAATATTCCCCATCGCCATTCCTATCGATGAAGATGGCGGTCCAATGTGTCCCGGGTTTTGTATGTACATCCGAATTGACTACAATTATACAAGGGTAGTTTACGCGTAGCGGTAGAGTGTCGGCAGCATAAACTCCGTAATGACCGCTTTTGAATTCTTTGCGAAGTATTATTTCAATAGTTGTAGAATTCATAGTTGCTGATTGTACCAATTTTTTAAAATGACGTTTTCACTGGCACATATCATACACGAATGAGCATACGGTATGCGACACTTGTGATTTCCAGTCTGTAGTTTCTTTATTGATGGACACCCCAACTCAGGTAAATCTTGAACGTCATTCCTCAGTTGTAGATTTTGCATTCGGTTCTTCTTTTCAGCGCCCTTCACAAATATGTTTTCTACAGCGAATGTAATAATACTGTGTACTATCTTAGTTAAATCCTTGTATTCCACGAAACCGTCGTCCCAGTCCAACCCATGGTGATAATCCCGTAGCCAGGTAGCTTGAGCACGCACGGCTGCCGACAAGTATTCTCTAGCGAATGGCGGTTTGAATAGGAAATTATGAAAATACTCGTTATTCAACGATATTATAGCTAGCTCTTTAATTATAAACTCTCTATCGCTACCATAAAAGCCTTGAATATCGATGATTACCATTTTCGTTCAAAGTTTAAGTAAAACTAACAGTTGCCCCCATAAACACATTTATTTATATTAACTGCTAAAATCTACAATAACATTTCTATTTTTATCTATTTCTATGATGTTGTCAAATTCAGCGTAAATAAGACAATTAACGGTTTGTGCAAATGCTTCTTCAAAATCCACATCAAGTCGTAGAGATCCATATGACGTGTAAATTCCAATGGGACATCATGTTGGCCGATAAGTCGGGCGTCAAGTCAAATGCAGCCAGACAAAAACCGTCGGGGTAATTTTCTCTGTCAATCCGGTTACCCTCGTTGGATAAGTGTATACCAATCCCCGAGAATAATGTATTGTACATTTGTACGTAAGACTTTTTGGAAAAATTTGGTTGTAACGGTTTGGCCGGTAACTGTTGTCCGTTCACGCATAATGCAAGATAAATAATTTTATAGTGATGAAAATTGAACGGATTACTACTATAATCCCCATTGAATGCTCTGCTTGGTACGAATGCTATAATGCATCTCTTTGGTAGCTGCCCCAGACAGATATTATCCATATACTTGTTTTGAATCCCCGATGCAATTGTAATGGCCCTACACTCGACTCTAGTAATCGAATATTTGGCGGTTGTTGTTGCAAGTGTAGAATTATGCGCTAACAGAACACTAGAGTTAATTTTCATTATACGCACCATTAGTGTAGCTTCTTTTATTTGAACTTTAAAATTTCCAGAATCAGCCTGTAAACTGAAACTGTCTCTTGAATGCACAAGACGCCGTTTATTAAAAATGTTTCTTGATTAAAGAAATCGACGTGTAAGTGGCCCAGCATATCAATATCGCTAATTAGTTCACTGTACACTTTACGCGTTACGAGTCCCTTATTTGCGCCACCAGTAAAATCGTCAAGTTTTCCGGCCGTGACAACATACCATAAGCCGGCGGTTAGATGAGATTTTTTAGCATCACCGCCATAGTTTAATAATGTTTCGATAGGCGTATGTGTTGTTTCGTGGCAAAACTAGTTTCTGATTTATATAAATATCAATCTGGCTTCAGAGCGAATGAAGCCAGTTATTTATCGGTGTTACGTTTTCATTCTCCTTCAGCTGGGTGTTGTCAGCCCTAACGACGCTATATCAGCATCATTAGTAGTCAAAAAGTTCTTTTATTTAGATGAAAGTCTCACAGTATTCCTTTCAAGTAGTGGTAAACAATGGCATCACTATACTCTTTCTCGGAGTCAGCTAAAATTATCAGCAACTCGTCAGTCATCGAGATACTTGTCATTGCTTGCCCTGAAATATAATTTTACAAATGTGATGAAGACTTTAACACAAATAATTCTGCTGACCACAAACAAAGAAGAAATGTTAAGAGCAAAAACATTTAGACGAAAATGTAAATCTTCTCGCATTTCTCTGTAATATTTTACAATCTGTGTATACCGTCTCAAAATTATTACAAACATAAAATGTTAATTTATCGATAGCCGGTCAGTTGCTGAATAATGTTTTGGAAAGTCTACAGGCATCAAGGAAACAGTTTAGTTTCTATAAAGAAAATGTTCATAGTAGATTTATTTAAGTCAAAAATTGATATTAAATGTTGATCCCACAAAGGGTTGGAATGATGACTTGAAACTTCAAAGTAAGGAAATTTATTCAAAAGTTCATACAAAAACTTGTGCCGACGTTTCGACCTTGAGGTATGAGGTCATTTTCAAGGCTTAATGGAAGATAACGAAGAACAAAATTTCCACGTGGAATTTACATGGAAGTATAATCAAAAAATTGTGAACAAAACATGTTCAATACAATTGAACAGGAGAAAAAACGTGTGAAATAGTAAAATTTAATAATAACAGCTGACCATGGTCGTCAGAATAAAAACGCAAATAACAAGACAGACAACATAGTTGTCTTGTCAAGTCAGAACTCAAGTTTTTGTATGAACTTTTGAATAAACTTCCTTACTTCTGAAGTTTCAAGTCATCATTCCAACCCTTTGTGGGATCAACCTTTAATATATAAAGAAAATGTAAAAAATGGCATTAATATAGGGAATTGAAACTAAATTTCAAGGCATACGCAAGAGTAAAGACAAAAGATTGGCTGGTGGGTTATGTGAGGATCAGAGGATTATAGTGCTGAACATCGATCTAAATCTGGATTTCAGCACTCCTGTCGTTCTCTCGACACAATTCCGTGTCCGGCAGTGTGATGTGACATACCTGGTTTGTTAATTTCTAACTGGATTTAATATCGGCGTTAATAGCAATGGTTCAAGCGGATAACCAGAATCTCCTATAAGTTACAACATGTATTGTGTATTATATTCCGTAAGGGCGCTGGGGCGCGCGCCACCCAAGACGCAAAGGGGAAAAAATAAAAATTAAATATTGTATTTTAGGCTAAACAATAGATAATTATATATATATATATATATATATATATATATATATATATATATATATTGTAACGCTACGACAATACCGGTGGCACCATCTAGCGAGGTGGGGAAACACCAGTGGCGGGTAGACGCCGGAGGATTGGCAACAACGCTAAGAAGCAAGAAGTCCGCCATAGAATGTTGTTTAGCAACGCGAGCAGAAGCCATGCAATTGTTTTATATCTATTTTGTTAAGTTTATTAGTGTAAATCCACAACCCACATTTATAATAAAGTGTATATAATATACCAAACGTTATAAAATTGGCGCCCAACGTGGGGCCTAATAAAAAGTGTGAACAAAAGAATAAAAAGTGCATGTGAAACGGGAAGTGTGAACGAGGTTACTTTTCACAAAATTTGCGCGTAACAGTAAGTACGCAGTGATTAACAAATACGTAATCACGCTCACAAATTTGTGCGTAACATAGTTAAATATTAAACGAAGTGTTTAACAAAAACCGTAATCACGCCACCCAAGAAAAACAAAATGGCAGACCAAACACCGGTCATTGCCATGACGAACGAACAGCTGACGCAGCTGATCGCAAGCATACAATTATCTCGCGACTCACCAGTACCAGCATCAGGGGTACATAGGGAAGAGTCAAAAACGGGTAATTTCGTAAAATGCAATGCACGTTTTGACGGCAAATCAGACTCGGACGTAGAAGCTTTTATAGATGCAGTTGAAATCTATAAAGACTGCGCAAACGTGAGTGACGAGAACGCGTTACGCGGGTTGCCAATGTTGTTACACGGAATCGCAGCGACATGGTGGCAAGGATTGAAAGTATCAGCAAGCTCGTGGAGCGATGCAATACAATCTTTACGCGACGCGTACGGACCACAAATACCGCCATATCAAGTATATCGGGAACTGTTTAAAATGGAACACTGTCTAGATACGCCAACCTACATATTCGTGTGTCGTGCTCACGATTTACTTGCAAAAATTCCCGACGCGCTTATAGAAAAAGTGCAAGTGGACATGATCTATGGACTGCTACATAGAAAAATTCGTAAAAGAGTGTTACGCGATAACGTGAAGTCGTTCAAAGACATTTTAGAAGCCGCGCGAATTGTTGAACAATCGCTAAAGGAATCGGAAGGCACGCAAAAATCGAAAGAGGATTTCAAGAAAGAATAAAACAAACCTAACGTACCGCAAAATAAAGAAAGACCGAAATGCAAATTTTGTAAGAAATTTGGACACCGCGTAGAAGAGTGTCGGAACAAGAAGAAAATGATGAGTGTACAGGCCAGCTCAACATCGGAGCCGAAAGAAACGCCAGTCACCCATACCGTTGAGAAGAAAGAAACCACCATCAAATGCTATGGATGTGGGGCTCCAGGATTTATAAGATCACAATGTCCTACATGTACTCCCAAGGTGCATGCTGATGCCGTGGAATTCTACAATCTCACCACGCAAGAAGATTATTTACGACATCTCAGGCCAGTACTACCCATAAAGATTTTAGGCGCAAATGATGTTGCTTATGCCGACTCCGGAGCACAAGCAAGCATCGCAGGACACACGCTTTACGAAGTACTGAAGAGAAAAGGATGTAAATTCAATGAGGATATCGTCCGAATTGCATACGCCGATGGGCTCAAGCGAAAGGAGAAAGTCTTGAAAACAACTGTAGACGTAAGCATAAAAGAACATGTAATAGCGACTACATTTATCATTTTTCCAGAATTGACCAGTAACAGTACACTGCTGGGAATAAACTTTATGGAAAAAGCAAATATCATAATCAATTCAGGTGAACGAACATGGTCGTTCGGAGAAGATCCTAACACAAAATACCAATATGAAGTAGAACCAACTAGAAGCAGAGTTGCCGTAAACGAAGTCACGGTAGCAAAGGTTCAACTTCGCGAAGATGAAGGAATCAAACTATCGGAAGAACAAAAGACGGAACTGAATTCAGTATTACTCGCCAACGCAACAATCTTCACGGCAGGGGGAGAGGCGACGAGTTATGCAGAACACAGGATCAACACAGGAGATCACGAGCCTATATATGTTCCACCATACAAAGTCTCCGCACACAACAAGGAACTTCTGAAGAAAGAGTTGGATCGGATGCTAGACGAACATATTATAGAGGAATGTGAAAGTCCATGGGGAGCACCCACTGTACTAGTACCCAAAAAGGACGGGGGTGTGCGAGTCTGTGTTGACTACAGGAAAATGAATGCAATTACAGTTAGTGACAGCTATTCTATGCCAAGGATGGATGAGTTACTGCAGAACGCGAAAAGGACACCATATATGACAACAATAGACCTACGAGCCGGTTATCATCAAGTAAAAGTAAGAGATCAAGACCGCGACAAAACTTGCTTTGTTACTCCTTTCGGAACGTACCGATTTCTTCGAATGCCGTTCGGACTCCGCAACGCGCCCGCGACATTTCAGCGCTTGATAGACAAGTTCAAAACAGGTTTGGGTGAAGCACGGGAGAACATAGAAAAGCAACAAGATCTACAGAAAACCAAGGTCGATCAAAGGCGACGTCCAGTAGAAACGTTTGTCCCAGGGGACAAGGTGTTGGTAAAAAGTCACGTCTTGAGCAATGCCAGCAAGGGCTTAAGTGCGAAGCTCGCACCCAAACGAGACGGCCCTTATCTCATCAAACGAGTAGTCACACCAACAACGACCGGCAGGACGAGTCAGCACAACCAATGATGCCGAAACGAGGTCGAGGACGACCACGTAAAGACAACAAACCAATCCCAAGTCCTGGTCCGCGCACGAGGTCGTCAGCTGCAAACCAGAGGGGGAGGGTGTAACGCTACGACAATACCGGTGGCACCATCTAGCGAGATGGGGAAACACCAGTGGCGGGTAGACGCCGGAAAATTGGCAACAACGCTAAGAAGCAAGAAGTCCGCCATAGAATGTTGTTTAGCAACGCGAGCAGAAGCCATGCAATTGTTTTATATCTATTTTGTTAAGTTTATTAGTGTAAATCCACAACCCACATTTATAATAAAGTGTATATAATATACCAAACGTTATATATTTATATATATATATATATATATATATATATATATATTTATATAAACATCACTGCCTTTTCCGTTTTAAGTTATCTCTGCCGAGGTTCAAGCATTGTCATGAATGAAACTCTATATTGAAATGGTTTGTTTCAGGAAAACGTCCGTAGAGCCTCCTGCAACTAATTCAGACGAAACGTGTAGGGGATTTATCCCCCCCCCCCCAAAGGGAAATATCGCCATGAGCTCGTCAAAACAAGACATCTCATTACCACAATGAGAAGAGGAGCCACGCCCCGTCCATATAGAAATTATTCCGGTATCCATCTGAGGGAAGTGCGAAATGTACATAAAAAATCTAAAGTACGCCGCCGACGATAAGTCATTTTTCGTCGCTCTGCAAAAAAGCAGTCCGCGAGGATATACCCAACTGAAAAAGTTTTTCTCTTTACCGTCTTCGCGCACACTTAGCAGAGCGTTGGAAAATGTTTCACTGAAATCCGGCATAACAGAAACAATATTCACCTACTTGAATGAAAATTCGATACTGAGAAGTCAGCTAGACAGATATTGCACTTTATTTTTTGACGAAGTTTCATTACGACCACTTTTACAATATAATAGTTTCGCAGCTCACGGACGGGTTAGAGAAAGTGAGCGACGAGATAAGTTATAAAATTGCAGACCATGCTTTAGTCTTCATGTTGCGTGGGTTGTATAAGTCATGGAATCAACCTATTGCATTCTACTTCGTACAATCCACAGCAAAAACATTATCCCTTAAGAAATGTATCAGGGAAGTCGTCACATCTGTACAAGAAAAAACGAAATTTGAAATAATTGCCTGTCAGTGATATGAGCAGTTCCAATCGATCGGCACTGCGGAGTTTGAGCGAAGAAAATGGCCGCCCCCAGATGATTTTATTTATACAATCCAGGGCCGTGAAATCATTCATATTTTTGATGCACCGCACCTAATTAAATATCTGCGGAATAACTTTCTGACGAAAGACATTACTTTTGGTGGAAATAAAACCGCTAAATGGGATTTTAAAACTTTATACGACCTGGAAGCTCTGAATGAAGACGGAAAGTTAACTGAACTCAGTAAGGACCACTTGGAACCGAAAGGAAAGAAGAAAATGAAAGTCAGCCTCGCTGTCCAAGTTTTTAGTCGGAGTCTATGCTGCATTGAATTTGTTATCGAACAGCGGTGGAATGCAGGCTCATGACACGGCAGCTTTCTGTTTATTCGTCAACAATGTGTCCCACAGTTTAAATTCCAGCGTAGTTGCTACTCGTCCTTTGGCTTGTCGGGTTAATGACGGGTGTGTTCACGAATTTTGGGCAGAAGCCAAAGTGAAATTGACCGGGCTAATTTTCACCAGAAACGGGAAAAAAGTTGCTGCTCCTCCTTGTGTGTGGTTTTCGGTAACTACAAGCCGAAACATGAACCAACCTGTCCCATTACCACAAGTAATGAACCATTCCTCGCTGAACCTAGTGACGCAGACAGATCCCAGTCCAGCAATACCTTATATGAGTTATCAACAAAAATCCGAGTCAACACCAGCGCATATGTAGCAGGATTTATCGGCCGCAAAGTCCTGGCACACGGCTTTCAGACATTTGTTGCCTTTTACACGACCAACACATGCACTGATTGCCATGCTTTCATCAAACTGAAAGATTATGGGACGAACCGAAGGTTATTAGTGTATCCCTCAGAAGAAGTGATACATATGGTGGATCACATCAAACAGAAGATTTTTTATAGTATTTCACAGCTACTAAACCAAGAGAACATTATCCGAACATTAATTGACAATAACATACGATATTATAAAATTCATGTACGAGCATGCCACGACCCTGAAGGTCAACATCCTGACTACGTTAAGTTATGTTACGCCAACACATTTTATTAAAATTGTTAATAAAAAATTTAAAAAAAGGATTTAATGATGTGGTGAATACATACTTAAGAATGTATGCAAGAATATAATATATCTGAAATTGTTTAATTTTTAAATAATTTATTTTTTTGTATGTGAATAAACATGTAAAACATAATTTGCGTTTTTTTTTTATTTTCAGGCTTCATTCAGCAGTGTAATAAAACAATGTTAATATTTTTATTTAATTTTTTATATTTATTTCGTTACATTTCAGCGCCTTGGATGAATCTTTTTTCTACTTTTATTTCATTTCATTACTGTATACTTAAACCGTACTATTCATATGGCCTGCGTTTTAATCCAAAATAACAGTTCGTTAGGAGGAATCTTTCGTAGTTAGCGCTGCGACTTCTGTCACAAAATTTAACATGGGAGTGTCACCTCTCTTTTGATAATTATCTCCGAGCATTGTGGCGCAAAAAATTGCGCCCAACAACACAAGATAGCTGACCCAGTATCATTTTTACAAACGTATAAGATCGAACCACTTCAGTTAATATACGCAAGTTCAACATTTAAGCGGGCGCTCGGGTTGAGCGCCCAAGATCACAAGAGTGTAGTCTATCAATTTATTTTCGAAGATACAGGATGTCTGTATACGAGATAATACGACATGGTACGAGCATGCCTGTTCACCGTTCGTAACGTTGTCCTGAACTTGTGTGCAATATAATATGTATAATTTCAACATTGGAGATATGTATTAAAAAAATTAAAACACAGTGCCAATAAAAAAACAGAACGCTTTAATGCGCCTGTGAAATATATATAATTTCATGTGAATGGCATTCGATTGTTCTTTGTTTATTCTTAACCCTATACCGCATCATGTGCCATTAATGCAACAAACATTTTTTTTTAATGTTTTAGCTAAATTTTTGTTGTAATTGCATAGCTGGCCGTTTCTGGCACATATAAATACTGCGTGCAATATATGCGCGATTGCTCTGACGTTTGGACAGCCAGCGGCGCGTAGGTTTGAGTTTGTTCTTGTCGAATTCCAGCCATGTACTAAAGTTTTTTTAAGTTTGTGGTTGTTTTGCGTCCAGAAAACGATTTATACGGCAAAAAAAATTATATTCATTCTATACTGATATTAGATATATCGTCAGGTGAGTACTATACATTATGATTACTAAAAGTCTCTAAAACAATCCAAAAAGGGATTGTCCCATATGTGGCACTTTATGAAGCTATGGACTAGCATACGACACATTTGTGTTTTATGCAGATATGGATACAAAACTATTTTATGGTGAAATGGGTGCCGTCCGAATATCAGATAGTATATCCAGTGAAGAATCTAATCTGGCCGATGAAGATGACAAAACAGACGATACTGGATCCAAATAGTGACGTTGAGGAGCGTGAAAATTTGCGAAACGATGCCGAGGAAATTATGATTCCTGCAACAACCTTAGATTCCTCAGATGATGATATCCCTTTGTCTAAAATATGAAGAACCAAAACGCTGATATCTCCTAATTGGGTAAAAGGTAATCTACGGAATTCTGTAAATGATTACTGGTTCTGAAGATTTGCCTACCTCAATTTCACAATTAGAAACTCCAGTCCAATTTTTCAAATTTCTGTTTCCCGATATTCTTATAGATTATAGAAAATATTATTGATCAGACAAATGTTTATTCAGTACAACAACGTCCGGACAAACCAGCTAACATAAAAACTTACGCAATTGAACAATTCATAGGAATTACTATTTATATGTCTATAATTCAGCTTCCTTCTACAAGACATTATTGGAATGCCAATATTGGTCATCGAGTAGTAAGCAATGTGATGAGCTGTAACAGATACGAAGAAATAAAACGTTTTTTTGCACTTCTCTAACAATGATGATAAGGATCAGCCTGGACATGATAGATTATTCAAGATCAGACCCGTTCTGAACTTTGTTCTGAGTGGTATTTCGGGATTCAGTTATGACTTTGATTTGTTTGCTGGTTCCCAAAGCCATACTGTACCGCCAGGGGCACCAAACCTTACTATGAGCAGTGGTTTTCAAATTAGCACATTCGTTACCAAAACAGCAACATTACATGTTGTTTTTTGATAATTGGTTCATCAGCGTACCTCTTATGATATATTTGGCTAACGAGGGTATTCTGCCATTGGGAACAGTAAGAATAAATCGTGTTCCAGGAGCTGTAACACCGGCGGAGAAAAAAATAAAGAAGAGCGGCAGAATTCATATGGTAGAGAAAATAGCCAATATAGACAATGTGGATATCATGGTTTGATAATAATATCGTTACTACACTGTTAACATATGCGGAAAGTGAACCCAAAGGAGAAAAAAGATTTTTCAAATAAGAAAAAGGCCATAAAATGATACCTTGCCCAAACAGTGTTCTGATTTATAACAACTACATGGGAGGCGTAGATATTCTTGATTCGATGTTAGAATTTTACCGCATAAAAATCAGGTCCAAAAAATATTATTTTCTAAATTTTTTTTCATTTTATTGATATGTCAGTCCTGAACTGTTGTTTACTAGCCAGAAAAGCTGAGAAATTTGATATGCCTCTTTTGGATACCAAACTGGCAATAGCAGACGCTCTATGCAAAGCAGGAAAACCAGCTAGACAAACCAAAGTGAGAAGACCATCAAGTAGTAACCTTCAGCAGCTGTACTAAAATAAACGAAACAAGGATTCGACTAAAGAAATACCCCAAGTAGACATCCGCAAAGATGGACTTCACCATTTTCCCTATTGGGATGAAACAAATAGGTCAAGATGCAAATATTCAGACTGTACAGGGAAAACATATAATTTGCACAAAATGCACAGTACCGTTGTGTCTCAATAAAGAAACAAAATGTTTTTTTCGTTTTCATACAGAATATTTTACCCTGAAAATATTGAACTAGTTTTACTCTAATGATACATACTTACCCGAATAAATGTGACAATTTAGAAGTGTAATATTTTGTTGTTGCATGATGTTCCATATTTGGCACAAAACATTATTTAAAAAAATCAACTTATTCTTTCTGCTATATTTTTTCAATATTTTTACATGAAAATAGGAATAACGTTTTCATTTAATAATTTTTTTGGACAAATACAAAAATTTATGCAGTATAAGGATAATTGTTCATCGAATAGTTTTGTTTGTTCCTATTTCAATAACAAACTATAAATAAATTTATTATTAATATGCGGGCTAACTTCACGAGTACCCCACCTATTTTAAAAAGTTATTCATATTTTAATGCATGACGTTTGTGCTATACTTGTTCTTGATTGTTCCAATATTAATTTTATTTGCTATTAAATTAATAATTAGTTATAATTTGACAATGGTGGGGCTAACTTCAGAGGAGCTCCACCGTTTTTATATTTTTTTTTATTAGCTAATGTTTGTTCATTGTTCTAACTTTGTGTGTTTGGTATGACACAATATAACAATAAAGCATACCAATAAATGAAACATAGCCCCTCCTGTAAGTAAAATAGGCTGTACAGCAATACCCCGCAATAACCGTACGGTTAGTCAGTTCCGGTAATATGCCGTACTATTTGAATTCGCACTAATTGGGATATATTATATATAGTAAAAATAATAAGTTTTAATTGTCGCAAATTGCGAGGTGTCATTGCATGAGACCACTGGTTTAATCAAGGAAGTCATATTTTGTAGAAGAAATGTAATTTTTACGTTTTGATTAAGGTCACAAAGACCACTTGGATGGCCTGGAGCATTAATAAAAATAAAAATGTAGATTTTTTAAAAAACCGTACTATATCGAATCCATACTGTACGAAGCCGCACTGTGCGGGGTATTACTGTATTGTTTTTATTCACACATATGTCAATTATTTGTTCTTCCGTTGTTCTTTATTTTGCCATAATGTTTATATTTGTAATTGTAAACTTCTTACTTGCCGTAGGATTGGAATTATACAATACAATTATACACGTGTTTTTTACCAAATATTCCGTTTACGATGAATATATTATTTATACTTAAGTAGTAAACAAAGATAACATGTACTTTATCTATTCTCTATATTAAAGAGTGTTTTCGGTACTTGGCATTACATATTGAATAAATTTATGGCGATGTGTTTTAAAGGTAATATAATAAAATGTAAATACACTCAGGTGCAATGAAAAAGGTCCACTTTTTTTTAAATTTTCTTGTTAATTACATCAGTTATATATGGATAGGAGTATTTGGCGAGCAATTGTTCGAAAATAAGGAATGAGAGGCAGTTTTCTATATAATATTAAATTTTTTGAGAGATTATAAGGAATAAAGGGCCTGCTACCCCAGTAATGGGAAAGGCGTGATGCTATGTATGTATGTATGTAATTACATCGTTTCTTTAATATTCCGAGTAAAAATTTATTCTTTTAGGATGAGGGTGCAAAAACCAGCGTATAGTACTTATCAGTTTGTTTAGTGGACAATAATAATAAAAAATTAAATTTTAAGATATGCGGCCTTTTAGCTCAAAATCTTCTATCGACATTATGCATACAGAATCAAGGTGCTTATTTGTTTCAACTGTTTCTTTATTGATTTGTTTACAATTTATTGTCACTCTTGTTGCAAATTTATATCATCATTATGGTTTTAATTGCAGAAAATTGTGCAAAAATTCTAGCTCTGCTAGAAGACGGAAGAAGTCAGAGGTATGTGGCCAGAGTGCTTCATGTCAGCGATTCGACTGTCCGGAGAGTAATTGAACGGTTTAGAGAGACCGGCAGAAATACACGAAGACGCGGATGTGGCAAGAAACGTAAAACTTCTACAAATGACAATAGATTTCTCGTTCTTCAAAGTCTGTGGCAACGCCATTTAACTTCAGTTCCGATTAATAATCAGCTTCGGGAGGTTCATGGTACACATGTAAGCGTTTGGACAGTTCGACGAAGATTACAAGAAGCTGGTTTGAAAGCTTACAGACCAGCTGCTGGACCAAAACTGCTCCCACGTCACCGAGTAGCCAGACTCCAATTTGCTCGTCAACATTTAAATTGGAATTTGGCACAATGGAGTTCTGCACTTTTTACTGATGAGTCAAGATTCTACCTACATTCACCAGATGGGAAAGAAAGAGTATGGAGACGAATAGAAGAACGATTTTCAGGATGCACATTCAAGTCTTGAGTTAACCATGGAGGAGGATCAGTTATGGCGTGGGCAGGAATATCCATGGAGGCCTGCACAGACTTGGTCGTCATTCCTGGAGGCTCGCTGAAGTCACAGCGATATATTGAGGAAGTTTTAGGAAATTATGTCTGTTCGTGGTGCTATTGGTTTTCTCTTAAATGATTGATAACACACTACACTTAAACTTTAACGTTTATTTCAACAGTATAATATGTACAACACACAAACATGTACTGATATAATGTGATTACATTACAAGTACTTTTATCTTGGCACGTTAGCTTTGAGTGGTTTAGAACAACTGAATTATTCCAGCCGATTACTGATAAAGTAAACTTAAATCCCACCCCCGAATAAGGAGGGATGCCAATCACAAATGTTTATACAAAACCAATTGCCCAGAAGATCTTGGAGACACCAAGGCTCAAGAAACATCTGTAAACAATTAAGCAGATGCTGGTACCGGTTCCAAGAATAAAGGACAATCCAATCTGCACGAACCATAAAACTATAATCTAAAACGTGCCCTAACTTAATATTACGGGCTTAAAACTAAATTAGTGCCTTGCCGGCTCATTACATACAAGCTATGGATAATTGGTAACACGTGTAAATTAACTAATATTACAAAATAAAAATATATACAGAAAACAAATTTGCTGTGCCAACAATGTCGTTCCATTTGCTCAATTTATCGGTAATTACTTTATTTTAATGCAGGATAACGCTAGACCTGGTGCAGCAAGATGCGTCAGTGAATACCTGGACGAAGTTGGTATAACAAAATTAAACTGGCTCGCTTGTTCCCCGGATGCAAACCCAATAGAACATGTGTGGGATATGTTGGGGAAGCGCGTTAGAAGTCGCGCAGTTGCACCAATCACTATTCAAGAGCTCCATGCAGCACTTCAGGAAGAATGGGATAATATTCCGCTAAATGATATTCGCCAGCTTATTAGTGCAATGGGTCGACGTATGCAGGCAATAATTAGGGCTAGGGGAGGCAATACGAAGTATTCAAATGTATTATGGAGATATTTTCATTTTCCTGTTCATATTGCACCTTGATTTTATATGTATAGTATCGAATAAACATTTGATTCAAAACGAACGAATATCTTAAAATTTAATTTTTGATTATTATTGTTCACTAAACAAACTGATAAGTACCATACGCTGGTTTTTGCACCCTAATAGTACCTTGCATCCTAAAAGAATAAATTTTTACTCGGAATATTAAAGAAACGATGTAATCAACAAAAAATTTAAAAAAAGTAAGTGGACCGTTTTCATTGCACCTGAGTGTATATACTTTAGTCATATCATAATTAATTTATATTATATTAATAAATATTATATACATAGAATACCTATGTTTGGATGAGTTTTTATTATAAATTTATTAAACAAATACAACACAAAAACATTCTTATGAAGAAAATGTAAGAAAAATTATGTGCATACATTATATAAAATAAAAGATGCGGTACAATATCTAGGACAATATTAACCTTTTTGCTTACATCATAGTGCATTTTCCAAATGTCAGACATAAGTTTACAATATGCTGCCACGCAATATTTTTAAATTTACTACGCTCGGCGAGTAGTGGCGGATGTTCGCCCGATAGTTGCCGACAGCTATAGTGGAGAGGGGAGTTGTTCGTTCAGTCACGTGATGTTGGATGTTACAATAGTTACGGAGGGCGCCACGCACTCTAATTTGTAATCCCCCACCAATCGGTCTCCTGCGCATGAGTGCGAATGCTAGGATCGGGGATATTCGGACGGAATCGTATGAACAAATAAAGATGCGTCGTTTCAACCAAACACGCTTAAACTTATATTAACAAAGGAAAAGTTAGGTATACAAATGAAAACAACTGCTTAATCTTAAATCTATATGGCGGTGAATGATCTTATACCTAAATAACCCGAATATGAATAATCAATGTAAAATAACAAACAGAACAATAATAATAATAGTAATAATAATAGTAATATTGAAAATTAACAAAATTATGAATGGTGAAGCCGGGTGTGGTGCCTATGATTGGGGATGGTGTGGGGGAGGGGGGCTGTCTTTACAATATTGTCAAAGTCACGAATGAGTTAAACGGAAATGTACTCATCTGAGACCACGTCGCTCAGGGGACAATTGAATACCGCGAACGGATCAGCGGGGACGTATCCAGTAAAGCCGCCTCGCCTCCACGCCTCCTCGGATGATTTCGGCTCGAAAACGGGTTCTCGGGATTTTGAGGGGATGTTGCTCCTCACGCAAAGACACGTGTGTCGCGAGAGTCGGAAATGCGCAAAAATAATTACGCTCGACAGCGACTGATTGCGAACACACTTGATTTCTGGCTCATCTACACTATTATCTGCTCTACAGAGCGCAATCCGGATCCTCACAAAACTACTCCCTTTAAGGGAAGAACGATAAAAACATGTGGATCACGGAACAAAAGAAAACGTGAAAACCAAAAACTGTCGTCTGAATCTCGAAACTGTTCGACACCGAGTGTCTCGCTAATTTTTCCAAACTTAAAAACAAAAGACACGGTTCGAGGTCACAATCATTAATTAAGTGATACTGACTTCACTTCTGCCTCAACTCGCCAATTTTAGTTTGCCGCCAAAAATAAAAAAGAACGTAACAATGCAATATAGTCACTGAAGCCATGTGAAGCAGTTTGTAATTGTTCTGTCAAAAATTGTCTGTTCCTGGGAATTCACCTAATTTAAATTTCCAGGCCTGTGGTCGTGAATCCTTTATATTAAACAAATTTTGTTCATAAATTACATTAGGTTCTATAAATATGTGTGAAATTAATTCATAACTAACAACGTGACGGAATCCTCTATTTTTTCTATGCCACCGTCCAATAAACTTTAACATTGATAGATACTAGTAATATATTTTTTACACGTCCGGGAGTAGAAGTCGGTTTCTATGGCGTCAAACGCGGGACAGAAATGAAGCATTTACTCCCTAGGGACGAAAACACTTTTCATAAGGGAGTTTTTATTATAACAACGGTTTTTGTAAATAAATGTGTGTTGTCATGGTACGCGTTGCATGGAAACATTTCCAAAGGCTTCTAAATATTGCAATTTCGTTCCGATTTATTATAATTCATTATTTATGAAATTAAGTGTTTCTACTCCCGAACGTAGAAAAAATAGTATATACACCTCGGGAGAGACCACCATTTTTCCCTCGATGTATTTGTAGCCCTCTGGCTTCGCCCTTGGGCTTCAAACTACACCTCAGGAAAAATAAGTGGTTTCTCTCCCTTGGTGTATAATGTACTATTTCTTCATTTTCTCACTTATCATTAGAGCACTTGAATATAAGGAATCCGCTATGTGCATCTTCGAATAAATAAAAAAAAGAACAATAATATTTGTTGAAAAAAGAGGACATGTTCTGCTTAGAAGACCTGTTGGCAACCCTATCTTCGAATAACTTTTCTATAATAGATTTATTTAAGTCGAAATATAATATGAAAGGATTTATCCCCAAAGGGTTGGAATGATGACTTCAACTTCAGATGTAAAGAAGTTTATTCAAAGTTCATGTAAAAACTTATGCCGACGTTTCGACCTTGAGGTATGAGGTCATTATCAAGGCTTATAGGAAGAAGCGAAGAACAATATTACCACGTGGATTTTACATGGAAGTAGACACACAAAATTGTGAACAAAACATGTTCAATACAATTGAACAGTGTAAGAAAAACGTATGAATGTAAATTTAAAGTAATAATAACAATAAAAACCTGACCATGGCCGTCAGAGAAAAACGCAGAAAAACAAGACAGACCACATGGTTGTCTTGTCAAGTCAAAACTTAAAAAAAAAAAAAAAAAAGAAAAAAAAAAAAAAAAAGTTTTGACTTGACAAGACAACCATGTGGTCTGTCTTGTTTTTCTGCGTTTTTCTCTGACGGCCATGGTCAGGTTTTTATTGTTATTATTACTTTAAATTTACATTCATACGTTTTTCTTACACTGTTCAATTGTATTGAACATGTTTTGTTCACAATTTTGTGTGTCTACTTCCATGTAAAATCCACGTGGTAATATTGTTCTTCGCTTCTTCCTATAAGCCTTGATAATGACCTCATACCTCAAGGTCGAAACGTCGGCATAAGTTTTTACATGAACTTTGAATAAACTTCTTTACATCTGAAGTTGAAGTCATCATTCCAACCCTTTGGGGATAAATCCTTTCATAATAACTTTTCTACTAAGGATGCTACATAAATATTACAATAAACGATAGCAGGGCCGGTTCTGTCTATTGTGCAAGGTGTGCACCGCACACGAGCGGCCATAATAAGGGGGCAGAAAAAAATCTATTAATTGTGTTTATTCTATCGATTATACAGTGTGTCTCAGTGACTACCAGACAGAGCAAAATTAACATTGGAAAATTATATAAGGATCCACTATTGGCTTGAGCTATATATTCTTTCTGAGGGGCCAAAACAAAAGATTTAAAACAAACAGAAACTTACTCCTGTCAAATTATTTTCATATTACATAATTATTTAAGTTGTTTTAATTTCTTTTGTCAAAACTTCATAAATCTTGAATATAAGCAAAATTTGTTCCAGGAAGGTTGGAATAAAGACAAGCAGTTCTAGATGTGCAGAACAGAGTTGCCAGTCCATGTATTTTGACTCGGAGACTCCGGAAATTTAGTCCATTCTCCGGGCTCCGTGCAAATTTAAAAACCTCCGGAAAATAAAAAATTATTCACTTATAGAAATTAGAAATTTACAAATAAATACTCATATTTATTTAGATCGACTAGTGACAACGCCAAATGGATTTAAATTCAAACACAGAATTAACTCTTCCAAAGAAAATGTTGAAAAGTGCGTCGTATAAGTGCGTTGGTATAGGTTTGACATAAGCCGTTGTTGTTTATTATTTTTTGTTTTCCTTGTTGTTATGTTACTACGTTGTTATTAATAAATAAAACAGTTTTTTGTGTGTATTAGAGCTAATTGCCTGTATAATATCTAATTGTGTAATAATTAAATGTGTTATACTAAAATAAAACAACAGGTTATGGGCCCAGGAAACAGGAAAATTCTCTAATATCTCGTGGAGTATTTTTTTCGAGTGAAGAAAATAAGTTCGGCGTGCGTCAGCCGGTTGCCAGTCTCGTTGAGCAGCTTGGTCGTGTGAGTTCGTCGTAATTCAAATAGTCAGACCATTGTTGTACACGTGCATCAGCGTGGAATTCGCGTGAATTCACAATGAGCGAATCATGCAAGTTGCGATTGCACACAAATTGAACGGTAGCAATTACAAGCTGTGGAAATTTGAAGTGGATGCGATTTTACGTGGAAAAGGATTGTCGAAATATGTATGGGATACTGTAGCAATTGATGCGTCATCGGCACAGGTAGAAGCCTTCAGTATCGAGGATGGCAAAGCTATGGCTATTTTAATTTCGTCCCTGGAAAGCGATGAAGCGCAAAATGTACTAACGTGCACTACAGCGAAGGAAATTTACGATAAACTTGGTTCAATTTATGCTAAGAGAAGTGAAGTAAGTGTCATGACTCTCTATGAAGAGTATTTCGCCTTGAAGATGGCCGAAGATGACTCGGTGACAACGTATGTTTCGAAAGTTATGAAACTCGCGGCACAGATTGAGGATCAAGGAGAAAAACTGTCGGACAACATAAAAATGTCAAGAATTATCAGTAGCCTGTTGCCGCGTTTTCAGAATTTCAAAACTGTATGGTATAACATCAAAGAAGGGCGCGACCTAAACAATCTACTGTCCCGTCTGCGACAGGAGGAAGATCAATTGAACAAGAACATTGACGCTGATAGTGCAGCCTTCGCCGTACAAAAGAAAAGAGTTCCGATCGCTGAGCAAAAGAAGACTACAAAATGTCATAATTGTGGTGGAACAGGGCATTGGTATCGCGAGTGTCCACAAAAATCAAGGAAAACTAACGCGGATAAGAAAGATCCGGTTGCATTCGTGGTGATACCGAGTGAAATTCAAAGCGTCGCACTAAGGGATGCGTGGACTGTTGATTCGGGTGCGTCACATCACATGACAAGTCGAAAAGAATGGTTTTGTGAGTTGAAAGAAAATCTGACAGAAAGATATGTTCGAGTCGCAAGTAATGAGAGACTTACAATCCGCGGGCAAGGCTTGATACGTATGTCAATGTGGAATGGTACAAGTTGGAAAGAGTGTGTTTTAGAAAATGTGTAGTACGTTCCTGGCCTTGGACCGAACCTTTTTTCAACTGGTACAGTAACGTCGCGAGGTTTTGTAATGGTTGAGAAAGAACGTGACTGTGAATTGCGGTATCCGGATGGTACAATTGCAGTGGTTGGTGTCAAAGATAGTCTGAACCAATATAGACTCGTTTTTCGTCTTGAAGAAAGGGCAGTGGCGAGCAGTGCAATAGCAACGTCACTTCGCAAGTGGCATCAGAGACTTGGACATTTGGGCGTGAATGTGGTGAAAAACATGGTGAAGAATAATGTTGTGGATGGTGTATCTTTCTCAGATAAAGATACATTCTTCTGCGGAGACTGTGCGATAGGACAAATGCATCGAGTTTCCCATCCGTCAACGGAGGATCGTGAGTGTCTACCTGGCGAAAGGTTTCGTGCAGATATCTGTGGTCCGATGAATATCGCATCAGTAGGAGGTTACAGATATCTTCTCGTATTCAAGGACGAAGCCACGAGCTTCCGCTATGTATATTTTCTGTCACATAAATCTGACACCAGCAACAAAATCGGTGATCAGCTCAGAGCAGCAGAAGTGGTGACTGGACGCCGAGTGAAATCATTCCGAACAGACAATGGTTTGGAATTTGTGAACGAGAAGATAACTAAACTGCTACAAGAGAGAGGTGTGAGCCATGAAAGGATATCTCCATACACGCCGGAACAAAATGGTCGTGTGGAACGTGAAAATCGCACAATTCAAGAATCAGCAAGGACAATGCTTCTAGCAAGTCGATTAAAAATAAGTTTGTGGTCTGAAGCGGTCCGAGCTGCTGTGTATATTCTGAATAGAACTCCAAATTCTCGCAACATGAATAAAACGCCTTTCGAGCAATTGTTCGGTATGAAACCGAATCTAAGTCACCTAAGAATCTTCGGCACAGAAGCGTACGTTCATGTACCAAAGGAGCTCGGACGAAAGAATTGGGATGCGAGAGCAAAAAAGGTATATCTTGTAGGCTACGAGTCAACATCGAAAAACTATCGGCTGTACGATCCAATAAAGAATAAAGTAATTGTCAGCTGTGATGTTCGCTTTAACGAAGAAGATTTAGCTGGAACTTTATTGGAAGCAGAAGGAGTACAAATTTTTGCCTTTGATGGGGCAACAAAAGAACAGATTGTAGAACAACAAAAACAGGATCCCGAATGCGTCGAACTAGAGGGTGAAATCAACTGTGAAGAAAAGAAAACAACTTCCGAGGTGTTTGCTGAGACTTCTGAGAGAGAAGAACGTTACAATCTGCGACCTTTCATCTACGAGCCGGATAGGTATGAAGCTGCAGGCAACTGTGCCATTATCGAGGAAGTCAACACGTATGAAGAAGCGATTAACTCCAAGGACGCAGTCAAATGGAAGCAAGCAATGAATGAAGAATTTGAGGCCTTAGAGAAGAATGAAACTTGGGAGTTAGTACCTCGACCGACTGGACGAAGCACTATCACGTGTAAGTGGGTTTATAAGGTAAAACCTGCAACAGGCACAAATGAAGAAAGAGCAAAAGCTCGTCTAGTAGCGAGAGGGTTTACTCAGCGCGAGGGAATAGATTATACAGAAGTTTTTTCACCTGTTGCACGATATGATTCGCTGAGAATCATGTTGTGCGTTGCAGCAAGAGAAAATCTGGAGATTCTTCAGTTTGATGTAAAGACGGCGTTCCTGAATGGTGAGTTGAAGGAAGAAATCTTCATGGAACCTCCTAAGGGTCTCGACGTTGGAACTGAAGGACTGGTGTGTCGTTTGAAGAAGGCACTATATGGTTTGAAGCAGGCTTCGAGAGCTTGGAATAAAACATTCACTAATTGTCTGAAGAAATTTAACTTGCAGTCAAGCGCGGGGGATCCGTGTGTGTTCTATGGAACAGTCGATGGATACGAGTTGTACTTACTTCTCTATGTGGACGACGGTCTAATACTATCCAAAAGCAGCGAGGCAATTCATCAATTACTGAACCACATGAAGAGGAGTTTCGAGATGACCATTGGCAGTTGTCAATGCTATGTGGGCATGGAGATCAGAAGAGATCGTGGCAAGAAGAAAATATACATTGGACAACAGACGTACATCAAGAAGCTGGTACGGAAGTACAATTTGGAAGATGCAATCCCAACCAGTACGCCAGCTGATGCACATGTGAGACTTATGAAGCAAGAAGATAAAAGTAAAGTGAATTTTCCATATCGTGAAGCAGTGGGTTCACTTCTGTATGCGGCGCTGGTATCCAGACCCGACATTGCATTTTCAGTGGGAGTCGTCAGCCGTTTTCTGGAAAATCCGGGAACTGAACATGTGACAGCAGTTAAGCGTATTCTGAGATACTTGAAAGCGACATCGGATCTTGGGATCGTATTCGATACAGCAGAACCGCTGGTTGGATACACAGACGCAGATTTTGCAGGTATGGAAACACGCCACTCTACAACTGGTTTTGTGTTTGTCATGGGTGGTGGACCAGTAACTTGGCGTAGCCAGAGGCAAAAGAAGATTGCATTATCAACTACCGAGGCAGAATATGCAGCAGCCTGTGAGGGAGCACGAGAAGCCCATTGTATTCGAAAAATACTCAAAGATATCAACAAAGAGTTGGCTAATCCGACTCCCCTGTACATCGACAATCAAAGCACTCTGAGACTGATTAAAAATCCCGAAGTGCATGCCAGAACAAAGCATTTTGACGTGGAGTTACATTTCACTCGAGAGGCGAACCAGTTAGGAATCATTACAGTGGAACACGTGCCTAGCAGCGAACAGCTGGCAGACGTTTTTACCAAACCACTGTCGAGAGACAAATTTGCTAGAAATATCGAAACTTTGAACATTGTGAGTATATACGACGAGTGGGAGTGTTGAAAAGTGCGTCGTATAAGTGCGTTGGTATAGGTTTGACATAAGCCGTTGTTGTTTATTATTTTTTGTTTTCCTTGTTGTTATGTTACTACGTTGTTATTAATAAATAAAACAGTTTTTTGTGTGTATTAGAGCTAATTGCCTGTATAATATCTAATTGTGTAATAATTAAATGTGTTATACTAAAATAAAACAACAGAAAAATAAACAAAAAGTACGACACAACGTTTCAAGATGTATGGCTTAAATTGCCAGAATATAAACAATGGTTGACGAAAACCAATAATTATGCAGCTTATTGCCGACGGTGCAAGATTAATATTTATTGTTCAACATGACGAAGAAAAAGCTGTTAAATCTCATGCAAACAGCAAAAAACATCGCAATTTCGTCTTGTCATCTTGGTATTCTACAACAAACACTAACCAAAATTATAACAGAAAAGTACCTATTGCAGAAGCAGAACAAGTTTACCACAGTGCAATTCATAATCACAGTTATCTAAGTTGTGGTGTGGTATTAAGTTGTGCAACAAAGTGTACGAAGATTCTTTGGTATCAAAAAAAATTAGTTGCGGTCGAACAAAATCTGAAGCAATTGTTGAAAATGTTTTGGACCCAGAAGCTATAGAACTTGTATGAACAGACCTATTAAATGAAGATACTGTAGTTTTCTCGATTCAATCAGACGCATCAAAGAAAGGAAACAGGAAGATGTTCCCTCTAGCCGTAACTTATTTTTCAAAAAGAGAAGGGACAAATTACTGGATTTCTACGAAGAAGACTATGAGGATTCGTTATCTATTTTAAAACAAATTGTAGCATTTTTAGAAAAACATGGATTATCAATCACCAATGTTGCTTCGTATTCTGCCGACAACGCTGCAGTGAACTATGGGCAAATCTGTTTATCAAAAATTATTAGAGGCAAATCCTCGAATTTTAAAACATAATTGCAAATGCCACATTATTCAAATGGCGGTAAAAGCTGAAAATATAGTACTAAAAAAATATTTTGATATTGATTATAAATGCAATATATGCAGAATTTTCATGCAGTACTACGAATGTTGGAGAATTAAAAGATTGTTTTAATTTTTTTTAATTAGACTATTCACAAATGTTAAGAATATTCCAATTTGATGACTTAGTAGTAGTATATGATGGGGGGATTCCAGCCATCCCGTGCAGGTGTCCGTCGCGGTGTAAGAGTATGGCGCTAATATGCAGGTGTTTAATTAGATGCAGGTGTTCATTAATTAGATGCAGGTGTTCGGGCGCCAGGCGTCGAACAGTATGGAATGTTTATTTAAATCTGTGGTGGGTTGAATATATATATATATATATATATATATATATATATATATATATATATATATATATATATAGATATATATATATATATATATATATATATATATATATATATATATATACTGCACGTGTAACAATACAGGTGCATATTAATTAGATGCTGGTGTTCGGCGCCCGGCGTGGAACAGTATGGAATGTCGTGGCGGACTATATATAGGCGCCAGATAGCACGTGTGGGATCATGCAACAGTGCAGGTGTTTATTTAAATCCGGTATGGGTAATGGTGGCTGTGGGATACTAACTAATTAAATGAAGTGTGTGTGTGTGTGTGTGTGGAGCGGGATAATTTTTAGTATCTGAAATGCAATGTTTATTTAAATCTGTGTGTGAGGGTGGACCCGATCAACCCTTCTCCTATACCTGTGGTTAACGACGGCGCGGATCTGTGTTTCTAAACATTTTATGATGATGATGAAGGAAACATGTCTCTCTCTCTCTCTCTCTCTCTCTCTCTATATATATATATATATATATATATATATATATATATATATATAGGTCTTCACATGTATGTGCAACAATAATTGTCCGGTACGTGAACATGGCTTAAATAAAAAGTTTATTTAAATCCGATGTGGGTTATATATATATATATATATATATATATATATATATATATATATATATATATATATATACATATATATATATATATATATATATATTAGCATCTGGGGATATATGTGTTCAATAGTGGTGGGGTTAGTGGGATATATAGTGGGCGAGGGTGAGGAACCCATACTCGAAACTATCTTCGCCAGCACTAGCAGCAACAACACGCATTTACGTTCACCAGCGTACCTAATGGTAAGCGTATCTATTGGTAAGTATACCGAGTAAATTCAATTTGCGTTATTCGTAATGTATATGTTTATAGATCGAGGGGGAAGGATGGAAAAAATGAACGCAATCGGTCTATTGAAGGCGGGCAAGCCAACCAAGAAGCTGTGTGATCTTCCGCTCGATATTGCACATCCAATCTATGAGTTTAAACTTGTAAAAACAAAGTTTGGTCAGAAGCTCCTGGTGGTGCTGGGAGAATTTCAAGTGTACCTACCCGCTCGGTTCGCCGTGATGACAGAGTCTGACGTGGTCGAATTAAACAAGAGTTGCCCGACAATCGGGCTGGTGTACCGTGGAAAGAAGGAATGCTCAAAAGAACGGATGGCGCATTGTGCTGAATTTGTTCATGCTACATAATGTATACTTATGTGTGTGTGTGTGTGTGTGTGTGTGTGTGTGTGTGTGTGTGTGTGTGTGTGTGTGTGTGTTTGTAATATAGAGAAATAATAAATTAACTATTTAAAAGATATTGTCTATTCTATCTCTGGGTGTGTGTATGCGGGTGTGTGCGGGAAATACAATGTTTAACTATAAGAACAATTATGTATGTCTGAGGATAAAATACAGTGTTCAGCTTCTGTTTCAAACTTTGCGTGGTTAACTAACGATTCTTTACTGTTTAAATATATAGACAATTGAAGGGCTTAGAACCATAAGGGTTTAAGTGCAGAAACATACATTTAAAGATATCGGTGGTAAAAGTTTTTTCATTTAAAATCAATTATGAGTATAAAAGTTTTAAAATCAATTATGTTGGTTTCATAGAGAGCACGCACATATTTTTTCTGCATCTTAATAACTATTATTTATAACAGACTCCCCACTTTTTACTTTCTTATACATAGTATAAGGAAGTATAGGAGTCGTGAAAAATTTCGTGGGTTAACAGAAGACATTTCAAGTTACAAAAACACTTGTTTCCTTATACCGTCAAACAAATTGGAGTTTTATCTACCATTTGCATCACTTTATTCAATTTCTCTTTAATATGCACAATTATGTTGTGTCTGTGAGGAGATTGAAAGAAATACACAGTTTAAGTATAAGAACATTTATTAATTCTAATTTACAACATAAACGTTGTATGAAGACGGGCAAACCGACCAAGAAGCTATGCAATCTGCCGGTTGATCTTGCACACGCGATCCATGAGTATAAACTTTTGAAAACAAAGAAATACGGTGTTTAAATATAAGAACATTTTTTATTCTAATTTACATTCTTACAGGGGAGTGATGAAAAAAATGGGTGCATCGTCGGTCAGCGATGAGAGTGGTTGATAAGACACCCATTCACCGTGTTCGAGATGCTTGTCTGTGTAGGGCAAACACGAGTTTACATGTAAAATGCCATGCTGATTATCCGGAAATGTCTCTGCGGCATTATTTATTTTATTTATTTTTTTGTTAGTTCGGGGAGTAAGGTAAATATCCTGATCCATATTTGTTTTAAATCCGATGTCGGTATCCACGAGTTAAATTTATTAGGATTCACGTGCACTTGTCTTCCGGCGCCGTGACCACGTCCCGCTATTATTTTATCTATTTGAAATTCGTATGCGTCTGTGACAAGTTGTAATTCTGGTCCGTAGAATGGTACCGTCAATATGTTCCCCCCGTTTAGATCTTCACACAGCGGCCACGCTTTATAACACGTACAATTTTAAAACTTCTGTATTCCAATTATTTTCATTGCTTTTCTCAAAAGTCCCCTTCACCTTACTTATCCGTACAAAATCACCAACTTTAAAGGTATTTTTACCTGTGTTGTTGTTGTTGTTGTTGCTTGCTTTTATATCGGGGTTTTTCGTAACATAGTATTTAACATTGTTTTATCTAGATATTTTTGTACAATAGTCGCGGTACATTCGGTCCCCCTGTCCGTTTGTAAATACAGTGGTTTTCTATTGTTGTTTAATATTTTCGAAAATGCCTCAACCGCCTCGTGTACAACGGGGCGACCCACACATGTTTACTAAACACATCTATAACACACACACACACACACACACACACAGTATGTATTTGTAACCGTCGTTGTGCTGTGACATATCATCTTTCGTGAATGTTTCATAACGTGATTAGTTAGATTTAAATAGACTTGATAAACCGATACTCGTAAGAGGACCAAGAATCAACAGTAAAAATGCACCACCCTTCTGTTTTCTCTTCTTCCGCCCACCACCGCTAGCACGCTGTATTAGTTTCCGTAACACGTTTTTAGTGCCACCCGTTGTTTACTTGAGAGCGGTACAATAACATCACTGATATACTGTTTACGTATTACTTTCAATTTTGAGAAAAAAAATACTGTTTTAAAAACACAGCTAAATAATACAGATATAAGTAATTAAAAAATAAATAAACAAATAATTTTGTAATACTTAGTGTATATCAGAAACGTTACTCGCCTGTTTACTCGCCTGTTTGTTGCTTGCTGACGGTGAGTGTGTGTTGTGAGTGGTCGCGTGCGTTTATGTTTTGTTACGTCAACGTAGAACAAAGTGTTTTGCCGTGTGAAAAATGGCGCGTTTTCAACGTTCTATTAAATCGTTCGACAATGTTATATCGGGAATTTTGGTAACATAGTATTTAACATTGTTTTCATTTTGATATTTGTGTACAATAGTCGCGGTAAATTCTGTCCCCCTGTCCGTTCGTAAATGCAGTGGTTTTCTATTGTTGAATATTTTCGAAAATGCTTCAACTATACCCCGACATTGCTTCGTGTACAGAGGGAAGGCCCATCCACCCACACACACACACATGTTACTAAACACAACTATAACACACAGCGTGTATTTGTAACTGTCGTTATGTTGCGACAGAGCGCGCATCCGACCTGCCATAGTTCAGCAATGTTCGAAATTCTGTGAATTTTCTACGGATCGCTTTGTGCGGTTTGACCGCTTAACCATTTTACCTGCGGCGCACTTATGTCACCTTTCACGGGCACGCGCCAGAGCTGAGTCGTAATAGGTGCGAGGCGAGTTTCTTGTTCACGGTGATTAGAATTTAAGTTTCTTCCAATTCTCAAGTGTCTGTCTCCTCCGCCGCCTCTCGCTATGTTTTTTTTTTTCTTACGAGTTGCACCTGTATTTACTTACTACCGGAGTGGATTCGTAATCTGCGTCATATTTTTTTTTGTTCAGTACTGGTGTTAGCGATTTCCCCGTATGCACTGATTTTGTTTTTCACAATCACGACGTATCAACATGTAAATAGCCATTGAGAAAGTATGTATACATATGTAATAAGTTAAAAAGATTCGATGATCGGATTGACCGCAGGCCATGTAAGCATCAAATAAACGTATCCAATGAAACTCTAATTTTCCCTGACTGGCGTTCTGACATCACTCAAGGCGAAACACTTTCTATAAAATTATATCAACGACATCTTTCACATTACTAAAGAAATCTGTCTCTTTATATATATACATATATATATATATATATGTATATATATATATATATATATATATATATATATATATATATATATATATATATATATAAATGTATACAATACCCTACATCTTCATGAAACACACTTTTTTTTGTAATTTATTTTCATAGCTTTTCTCAAAAGTCCCCTTCGCCTACAACTTTAAAGATATTTTTACCTGTTGTTGTCGTTTACGGTGTGCCGCTCAGAGACACTTGTAAAATATTTTCGTGTTTCACCTGCTTTGGCGTCTTTTCTCTATCAAGCGACAGAAAAATAGTACATATAGAAGAAAAATGTTATTTACAAAATAACAAAATGCAGAGCAATGATGACTATTACAGCCAGGACATCTCGCTGGTAAACTGTATGTACATGTAGTGTACATTACACTAAAGTTTTAACTTAATGAAAATTACAAACGTATAAAATACAGGGCAATGGTGACAGCCAGGGTATCTCGCTGGTAAACTGTATGTATATGTTGGACTCGCACAATATGAGCACTAAAAAATATAGATATACAGAAACTGATATAATTATACGCATTGCTATGCATGATCTCGAGGGTTCTTAAAGTACACTATATAGTTACTATTTAATGATATATCACGCGTCCCCTTCTTCTTTCTTTGGTAATTTTTGGTTATTTCTGCTTGATATTACTATGCATACAGCTATATACATATTCCACAGGCACACAGGACATGTTGTGTCAGGCAGACCCTTTTGAAAAGTTATTGAAAGTTTAGAGTACAACGGTTACCATTCATCGTAATACCATGTTATATTGAAATTTAACATCACAAACATCGGATATATGTTTTAGAAAATTAACTACAAAGTACGACTTCCCACAGCCAGAGGGGCCTGCTACAATTGCAGAGAAGGGGTGTGATTCGGGGGTTTCATAAATAACAGCACTGTTATACTCTATTTTATTTTCGTATTACATTTATTAATGTTGAAAAAAGAAAAAAGTTACAAAAAAAAACGTGTTAATATTTTAAACCAAATAATATAAATAACGTAATTCAAACTAATAATGAATAAACACGAAAAACGTATTTATATTCTAAAAATGAATATACACGTAATTAAAAATAATAATAATAAATAAACACAATGAAATTTATACAAAAAAAAACTACAGAAATTTTAAAATAAGGGGTTTCGTAAATAACACCACTGTTATACTTTTTTACGTATTACATTTATTAACGTTGAAAAAAGAAAACGAAAAAATTACAAAGAAAAAGTGTTAACATTTTAAACTAAATAATATAAATACATTACACTAAAGTTTTCGGGGGTTTCATAAATAACAGCACTGTTATACTCTATTTTATTTACGTATTACATTTATTAATGTTGAAAAAAGAAAAAAGTTACAAAGAAAAAAGTGTTAACATTTTAAACTAAATAATATAAATACATTACACTAAAGTTTTCGGGGTTTCATAAATAACAGCACTATTATACTCTATTTTATTTACGTATTACATTTATTAATGTTTATAAATAACGTAATTCAAAATAATAATGAATAAACACGAAAAACGTATTTATATTCTAAAAATGAATATACACGTAATTAAAAACAATAATAATAAATAAACACAATGAAATTTATACAAAAAAAAACTACAGAAATTTTAAAATAAGGGGTTTCGTAAATAACACCACTGTTATACTTTTTACGTATTACATTTATTAACGTTGAAAAAAGAAAACGAAAAATTACAAAGAAAAAAGTGCTAACATTTTAAACTAAATAATATAAATACATTACACTAAAATTTTAACCTAATGAAAATTACAAAATACAGGGCAATGTTGACAGTCAGGACATCCCGCTGGTAAACTGTATGTGCATGTTGGACTTGCACAATATGAGCACTGAAAATATAGATATACAGAAACTGATATAATAAACACAATGAAATTTATACAAAAAAAAAAACTACAAACGTTGATAATTGCACAGTTTCTCACGATCCAGTCACCCGCGTATCTTAATTACAGAAACCACTCATCGCGCATCCTGACCACCCCTAATTGGAAGGCTGATCAGGGACGAATGCATCTTAATGTCTCATATATATATATATATATATATATATATATATATATATATATATATATATATATATATATTGTATTCACAGGGTGCATACAGAGACATCAACTTAAAAATAACATACACACATATTACAAAACAACACGCGACGTTGTTTCGTGTACACAATGTTAAATGTCTTTTTCTCAGTGCGCGGAACGACGCTATGTCCGGTACAGCGGCGGATATTGTCCGAGGAGATAACGACACCTTCACTATTATTCGTATCACTGGCAAGCACAAAATCCTTTAACAAATTAAAGTTTATTATCACTATTTTATATACACTGTTTTTAACGCATTAGTCCTACCACCAGTGTACACTGTATATGCATAATAATTCCTCGGGCCACCACACACACCGTACATGTCGAGTTCATCCGTGAGGCCGCCGAGAAAATTACCAGTCGATGGCTCATACTGCCCCGCATCGTGTATTGATTTACTCGTTATAAAAACATATCTGAGCATTAATTCTGAACGACTTATTCATTTACACTTTTGCTCTAAAATGTATTATTCAGAAGTAATCACAATATTTCTATATTTACATGTTAATTCCCTATTTCCCAGATTTCTTGGAACACCGGTATATATATATATATATATATATATATATATATATATATATATATATATATATATATATATATATATATTGTGTGACTGCGTTGAATTAAGATACATTTGTATGTGTTGGCGCTATTTTAATTAGGGCGGCCAGGTGTGCTATGATGTAGCTCGTGAGAAACTTGGTTGAATTAAGGTACATTCGTATGCATTGGCGCCGGGGTCTACAGCTTGAGAAATTAAGATGCACTTGTCCCTGATCAGCCTTCCAATTACGGGTGGTCAGGCTGCACGATGAGTGGTTTCTGTAATTAAGATACGCGGGTGACTGGATCGTGAGAAACTGTGCAATTATCAACGTTTAGCAGGTGCTCGTGTATTTTCTAGCAACTAGGGGGTGTATATGTGTGCAGTGGTGGTGGGGGGTTGGTGTCTTATAAAGTCGAAGAGGGTAAGAAATCCACATTCAGTTTCCATCTTCAGCAACCAACCAACCAATCACGTATTACGGGCTTATTATCGTCAATATTTTTAAAAAACAACTAACATTCAAAATAAATAAATATTTTGAAAGATCGTTTTGTGTGCATTATATATATTTGCGTCAATCTACACGACTGTGAAAAAGTGATACAAGTGAATACAACGATGATGTCTTCCATCGAAAATTGGATCGACTACACAGAGGCGACCGAGAGAAAACCACTGCCGCCTATTCCATACATCCATTCAACGGAAAATTGGGATAGTGATCAAGATGAGACCGCGAGAATATCACTGCCACCTACGCCGTACGAGAAATCAACAGAAAATTGGGGTGACGACCAGGATATGACCGCGAGAATACCACTGCCACCTACGCCGTACGTGGCATCAACAGAAAATTGGGATGATGATGATTCTGGTACGTACAACGCAGAAGCCGAAGTTATCAATAAGCGGATAATATTGCAGCCCGCGATATATACAATATTGAATAAAAATGGTAGACGGGCGTTCCGTAAGAAGGAACGGGTACGACATGCTCATCTCAAGAAAGAAGCGGAAGCAGCAGCAGCAGCAGCAGCAGCAGCAGCAGCAGCAACATCAGAAGCAAGAACACAGTAAAAATAATTCGGTAAGATACTCGATAATAATGTTAAATATTGTGTGAGTTTATTATATCAGTTTCTGTATATCTATATTTTCAGTGCTCATATTGTGCAAGTCCAACATGCACATACAGTTTACCAGCGGGATGTCCTGACTGTCAACATTGCCCTGTATTTTGTAATTTTCATTAGGTTAAAATTTTAGTGTAATGTATTTATATTATTTAGTTTAAAATGTTAGCACTTTTTTCTTTGTAATTTTTCGTTTTCTTTTTTCAACGTTAATAAATGTAATACGTAAAAAGTATAACAGTGGTGTTATTTACGAAACCCCTTATTTTAAAATTTCTGTAGTTTTTTTTTGTATAAATTTCATTGTGTTTATTTATTATTATTGTTTTTAATTACGTGTATATTCATTTTTAGAATATAAATACGTTTTTCGTGTTTATTCATTATTATTTTGAATTACGTTATTTATAAACATTAATAAATGTAATACGTAAATAAAATAGAGTATAATAGTGCTGTTATTTATGAAACCCCGAAAACTTTAGTGTAATGTATTTATATTATTTAGTTTAAAATGTTAACACTTTTTTCTTTGTAACTTTTTTCTTTTTTCAACATTAATAAATGTAATACGTAAATAAAATAGAGTATAACAGTGCTGTTATTTATGAAACCCCCGAAAACTTTAGTGTAATGTATTTATATTATTTAGTTTAAAATGTTAACACTTTTTCTTTGTAATTTTTTCGTTTTCTTTTTTCAACGTTAATAAATGTAATACGTAAAAAAGTATAACAGTGGTGTTATTTACGAAACCCCTTATTTTAAAATTTCTGTAGTTTTTTTTTGTATAAATTTCATTGTGTTTATTTATTATTATTATTTTTAATTACGTGTATATTCATTTTTAGAATATAAATACGTTTTTCGTGTTTATTCATTATTAGTTTGAATTACGTTATTTATATTATTTGGTTTAAAATATTAACACGTTTTTTTTTGTAACTTTTTTCTTTTTTCAACATTAATAAATGTAATACGAAAATAAAATAGAGTATAACAGTGCTGTTATTTATGAAACCCCCGAATCACACCCCTTCTCTGCAATTGTAGCAGGCCCCTCTGGCTGTGGGAAGTCGTACTTTGTAGTTAATTTTCTAAAACATATATCCGATGTTTGTGATGTTAAATTTCAATATAACATGGTATTACGATGAATGGTAACCGTTGTACTCTAAACTTTCAATAACTTTTCAAAAGGGTCTGCCTGACACAACATGTCCTGTGTGCCTGTGGAATATGTATATAGCTGTATGCATAGTAATATCAAGCAGAAATAACCAAAAATTACCAAAGAAAGAAGAAGGGGACGCGTGATATATCATTAAATAGTAACTATATAGTGTACTTTAAGAACCCTCGAGATCATGCATAGCAATGCGTATAATTATATCAGTTTCTGTATATCTATATTTTTTAGTGCTCATATTGTGCGAGTCCAACATATACATACAGTTTACCAGCGAGATACCCTGGCTGTCACCATTGCCCTGTATTTTATACGTTTGTAATTTTCATTAAGTTAAAACTTTAGTGTAATGTACACTACATGTACATACAGTTTACCAGCGAGATGTCCTGGCTGTAATAGTCATCATTGCTCTGCATTTTGTTATTTTGTAAATAACATTTTTCTTCTATATGTACTATTTTTCTGTCGCTTGATAGAGAAAAGACGCCAAAGCAGGTGAAACACGAAAATATTTTACAAGTGTCTCTGAGCGGCACACCGTAAACGACAACAACAGGTAAAAATATCTTTAAAGTTGTAGGCGAAGGGGACTTTTGAGAAAAGCTATGAAAATAAATTACAAAAAAAAGTGTGTTTCATGAAGATGTAGGGTATTGTATACATTTATATATATATATATATATATATATATATATATATATATATATACATATATATATATATATATGTATATATATAAAGAGACAGATTTCTTTAGTAATGTGAAAGATGTCGTTGATATAATTTTATAGAAAGTGTTTCGCCTTGAGTGATGTCAGAACGCCAGTCAGGGAAAATTAGAGTTTCATTGGATACGTTTATTTGATGCTTACATGGCCTGCGGTCAATCCGATCATCGAATCTTTTTAACTTATTACATATGTATACATACTTTCTCAATGGCTATTTACATGTTGATACGTCGTGATTGTGAAAAACAAAATCAGTGCATACGGGGAAATCGCTAACACCAGTACTGAACAAAAAAAAATATGACGCAGATTACGAATCCACTCCGGTAGTAAGTAAATACAGGTGCAACTCGTAAGAAAAAAAAAAACATAGCGAGAGGCGGCGGAGGAGACAGACACTTGAGAATTGGAAGAAACTTAAATTCTAATCACCGTGAACAAGAAACTCGCCTCGCACCTATTACGACTCAGCTCTGGCGCGTGCCCGTGAAAGGTGACATAAGTGCGCCGCAGGTAAAATGGTTAAGCGGTCAAACCGCACAAAGCGATCCGTAGAAAATTCACAGAATTTCGAACATTGCTGAACTATGGCAGGTCGGATGCGCGCTCTGTCGCAACATAACGACAGTTACAAATACACGCTGTGTGTTATAGTTGTGTTTAGTAACATGTGTGTGTGTGTGGGTGGATGGGCCTTCCCTCTGTACACGAAGCAATGTCGGGGTATAGTTGAAGCATTTTCGAAAATATTCAACAATAGAAAACCACTGCATTTACGAACGGACAGGGGGACAGAATTTACCGCGACTATTGTACACAAATATCAAAATGAAAACAATGTTAAATACTATGTTACCAAAATTCCCGATATAACATTGTCGAACGATTTAATAGAACGTTGAAAACGCGCCATTTTTCACACGGCAAAACACTTTGTTCTACGTTGACGTAACAAAACATAAACGCACGCGACCACTCACAACACACACTCACCGTCAGCAAGCAACAAACAGGCGAGTAAACAGGCGAGTAACGTTTCTGATATACACTAAGTATTACAAAATTATTTGTTTATTTATTTTTTAATTACTTATATCTGTATTATTTAGCTGTGTTTTTAAAACAGTATTTTTTTTCTCAAAATTGAAAGTAATACGTAAACAGTATATCAGTGATGTTATTGTACCGCTCTCAAGTAAACAACGGCTGGCACTAAAAACGTGTTACGGAAACTAATACAGCGTGCTAGCGGTGGTGGGCGGAAGAAGAGAAAACAGAAGGGTGGTGCATTTTTACTGTTGATTCTTGGTCCTCTTACGAGTATCGGTTTATCAAGTCTATTTAAATCTAACTAATCACGTTATGAAACATTCACGAAAGATGATATGTCACAGCACAACGACGGTTACAAATACATACTGTGTGTGTGTGTGTGTGTGTGTGTGTTATAGATGTGTTTAGTAAACATGTGTGGGTCGCCCCGTTGTACACGAGGCGGTTGAGGCATTTTCGAAAATATTAAACAACAATAGAAAACCACTGTATTTACAAACGGACAGGGGGACCGAATGTACCGCGACTATTGTACAAAAATATCTAGATAAAACAATGTTAAATACTATGTTACGAAAAACCCCGATATAAAAGCAAGCAACAACAACAACAACAACACAGGTAAAAATACCTTTAAAGTTGGTGATTTTGTACGGATAAGTAAGGTGAAGGGGACTTTTGAGAAAAGCAATGAAAATAATTGGAATACAGAAGTTTTAAAATTGTACGTGTTATAAAGCGTGGCCGCTGTGTGAAGATCTAAACGGGGGGAACATATTGACGGTACCATTCTACGGACCAGAATTACAACTTGTCACAGACGCATACGAATTTCAAATAGATAAAATAATAGCGGGACGTGGTCACGGCGCCGGAAGACAAGTGCACGTGAATCCTAATAAATTTAACTCGTGGATACCGACATCGGATTTAAAACAAATATGGATCAGGATATTTACCTTACTCCCCGAACTAACAAAAAAATAAATAAAATAAATAATGCCGCAGAGACATTTCCGGATAATCAGCATGGCATTTTACATGTAAACTCGTGTTTGCCCTACACAGACAAGCATCTCGAACACGGTGAATGGGTGTCTTATCAACCACTCTCATCGCTGACCGACGATGCACCCATTTTTTTCATCACTCCCCTGTAAGAATGTAAATTAGAATAAAAAATGTTCTTATATTTAAACACCGTATTTCTTTGTTTTCAAAAGTTTATACTCATGGATCGCGTGTGCAAGATCAACCGGCAGATTGCATAGCTTCTTGGTCGGTTTGCCCGTCTTCATACAACGTTTATGTTGTAAATTAGAATTAATAAATGTTCTTATACTTAAACTGTGTATTTCTTTCAATCTCCTCACAGACACAACATAATTGTGCATATTAAAGAGAAATTGAATAAAGTGATGCAAATGGTAGATAAAACTCCAATTTGTTTGACGGTATAAGGAAACAAGTGTTTTTGTAACTTGAAATGTCTTCTGTTAACCCACGAAATTTTTCACGACTCCTATACTTCCTTATACTATGTATAAGAAAGTAAAAAGTGGGGAGTCTGTTATAAATAATAGTTATTAAGATGCAGAAAAAATATGTGCGTGCTCTCTATGAAACCAACATAATTGATTTTAAAACTTTTATACTCATAATTGATTTTAAATGAAAAAACTTTTACCACCGATATCTTTAAATGTATGTTTCTGCACTTAAACCCTTATGGTTCTAAGCCCTTCAATTGTCTATATATTTAAACAGTAAAGAATCGTTAGTTAACCACGCAAAGTTTGAAACAGAAGCTGAACACTGTATTTTATCCTCAGACATACATAATTGTTCTTATAGTTAAACATTGTATTTCCCGCACACACCCGCATACACACACCCAGAGATAGAATAGACAATATCTTTTAAATAGTTAATTTATTATTTCTCTATATTACAAACACACACACACACACACACACACACACACACACACACACACACACACACACACACACACACACACATAAGTATACATTATGTAGCATGAACAAATTCAGCACAATGCGCCATCCGTTCTTTTGAGCATTCCTTCTTTCCACGGTACACCAGCCCGATTGTCGGGCAACTCTTGTTTAATTCGACCACGTCAGACTCTGTCATCACGGCGAACCGAGCGGGTAGGTACACTTGAAATTCTCCCAGCACCACCAGGAGCTTCTGACCAAACTTTGTTTTTACAAGTTTAAACTCATAGATTGGATGTGCAATATCGAGCGGAAGATCACACAGCTTCTTGGTTGGCTTGCCCGCCTTCAATAGACCGATTGCGTTCATTTTTTCCATCCTTCCCCCTCGATCTATAAACATATACATTACGAATAACGCAAATTGAATTTACTCGGTATACTTACCAATAGATACGCTTACCATTAGGTACGCTGGTGAACGTAAATGCGTGTTGTTGCTGCTAGTGCTGGCGAAGATAGTTTCGAGTATGGGTTCCTCACCCTCGCCCACTATATATCCCACTAACCCCACCACTATTGAACACATATATCCCCAGATGCTAATATATATATATATATATATATATATGTGTATATATATATATATATATATATATATATATATATATATATATATATATATATATATATATATAACCCACATCGGATTTAAATAAACTTTTTATTTAAGCCATGTTCACGTACCGGACAATTATTGTTGCACATACATGTGAAGACCTATATATATATATATATATATATATATATATATATATATATATATATATATATATATATAGAGAGAGAGAGAGAGAGAGAGAGAGAGAGAGACATGTTTCCTTCATCATCATCATAAAATGTTTAGAAACACAGATCCGCGCCGTCGTTAACCACAGGTATAGGAGAAGGGTTGATCGGGTCCACCCTCACACACAGATTTAAATAAACATTGCATTTCAGATACTAAAAATTATCCCGCTCCACACACACACACACACACACTTCATTTAATTAGTTAGTATCCCACAGCCACCATTACCCATACCGGATTTAAATAAACACCTGCACTGTTGCATGATCCCACACGTGCTATCTGGCGCCTATATATAGTCCGCCACGACATTCCATACTGTTCCACGCCGGGCGCCGAACACCAGCATCTAATTAATATGCACCTGTATTGTTACACGTGCAGTATATATATATATATATATATATATATATATATATATATATATCTATATATATATATATATATATATATATATATATATATATATATATATATATATATATATATATATTCAACCCACCACAGATTTAAATAAACATTCCATACTGTTCGACGCCTGGCGCCCGAACACCTGCATCTAATTAATGAACACCTGCATCTAATTAAACACCTGCATATTAGCGCCATACTCTTACACCGCGACGGACACCTGCACGGGATGGCTGGAATCCCCCCATCATATACTACTCTTAGTATTCTGAAAGCTGTGGAACGTGTTATAAAATGTTTATCCGCTTTAAAAATTCATTTTTATATTCTGTACATCATTATTTATGTAATGTCACAAAACTTACTACTTTTAGAAAGTGAATATGTATTTGCCATAGAGATTCATTCTGCAATGATTAATTTAAAAGAAAAATTACAAAGTAGAATTAATCAAAATTTTTTTGGTTCAAACGTAAATAATAGTATAAACTAGGAATGTATACAGACATACATGCCTGCAGCTCATCGACGTATGTGCAAGGCTGAATATATCACAAATTATTATTTATTTAGATTCACTTTTAAAATCCTAGGTGCCTAGGTCGCAAACAAAACAACAAATTTAAAACAAGTGTAAATACATTTTCTTCTCTTGACAAAAGCAAAGCAAACTAAGCCGACTATAAATGCATTGATCTTCTTTTGTTCAATTTTTAATTAAAAAATATTTTTTTCTCCAATGGTCTTACATAATTTTTCAAAATAAAAAATATGGAAAAATATTAGTACATTTCCTGCATATGCATGAAAATTTTGAATACAATTGAGTCAAAAATAACGCAGAAAAAAAATAAAAACTGAAAAAAATTGGAAAATATTTTTTTTCTCAAGTACGAAGGAAAATTTTCAAAAATAAAATGTACCTTGCACAACTAGACCATAACACATATCTGCAGAAAAAATTTCATAAAAATCCGTTGGGTAGTTTAGGAGATCTGAGTGGAACAAAAAAATCTCGTACGAGAGAGCGAGCGAGCGAGCGAGCGAGCGAGCGGACGAGCGACATACATACGGACATATGTTGTAATAGTCATTTCGTGATCCAGGTGGTCTGTCCGGGATTTCTGTGTAAAAATTTTTGAAATCGGAAGATGCTACAGACATCGTACCGAACACTATAGCTCTTCGACAGGAGGTCGATGAGCTAAAAACTTAAATCGATTTCAACGTAGTTGATTAATCGAAAATGCAATTTACTGCTATAAAACAACAATAAATTATTTGGAAAAATGGTACGACTTCCATTCAGCATGCAAAAAAAGCTTTGAGTATTCCAGTCAGCAATGCATTCCCAGAGCGAGTGTTTTCGTTAGGGACACGTATGGAATGAAAAGCGAAATAGAATGAGGGTCAATTTAGTAAAGTCCTAAACCTTTAATTCAAATTAATTATAGCATGAATTGCGATGAATTTTGATCAAAAAGATCAAGACAATATGCTGAAAAGTATATCTACAGTAGAGAAATACAGTTTCATGTAAAACTGAAGAACTAATACGATTCGTAATAAAAAAGTGATTTTGTTGTACATTACATGTTCTTATACTACCTATACTCTAATAAAAAATGTGATTTTTTTATTTGCAAATTAATACTTAATACTTACGATATTTATTTGTAATAAAAAAATTTATATTATATATACATATATATTTTTTCCTTTAAAATTTAACATTTTGTAATTTAAACAAAATTCATAGTTCTATAATATCTACAGATGAATTAAAACAAATAACTAATCAAATCCATTCAGGAATAAATTGTTGGGAAATTACTTTGCAAATTTCAAGCCATTGTAAATTAAGTAATAGCAAAATAGAATACCTATTAGATATACCAATATACGAAAAATATTCTGAAAAGAAATTATTACAAATAACCCCAATCCCCATTATAATCAAAAATGAAATGTTTATGCTAAATGAAAATAAAGAATTTTTAATTCAAGAAAAGGATCAACTATTGCTAACTAACAATTGTAACAAGATAAGACAAAATTTTTATTGTAAAACTAATTATGTAGAAGCTAATAAATGTTTAAATGAAATTGTTAGTAAACATACGAACAATGAATGTAAATATCATAAGATTATTGAAGGTTTTATTGTCAAAAAAATTGAAAACTCAAACATTATTATTATCGTAAGCAAAAATGAAAGAAATTTGGATATTAAATGTTCTGAGTATGTAAAACATAAAAAGATCAGAGGAGTGTATAGATTTAAAACAAATAAAAATTGTATAATTAATAATTATAAATTAGAAAACTATATCACCAATGTTAAAGAAATAATTTTTGAAAATATTAAATTCGAAATAAAAAATAAACAATTAAGCAACAAAACCATCGAATTAAAACAAATTAACAAACAAGATATAGTAATTAAAGAAATGCCTTTAATAGAAGGAATAAATGTTCAAAATAACGATCATACATTCATAAATTAATAATTAAAAAATAATAAATAATTATTTACAATTTAAAATTATAACAATGTAATTTGTGAGATTTACTTTCCAATTGCTGTTTTAATTATTATGTATTATAAATTAATAAGCAAAGGTAAAATGAAGATGAAAAGCTGAAGATAAAAAAAAAATTTCAATCAAAATATTCATTTGCATTTATCTCGAATGTATTAAATATACTCTTAGACTAGTTCTGCATACCGGTAACGAAATATCTATTCCTGTATACAGGGTGTCCTATTTAAACGGGCCACTACAGGGATCTCGGAAACTATAAGAGTTACAAATTTGACGAAATATATACAAATATTTACTCTTACGTTTTACTCCGAGACCTAAATGCCCAATAACTCTTTTCCAGAATATGTTATGTTTGTCAATATATAATTAATATACAGGTATTACGATAAACATACATGTACGTATGGAGTAAAAACTCCAACCATCTATATGTTTATCCAATTCTAAATGATACTTTGACTGAATATTGTAACTGCAAAAAACCTGGTCGGCTGAACAATCTGATGCATTAAATAACTATATTATTGCTAGATTTCCATTGAACATTCACAATTCTTGATCAAAACTGAGCCTTGCTGCATATGGATGTGAGATACGTCTTGAATTTCAATTGAAAGAACATAATGTTTATAACTTTTATTTAAAAATAGATATAAACATGCGATCTTTAATGAAATGTAAGGTGTAATATGGTGAAAATATTGTACTAATAAAATAATACTATTATAAGGGCATAATTCTAATTAATTAGTAAAAATATGCATAAGTAAACCATTGGTTGTTTATAATCATATAACTTTTGTATTTGTACAAATATCGCCTTTGTAATTATTAATCTCGATACATATAACTTTTAGCTAAATCCTGATGTGCATCACTTTGGGATAATTAACATAGTTTTCTTATAAAATGTTTTAACAAATCGTATTTGACAATCATTCCAATGATGGACTATCCAGTACATACATAACCATGCACTGTTTCTATATAAATATGTTTTTTTTTTTTTAAATGTATGTTTAGTAAAGGGTGTGAAAGCAAACTGATTCATGTTTACTACAAAATAAAGCCAAAACATTAATAATTCTGTCATATAATATGAAAATCACAAGTGGGTCATAATTCCGACATCACGTCAATTGGGAAAATGATTAACAGATGGCGCATTTTGAATTCCTCATGACGAAAATTTTTATTTTACTTGTAAGAGACAAGAAATTGATGTTATACAAGCCACTAGAACATATTTATTACGAAATAAAACCAAAACATTGATAATTCTGTCATATATTACGAAAATCACAAGTGGGTCATAATTCCGACATCACGTCAATTGACGAAATATTATATACAGTGTCTACAAGTGGCGTATTTTGAATTTATTTTGATTACTATCGTGTAATAATTGTAAAAATTAATGTTAATATTAAAATGTTCACTGAATCACATTAATTAGAAATAGAATGAAAAACATTGACAAATATTATATAGGTACATTGCTAGTTACATAAATGGATCATTATTTAATCATTCCGATAGCTGCCAACAGACAATAAGTTCGTGATGTGTAATGTTTTACAATATAATCAAATTAATGCGATGAATAGTTATAATCACATTTATGTATATTGCCTTGCCAGTCTTTATAGTTATCATAGTAATTCGCAAGAAAATAATATCGATATATTGCTATAACAAAAGATTCTTATATAAATTAATAGAACAATAACACAATTCTTAACATATTTTACATGAAACCTTAGCATGAAGTTATTCTTTCCATATAGAAACATATGCCCGTGGCCAACTCTCATGCAATTTCTTTTTGAACCTATATATTTATTAACATTTTCGCCATTTCTTCTTGGTTTGCAGCTTCCACTGTAGTTCCCTTCCTGTGTTCTATAGCACTTCGAATCTACGTAGTTGTACCTCCTTTCTTTCTGGTCGTGAACAGACCGCCACAATATGTTCTACCGTCTCCTTCTCAGTTTCACACCATATTCTGCATCTCCGTTCTTCTGTATATTGCCAGAATTTGTTCGCTCTTTCCTTGTTTCCACATCTGAAACGGGCTATTGCATTAATAGGTTCCTGTTCTTATTCTATAGGTATCCTGGAATGTATAAAGTTCTTATTATTTCATACTTATTGTAACTTGAATTGTGTATTCTCTTGGGATTGTATTTCTGCTTTTTTTCTTTTCTGCACCAGGATATGCATATTTCTATACTCTTCATAGATTAATAATCCAATCCTTAACATATTTTATATGAAATCTTCATGATATTAGTATTTTCTGATAGAAACATTTAGTAAGAGTTATAAAATCCATAACAGAACAAATAGGTTAACTTAAATGACAGCTTGCACAAACATCATCATTTGAGAAGGTCATAATTTCGCCTAAAGAATAAAGTGCTATTAAAAATTAAAATTAATTTCATACAACCTAATAAGGTCTACGTATATCACTGCAGATCTTAGAATCTTATTTTAACTACACATGTCATGAAACAAAAATTAAAATCTTCAAATATTTTCCTTTGCTGGTGTGACTGCGGTTTTTGACGTATTAATGACGTATAATGACGTCAATTCGGGGCGGAGTTATGCGATGTCGGAATTATGAGCCTCACCCACAAAGTCAGTGTCAGATAAAATTCAGAGACATCTGTGATTGAAAAGCAGAAACACGGATTACAGCGGCAGCCGGGATGAGTGAAAACTACAGAAGCAGAACACAAAGTACTGGTGCATTACCAACAGAGGGTGTAACAAGCGCACAAATATTTATCAAAAGCAGGAAAACCAATAGATCACCAACACCAAAAAGAAAAGCCCCAGAACAGATGGAAGATGAAATAATAAAGATGCTGAAGGACATAAAGGTAGAAATACGGGAGATAAGAAGAGATAATGAACAACTGAAAGAAGAAATACGCGACAACAACAAGAAGATGACGACAATCTTTAATTAAATGTAAGATGTAATATGGTGAAAATATTGTATTAATAAAATAATACTATTATAAGGGCATAATTCTAATTAATTAGTAAAAATATGCATAAGTGAACCATTGGTTGTTTATAATCATATAACTTTTGTATATGTACAAATACCGCCTTTGTAATTATTAATCTCGATACATATAACATTTAGCTAAATACTGATGTGCATCACTTTGGGATAATTAACATAGTTTTCTTATAAAATGTGTTAACAAATCGTATTTGACAATAATTCCAATGATGGGCTATCCAGTACATACATAACTTTGCACTGTTTCTATATAAATATGTTTTTTTTTTTAATGTATGTTTAGTAAAGGGTGTGAAAGCAAACTGATTTATGTTTACCACAAAATAAAGCCAAAACATTAATAATTCTGTCATATAATATGAAAATCACAAGTGGGTCATTATTCCGACATCACGTCAATTGGGAAAATGATTAACAGATGGCGCATTTTGAATTCCTCATGACGAAAATTTTTATTTTACTTGTAACAGACAAGAAATTGATGTTATACAATCCACTAGAACATATTTATTACAAAATAAAACCAAAACATTGATCATTCTGTCATATATTACGAAAATCACAAGTGGGTCATAATTCCGACATCACGTCAATTGACGAAATATTATATACAGTGTCTACAAGTGGCGTATTTTGAATTTATTTTGATTACTATCGTGTAATAATTGTAAAAAGTAATGTTAATATTAAAATGTTCACTGAATCACATTGATTAGAAATAGAATGAAAAACATTGACAAATATTATATACATTGCTAGTTACATAAATGGATCATTATTTAATCATTCCGATAGCTGCCAATAGGCAATAAGTTCGTGATGTGTAATGTTTTACAATATAATCAAATTAAAGCGATGAATAGTTATAATCACATTTATGTATATTGCCTTTCCAGTCTTTATTGTTATCATAGTAATTTGCAATACAATAATATTGATATATAACAAAGGATTCTTATATAAATTAATAGAACAATAACACAATTCTTAACATATTTTACATGAAACCTTAGCATGAAATTATTCTTTCCATATAGAAACATATACCCGTGGCCAACTCTCATGCAATTTCTTTTTGAACCTATATGTTTATTAACATTTTCGCCATTTCTTCTTGGTTTGAAGCTTCCACTGTAGTTCCCTTCCTGTGTTCTAGAGCACTTCGAATCTACGTAGTTGTACCTCCTTTCTTTCTGGTCGTGAACAGACCGCCACAATATGTTCTACCGTCTCCTTCTCAGTTTCACATCATATTCTGCATCTCCGTTCTTCTGTATATTGCCAGAATTTGTTCGCTCTTTCCTTGTTTCCACATCTGAAACGGGCTATTGCATTAATAGGTTTCTGTTCTTATTTTATAGGTATCCTGGAATGTATAAAGTTCTTATTATTTCATACTTATTGTAACTTGAATTGTGTATTCTCTTGGGATTGTATTTCTGCTTCTTTTCTTTTCTGCACCAGGATATGCATATTTCTATACTCTTCTTAGCTTAATAATCCAATCCTTAACATATTTTATATGAAATCTTCATGATATTAGTATTTTCTGATTTCTGAAACATTTAGTAAGAATTATGAAATGCATAACAGAACAAATAGGTTAACTTAAATGACAGCTTGCATAAACGTAATCATTTGAGAAGGTCATAATTTCACCTAAAGAATAAAGTGCTATAAAAAATTAAAATTAATTTCATACAACCTAATAAGGTCTACGTATATCACTGCAGATCTTAGAATCTTATTTTAACTACACATGTCATGAAACAAAAATTAAAATCTTCCACTATTTGCCTTCGCTGGTGTGACTGCGGTTTGTGACGTATAAGTGACGTATAATGACGTCAATTCGGGGCAAAGTTATGCGATGTCGGAATTATGAGCCTCACCCGACCGCGCACTGCATTTAATAAAACTAGGAATGTATACAGACATACATGCCTGCAGCTCATCGACGTATGTGCAAGTCTGAATATATCACAAATTATTATTTATCTAGATTCACTTTTAAAATCCTAGGTGCCTAAGTCGCAAAGAAAACAACAAATATAAAACAAGTGTGAATACATTTTCTTCTGTTGACAAAAGCAAAGCAAACTAAGCCGACTATAAATGCATTGATCTTCTTTTGTTCAATTTTTAATTAAAAAATATTTTTTTCTCCAATGGTCTTACATAATTTTTCAAAATAAAAAATATGGAAAAATATTAGTACATTTCCTGCATATGCAAGAAAATTTTGAATACAATTGAGTCAAAAATAACGCAGAAAAAAAATAAAAACTGAAAAAAAATTGGAAAATATTTTTTTTCTCAAGTACGAAGCAGCTCATCGACGTATGTGCAAGTCTGAATATATCACAAATTATTATTTATCTAAATTCACTTTTAAAATCGTAGGTGCCTAGGTCGCAAATAAAACAACAAATTTAAAACAAGTGTGAATACATTTTCTTCTCTTGACAAAAGCAAAGCAAACTAAGCCGACTATAAATGCATTGATCTTCTTTTGTTCAATTTTTAATTAAAAAATATATTTTCTCCAATGGTCTTACATAATTTTTTAAAATAAAAAATATGGAAAAATATTGTTCCATTTCCTGCATATGCAAGAAAATTTTGAATACAATTGAGTGAAAAATAAAGGGGAAAAAAAATAAAAACTGAAAAAAAGTTGCAAAATATTTTTTTTCTCAAGTGCGAAGGAAAATTTTGAAAAATAAAATGTACCTTGCACAACTAGACCATAACACGTATCTGCAGAAAAAATTTCATAAAAATCCGTTGGGTTGTTTAGGAGATCTGAGTGGAACAAAAAATCTCGTACGAGCGAGCGAGCGAGCGAGCGAGCGGACGAGCGACATACATACGGACATATGTTGTAATAGTCATTTCGTGGTCCAGGGGGTCTGTCCGGGATTTCTGTGCAAAAATTTTTGAAATCGGAAGATGCTACAGACATCGTACCGAACACTATAGCTCTTCGACAGGAGGTCGATGAGCTAAAAATTTATATTATATATACATATATATTTTTTCCTTTAAAATTTAACATTTTGTAATTTAAACAAAATTCATAGTTCTATAATATCTACAGATGAATTAAAACAAATAACTAATCAAATCCATTCAGGAATAAATTTTTGGGAAATTACTTTGCAAATTTCAAGCCATTGTAAATTAAGTAATAGCAAAATAGAATACCTATTAGATATACCAATATACGAAAAATATTCTGAAAAGAAATTATTACAAATAACCCCAATCCCCATTATAATCAAAAATGAAATGTTTATGCTAAATGAAAATAAAGAATTTTTAATTCAAGAAAAGGATCAACTATTGCTAACTAACAATTGTAATAAGATAAAACAAAATTTTTATTGTAAAACTAATTATGTAGAAGCTAATAAATGTTTAAATGAAATTGTTAGTAAACATACGAACAATGAATGTAAATATCATAAGAATATTGAAGGTTTTATTGTCAAAAAAATTGAAAACTCAAACATTATTATTATCGTAAGCAAAAATGAAAGAAATTTGGATATTAAATGTTCTGAGTATGTAAAACATAAAAAGATCAGAGGAGTGTATAGATTTAAAACAAATAAAAATTGTATAATTAATAATTATAAATTAGAAAACTATATCACCAATGTTAAAGAAATAATTTTTGAAAATATTAAATTCGAAATAAAAAATAAACAATTAAGCAACAAAACCATCGAATTAAAACAAATTAACAAACAAGATATAGTAATTAAAGAAATGCCTTTAATAGAAGGAATAAATGTTCAAAATAACGATCATACACTCATAAATTAATAATTAAAAAATAATAAATAATTATTTACAATTTAAAATTATAACAATGTATTTTGTGAGATTTACTTTCCAATTGCTGTTTTAATTATTATGTATTATAAATTAATAAGCAAAGGTAAAATGAAGATGAAAAGCTGAAGATAAAAAAAAAAATTCAATCAAAATATTCATTTGCATTTATCTCGAATGTATTAAATATACTCTTAGACTAGTTCTGCATACCGGTAACGAAATATCTATTCCTGTATACAGGGTGTCCTATTTAAACGGGCCACTACAGGGATCTCGGAAACTATAAGAGTTACAAGACCGGTTAAATTAGACAAAAGCACTTATGATAATGATAATGGCGATTTAGATTTTTCAAAATAGTGCATGGCTCACTAGATAATGACAAAAGTGTTAATTTTCCGTTGTATAAAAATACAAAAAATATTGAAAAAAGTTTCAAATAAATATTTTAGCATACATAAGACGCTTTTCGATGAATTCGATGAAATTTGTTTTAAATAGATATTTTTAGAGATACAGCATGCAAGTTGATTTTTTTAAATGGAACCCATAGTTAATTTTTCTCTGGCTAGAAAGCGCTATTTTTTCTGTTTACCATAATGTATTCGTTTATATAAATATCTTTTTTAGTTTTGAAGAAAAATTAAAAAGTATGGCAAATAGAATGATCTTCATAGTGTGCCATGAAAATTTGGTATTAAACAATTGCATCTAAATGTGTTATGTAGATGCAAAACAATTGGAATTCAATAATATTTGGTAATATTTGTAATAGTTTTCAGTTTACACAACGAATTTTGTTTCGTTTATCAAATGTTATTGAATTTCATTTGTTTTGCAAGTACTAAGCATATTTAGATGAAATTGTTTTATATCAAATTTTCATGGCACACTACAAAAATCATTCTTTTATCATACTTTTTAGTTTTTCTTCGAAACTAAAAAAGATATTTATGTAAACAAACACATCATTATAAAGAGGAAAAATGGCTCTTTTTAACCAAACTAAAATTAAATATGGTTCCTATTTAAAAAATTGAACTTGCTTGCTGTATCTCCAGAATAATGAAGTAAAAAAAAATTTCATCAAATTCTTCAAAAAGCCTATTGTCTATGCTAAAATATTTATTTGAAACATTTTTCAATATTTTCAGTACCTTCCGAGTTATAATGGAAAATTAAAATTCGAAAAAATCACATTTTTCTCGTTATCTAGTGAGCCATGCAATATTTTCAAAATATTGGCCCATAAATGCGCAACTTTTGTCTAATTTAACCGACCTTGTATCTCTTATAGTTTCCAAGATCCCTGTAGTGGCCCGTTTAAATAGGACAGCCTGTATATGTTTAGATATGCCAACAATTCCGATCCAAACTACATACATGAATCATGCAGCATGGCATGATCCGCATGATACATATTGCGATTGCGGGGTTACAAATAGTGTTTAGCAAGGAACTTTATGTGTTGTCCATCCTTATTTTATTTCCTTTTTTCAATAATAAATAATTATTAGTTGCCAAAATTTAAAAAGAGAAGAATTTTAGTATAAATAAAAATGAAAGATAATAAAAATATATGTTGTAAAAAGAGGATTTGTTCTCTTTACAGACCTGTTAGCAACCCTACTCATACGAGATCGACACATGAATATAATAAAATATTGCTCACTGTGAATCTTAACGACTTTACAATATATATGTGTCTATAAATTCTGCCGCAGGATGACTGCATTGCTTCTGTTGGTACTAGGGAATAAGAAGAAATACAAACAGTTGATAAATACTGGCAGACTACACTATATTCGTAATACAAATATGTACATGTAAACATATGTGCCTCCACTCGTTAATAATGCAATTTCCCTGACGTTATAAATATTGGTTTTGTTTAGAATAGTATTTTTCACTACTAGTAACATCGATTCTATACACATGGAATGTAATATATGTTGAAAAATAAACCACGAAAAACAATTTGCTAGTACAAACTTCTGGGTACGTTATCTAAGACATCCATCTATTGTTGAACTTTTCCATTTGTTACCAATTAGTAACTCGTGGTCGAAATCAATGAGATACTCGGGTATAAAACTTTTCCGTCTCTTCTTTATTTAAAACTGTGAAAATGTTTATTATAGTGTACTAAAAATGGTATGGACCACAAAGTGTACACATTTCGGTAACTTCTGTAAAAAAACACAGAAAATACAATGAATTATGACTAAAGGAGCTTGTACCATAAATAATTCATTCTATATTATATAGCAAGAGTGGACAAACCTTTAAGCTCTAAAAGATACATTTTTTTAAATCAATGACAAGGATCTACCAGTACCGAGCTCCTAGTAAATTAGTCAATAAAATGGATTTACAAAAACAATCAAATAAAGCAAACAAAATAAATCAATCGAACGAGCGGTTAGAAATGGTCTGTCCACCCCTGTAATGCAGAACCTTAACAGAGGCATAGGACCCCATTCATCTCCAACATGGAAAGAATTTGTCACTTTTCGATGAAAACAAAAGATTGCCGTTTATTTTTTGCTGGAAACCGAGATCACAAAGAATAAAATATATATTCCTCTGAATACCGACACTGCAAAAAAAATGTTTTATACAAAAGACCAGATAAAACAAAATATCTTTTATTCGAATCTTAAATGATTCCTACACATATGTTAAGGTGAAAAAATATCAAATGAAATGTCATATTCATTTTAAAGGTTGCTTAATTACAATAAATCATTATTCTATTTTTTTTTTATATCTTTAATGCAAACAATTGTTTAATACAATCTGAATCGAAATCCAAAAATTTACTAATATACTAACTTTTGCAAATAATAAGTAGGACCTGACTTAATAAATTACAATCATGTGAATAAAATTAGTTGTTTTACCTTCTTCAAAATACTAAACATACCGTATGTTTTGATATCAAAATTAGGAAATTGGTTCAATTCCGATTTTAAATCAAAATGAGCAATATCGACATTCAAGTTGAACTCGTATTTTGCAGACTATTGGTAAATAATGCTTGAAAATAATTAACTTAAATGTAGGTGTTCTTTTGTTTTCATAAATTGAAATTTCTTCGTGTTTACTTATATTAATATACCACAATAACGATAGCGGCAGTTTGTAAAAAGAACAAGTGCTAGATTGTTCACTTTGTTCTTATATTTACTGGATAAGTCCGGCACTAGATTCTGCTTTATTGATTTCTTCGCTCACCTCATTCACATCACTCACCCACCGCGCGCTATATATTTCGTCTATTCCCTTCTGATTTTCTCAGTTTTGCTTAGCACCTCGCTATTTTACATTCCATTTATTTCTTTGAATCACATTCGTTCACTTTTCAATTCTAACACTGTTTCTCAAACTATGTACTTCAAACCACAACTTTCAATCACGAGAATTAGGCGTGTTCTTTTTTATTTGCGAAACATCCGTAGGTCGGAATCATATGTGAAATTCCTGATAGAAACAAATATAGTGGAAATAATTTGTTTCACTTAAATTTTGTACTTGCTAGGGATAAATGTACGTAGACATTTTAACAAATAAAAAAAAAATATTGAAATTTACGAATAAAATTACTATTTAAGTATATTTTGCATTATAATATTTCCTCATATTTCCGTTCCCAATTTTCTTCAAAATGTTTTTAACATACTACAACGATGTTTAGAATCGAATATCGCCGTTAAAACTTTTTTTATGATATATTGCGCGTAAATTTTACAAAAATAGGAAGTTGAAACGGTGTATGACGAATGAGCATCAGGGCAGGGAGAGGCTTGGATGTCCGCAGAACGTGCCCCCCATCCTGACGCCCATGGGGAGGGGCTATGTCCACCTCATCTTCCTAAAAGAAATAGAGTTTTGTGCATTAGTGCGATTAGATTGTTCTTTAACTTTAATTACAAGTGCAGTTTGTCTGCCGCAAAACTTTAACTAGAGATAGTGATATATGCCAGTAGTTCTTGAAGTTTTATATTTTAAAAGGATCCTTTGTAAAACGGCTACGCAAAGTTTGTTTCTAGGTTGAACTCTTTTCAAAAGGAAACGTGGTTTGCAAAATTAAAAGTCTTTGTGCACGTACATTTATATAAAATCAAAGGTAGATGTTTCATTTATAACATTCATATTTTTTGTTCTGTGATCATAGGTGCCGTTGTTGTTTATAAAAAAGATTATTGTTGTCATATGTTTTGAATTTTGTGTGTGTCATTGCATAAAATACATGTTATTTGTCTTGCTCTATAGTTTATTGTATTTTTACATCTATTCATTAGTGTTGTAGTGCACATTTAACATAATTATTAAAAGAGAAAACTAGCACTACATAACATTTGGTCCTTCGAGCCGGATAATTGTTTTTCTTCGCAACTGTAAAACGATACAATCAGCTTCAGCAACTTTTCACAGTGCGAGATATCGTCAACAATTATTTATACATATCTACGAGGCAACAATCCACACGGTGAGTCTCCAATCTTTCTTTCTTTATTTTTCAATTTCTCCCTATTTTCTATAAAATGGCAGAAGAGATTAGAGTATTAAAACAGAGACGGACACAAGTTAAATCAGCCATTACTAGATTTTGCAATTATGTAAATTCTATTGATTTAAGCAATAACTATATAAGTCAACTGAAATTGCGTAAAGCAAAATTTGAAGAAACCTGGACAAGTTTTGATGATATTCAGTCAAAGATTGAATTATTAGATGAAAATGAATTATTAAACGAAGAACGCATAGAATTTGAATCAAAATATTTTGAAATTCTTTCTGTTGCGAATCAATATATAGCGGAACATGAATCTGTTCGTCCAGCAACTGTCAATCCTAGCAATTCGTCAATTCTGTCAAGCTCAAATTCTAGAATTCGTTTACCTAAAATTGATCTGCCCAAATTTAATGGATCTTACTATGACTGGTATAATTTTTATGATACATTTAACTCTCTCATACATTCAAATGAGTCAATATCAATAATAGAAAAATTCAATTATTTGAAATCTTCTTTACATGGTGAGGCTGCAGAAATATTACATTCTCTAGAAATATCACAAGAAAACTATGCTTGTGCTTGGGATATGCTTCGGGATAGATATGACAACAAACGAATAATTATTCATAAACATATAAAAGCCATTCACGACTTACCTATTTGTCATAAAGAAAATTTTATTAGTTTACGTCAAACGTTGGATGGTTTTTTAAAACACATAAGGGCTTTAAAAGCATTAAAACGCCCAACAGATTATTGGGATGATCTTTTGATTTATCTAATTACAACCAAATTAGATTCAAAAACTAATAAAGAATGGGAAACCAGTCTTCCTAAAAACACCATTCCTTCGATAAAGGACATGGTTGAGTTTCTTACTCATCGATGTCAGATCTTGGATGCTATTTCGAGAACTGATAAGTTGCAAGTATCTTCCAATATGAAATCTTATAATAAAGGAGTCTCAGTATCCCACGTGACAACATCTAAGCTTGCCTGTGCGTTTTGCTCAGAAGATCATTTGATATATAAATGTGATCAATTTCTCAAATTGCCTATTGAAAATCGCATTAAAGAAATAAAATTTCGCAGATTATGTATGAATTGTCTACGTTCAAATCATATTTCAAGTCAATGCAAGTCAAGTTTATGTAAAAAATGTGGTAAGCGTCACAATACCTTGCTACATTTAATTTCTAACTCACCAATTTCGCTAATACCATCAAGTTCAAATTCAGCTACTGTTGTTAACCACTGTTATCCACCTAACAATCAACAACAAATTTTGTTATCCACTGCGTTAATCAACATTTTTGATAATAGTGGAGAACTTCATGAATGTCGCGCCTTATTAGATTCTGGATCTCAATCATGTTTCATAACAGATCAGCTAGTAAAACAATTAGGATTAAACAAAATGTCTGTACAGATTCCTGTTTCGGGAATCAATTTATCATCTGCACAAATCAATCACATGGTGCAAGTTAAAATCAAATCTAGGTACAACGCTTTTCAAGCTAATCTTCAATGTCTTGTGCTGACTAAAATTACTGAAAATTTACAAATTCTTACATTTAATAAAAACAATATCAATATTCCTAAAAATATTAAATTAGCAGATCCTCAATTTATTATCACAAGCAATATTGACCTTCTCATTGGTGTTGAATTATTCTACCAGTTATTATGTATTGGTCAAATTAAAGTTTCAATTGCACAACCTTGTTTTCAAAAAACGCATTTTGGATGGATCGTTTCCGGACCAATAACTAACAAAGATAATTTGAGAAATGTCATTACATGTAATTTATCTTTAAGCAATCAGTCCTTAGATGAAAAATTAGAAAAATTTTGGTATATTGAGGAAAGCAGATCTAAAACAATTCATACTTTAGAAGAGCAGCAATGTGAATTCATATTTAAATCAACATTTCTGAGGAATAAAGAGGGACGATTTGTTGTAATGCTTCCAATAAAACAGGATATTATGCATAAAATAGGCGACTCACGCGGACAAGCATTAAAGCGTTTTTATGCACTAGAGCAAAAATTGAATAAAAATTTAGAATTAAAGCAACAATATGCTGCATTTATAAAAGAATATCAAGAATTAGGTCATATGAAATTATCCTGTGACGATAATATGTTAGTAAATAATCAACCAGTATTTTATTTACCACATCACGCTGTTGTTAAGCAAAGTAGTCTCACCACAAAGTTGCGTGTTGTATTTGATGGTTCAGCAAAATCCACTACTGGTTTCTCATTAAATTACGCATTAATGGTTGGTCCATTTCTTCAGCAAAGTCTCCATGATATTGTGTTGAGATTCAGAACTCATCAATTCGTTTTAAACAGCTGATATTGCAAAAATGTATCGGCAAGTATTGATAAATGATTCACACACACGACTTCAACGCATTTTCTGGCGAAACAATTCACATGAAGATTTAAAATCATATGACCTAACCACAGTAACATACGGAACAACTTCCGCATCTTTTCTTGCAATACGAGCACTCCAACAATTAGCTGAAGAAGAAAAATTTGATTTTCCGGTAGGATCGGCAATAATTATGCGCGATTTCTACATTGCAAGAAACTCAACAAATTCTCAATAAAGTTAATTCTGTATTAAATAAAGGAGGGTTTGAATTAAGAAAATGGATATCAAATTATCCAGAATTACTCAACACTTTGACATCTGATTCAGTTGAGCATGTAACCGTCAATTTGGACAAAGATCAAAGTGTCAAGACTCTAGGTCTTCAGTGGAATGCTATCAAAGATGTATTTCAATTTGCAATTCCATCCTACACTGATACAACACGCATTACCAAAAGAAATATATTATCACATATTGCTCAAATATTCGATCCACTGGGTTTACTCGGTCCTGTGATTGTGACAGCAAAAATTTTAATGCAGCGATTATGGCAATTAAATTTATCTTGGGACGAATCTGTACCAACTAATATTTATACCATGTGGTTTCAATTCAAAAACCAAATAAAACATTTAAATTCTTTACATATTCCAAAATGGATTATAAACGCCATTGATCCATTATGTTTAGAATTGCATGGTTTTTGTAATGCAAGCGAACAAGCGTACGGCGCATGCATTTATTTACGTGTCAAACACCATCAAAATCATACAAATACTTTAATATGCTCAAGATCTCGAGTTGCACCAATAAAAAATATCTCTCTCCCAAAATTAGAATTGTGTGGTGCATTATTATTAGCACGTTTATTAAAACAGACAATAAATGCAATTAATATTAACATTAATAAAATATATTACTGGACTGACTCAACAATAACGTTATCTTGGATAAAATCAACTGCACGAACTTGGAAGACATTTGTTGCTAACAGAGTAAGTGAAATTCAAGACATCACAGACATTGCTTGTTGGAATCATGTCAGTACTAATGATAATCCAGCTGATTTTATATCACGCGGTTTATTACCACAACAACTTGTTAGTTGTACTGTATGGTGGCAAGGTCCGGCATGGCTGGCATGGCTGGCATACGCTACAATTAAATGGCCTAATATTGTAAGTTATCCAAATCCAGAAGAAATTCCGGAAAGACGTACAATTGTTACATCCGCTGTAATCACAAATACAAACAATGAATTTTTCTCCAAATATTCTAACTTTGGTAAATTAATTAGAATAATTTCATATTGCATGCGTTTTAAGACAAATATTTTATTACGACTAAGTAAATCAGCTCAGAAGGTAACTGGGCCTATTACGGTTGCTGAATTCAAGAATGCTACTACTTGCATACTAAAACAAATTCAAGCAACATCATTTTCGCAAGATTTATGCAACCTAATAAAATATCAAAAGGTACATCGAAAAAGCAAATTATTATGTCTCAATCCTTTCTTGGATGATGAAAAATTAATTCGAGTTGGAGGAAGATTAAGAAATTCAAACCTTGCCTATGCTCAAAAGCATCCTATCTTACTGCCAAAAAATCATAATATAACAAAATTAATTATTACACAAAAACACTTGAAGACAATGCATGGCGGAATTCAATCTACGTTAGCAGCTGTAAGAGAAAATTATTGGCCAATTGATGCACGAAATGCTGTAAGATATGTTGTAAAGAAGTGCATAACATGTTTCAAAACTAAACCCGTTCGTACTAATTATATAATGGGTGATCTACCTGCGCACAGATTAACTCCTGCTCGTCCTTTCACCAATTGTGGAGTAGATTATTTTGGACCACTGAATATTCGTGATGGAAGGAGAAAACAAGCTAAAAATATAAAGGCTTATGGGGCTATATTTGTTTGTTTTGCCAGTAAAGCAGTTCACCTTGAGTTAGTTTGTGATTTAACAACCGATGCATTTATCAATGCACTTAGGCGATTCATGTCTAGGGGAGGAAAACCATCAAATATCTATTCAGATAATGCAACGAATTTTGTTGGTGCTAACAAGGAACTCCATAAACTTCGTAACATTTTTCTTCGTGACAATTTTAAGAATAATATTATTCAAAAAATTTCAACTGATAACATAAATTGGCATTTCATTCCTCCAAAGGCACCACATTTTGGAGGAATTTGGGAGGCAGCAGTGAAATCGGCAAAACATCATATTCGAAGAATTGTAGGTAATGCTTCATTAAACTTTGAAGAAATGTATACTATTTTAGTACAAATAGAGGCTATATTAAATTCTCGTCCTCTCACTGCAATTTCCTCTGATCCTAATGACCTATCTTGTCTAACCCCAGCTCATTTCTTGATTGGAGACTCATTCTTATCGACTGTTAATCCTGATTTAACATCTATTGCTACTAATCGTTTGTCACATTGGCAGCATATTGAGCAACTTCGCCAACATTTTTGTAAACGATGGACGAAAGAATATCTACACCAGCTACAATCAAGGAGTAAGTGGAAAACTCAAGGTAATAAATCCCTTCAACTTGGACAACTGGTTATTGTGGGTGAAGATAATATTCCTCCATTACGCTGGCTATTGGGTCGTGTTGAAGAACTCCACCCAGGCAAAGATCACATCATTCGTACTGTTTCAATCCGCACAGTTGCGGGTATCATCAGAAGATCCACTAAAAATTTATATCCTCTTCACACAGATAATTGAAATTTTTTCTGATATTTTGTAATAATTTTTTGACATAGTTCATTTTGCTTTATGTTAACAATTTATAATTATTGAAAGCATGATTCTTTCAAGGCGGCCAGCATGTTTCATTTATAACATTCATATTTTTTGTTCTGTGATCATAGGTGCCGTTGTTGTTTATAAAAAAGATTATTGTTGTCATATGTTTTGAATTTTGTGTGTGTCATTGCATAAAATACATGTTATTTGTCTTGCTCTATAGTTTATTGTATTTTTACATCTATTCATTAGTGTTGTAGTGCACATTTAACATAATTATTAAAAGAGAAAACTAGCACTACATAACAGTAGATATATATTTCCTCTTATAAAATGTTTCAATATTTTTAGAAAAATACAAAAACTGTGTTATTTAGCAAAAAAACAGGATCCCAGCCTATATAATGTGTTCCAAGGTCATATTCCTGACTTTTTGCTTGGTAATGATTAATTACTATATGCTATCCTAATCATATAAATTCTGAGAAAAAAATAAAATTGTAAATCTGTTAAATAATGAGCTCAGTAATGAATTCCAATAAGCGTATCGAGTGTACAAAATCGCACTAATGCAAAAAACTGGATCCCAGCCTATATAATGTGTTCCAAGGTCATATTCCTGACTTTTTGCTTGCTAATGATTAATTACTATATGCTATCCTAATCATATAAATTCTGAGAAAAAAATAAAATTGTAAATCTGTTAATAATGTTTAATTGAACACTGTAGGCACACTGTAATACTTGCAGTTCTAATAGTAATAAAATAAGTGAATTTTAGTAACCGGTGTTTTAACCTGAAACCATTTCAGCATATATAAAATCTGATTTTATTAATATGTTTTAAATTAGCCGGATATTTAGATAACAAAAACAATTTTAAATGACTAGTCTGAAGGGTAAATTGTATTTTAATAGCACTTATTCGAACTCTGTTGGCAGATGTACGTACAGTGGTCAGTTACAGGGAAATTTAGAGATAAATACTGCACACTCGGTATGGGTACTGGGAGTCAGTATTGAACAGAGCTACAGTTTTGTTTTGTATCTTACTATGTACTGAAATGTTTCATAGAATTTGTATTGTTAGGAAATAGCAGTCCCAAAAACCTAAATAAAGATATTGTACCAATGAAATACATTAGGAATTTACATTTTTTCGAAAAAATGGTTAAAAAAATCGATACTTCTGGTATCTTCATTCATAGATTTATCACCATTTTACTTTGTATCTAGTGAATCCTAGCGGTAAAATAGACTAAACAATAATAAGAAATCAATACCAAATGTGAGAAAATGCATTACTACATGTTTAGAAATATTCAAACTTAAAACCTATGTCAATGTCGCATCGTTTATTTGTATATAAAAATTTTAGTTAGTTTAACAGCTCTTTATCAAAGTCCTGAGTATGTTTAGCGAGTGATCATACATCATTAACAATTTTTCTGTGAAATTAAACTTTTCATACATACTTAATTTTAGTTATACTGTAACGTTTTACGTTACTTAACGCAACTGTAGTCACAATTTTGTGCATATCTGAACGCTCCCGGCGACAAGTTCTGAACGCTCCAAGCGACAGGTGACCGAAGGTCAAGCGACAGGTGACGAGAGGTCAGACGAGAGTTGACGATTTTTAGGGATTCGGGTTCTGACTTTAGTAGTGATCGTACGTGATTTTTTTCTTTGTAGCAAGGTAATGTAGCCGTCCGTTTTCTTTGATAATGCACTTTGGCAAATTTGAAATTCAAGTTAACGTAGGTGATCATTGTTTGTTTTATTTCTGATGTGTAAAATTCAGTAGTACAATCTAGTTTAGTTTTGGTTATTTGGAAAAATTCAGTAAAGTCGGTTGCTTTGTTCGACACGTGTTCGCGGAGAACCGGAGCCATTTTGGTTTAGAGTTTGAATTTTCCGATTAATTTTGTAGCTGCTGAACGTTTTCTTTTGCAGAGTTTTTGTTTATACTGAGATTTAAAACAAACACGCGCTTTTGTTCTGTTCATGTCTACGATCACTGCTAATGCTCATCCCGAACCGCGCCGTCCGCGTTGTATAAATTTCTTGTAAGAATTGTTTTCTTTGAATTTGCTATAATTAGTAAAACTTTTTTTTTGTAAAGTAATAACCTTTAGAGTCAAAAATTTCAATATTTGTTTTGTACGTAGCCATAGAGGCCTGGAGTGCCTAGAAAGCTACTGGCCATTTTTGTTTGTGACCCTGACGATCCTTTGTACCAGCACCGCTGACCCAGAGTAGTCTGCTGTTTAATCGTGTTGCTTCACGTGTGGCTTTGTGCCCGCGCGTATGTTTTCTTTGCTTCTTTATTTTGACCCTTTTAGTTTTCAGACGATCGGCAGTTGGTTCGTCAGACCGTCATTTGTTTTTCTTTGTTTTCAATAATAATTAATAGTAAAATTAGCCTTAAGAACCTAATATTAAGCTTGGATTACTGTTAAATACCCTTACTTTGTTTTTATGTACATACGCTTGCGCGTCATAATTCTTTCTGCCATCAGCACTTAAACATCTTTCTTTCTTTTCTCTTTGCGTAGAGAGATTTGATAATTCAATAAACTAATCTTGGTTTTGTATTTATTTTGAGTTGTACGAGTCAACCTTGGGCAGTGGAAGGTGCGAGTACTTTGTAACAGGCTAGACCTGCTTAGGGAAAGTAGGCACTGGCAGACAACTCCGGCCGCAGTCCGCAGAGCTTCCATCCCACGCTACAGCATCACAGGGAAGAAGAGGAGACAGGAGAGACCGACCCCTGGAGAGCCAGTACGCTATCAAACTGCGCGTACATCTTCCAGCGAGGAGGCGCCTGCCCCCCTTCCCGTGTACATTTTCATTGTGCCGACCGGAGTCTGCGGTCGTGAGTACTGTCTGTCAGTGGAGAAGAGGACGTAGCTAACCTCCCCCTTCTGCTGTCCCTGGTGAGCTCGTGTTTGATTGTAATAAGTTGAGCCAACGGTGGAGTACCTGCCGACTCCATTTGTGTACTTACGGCCTTAAGGCAGGTGGCGCCCTCTTAAAGAGAGATAAGTATTAATACCTTATTTTTCTGTTGTATCTTGATTCCGCTAAGCGGATATGTTGTAAACTTTAATTTTCTTCCACAATAAGAGTGCTTTTTGTTAAAAAGGGTATTGTAGTTACTTTTATTTAAAAAGAACCCACGACTGCTCTATCCCCTTCACATCTAGCTAGCCGAGCCCAGTGTAACGGGTAGGTAACGTTATACATTTTGGCGCCCAACGTGGGGCCAGACTTTTTGTGGCTAGAATTTTTGTGGCCTTCATTTTTGTGCCCAATTCATTTTGGTGCCCTATTGGCTTTTGTGGAGAGCAAGTCTGTTTTTTTTTGGGTTATTTAAAGCTATTATATATTTAGTTAATAAGGAAAGATTTGTTTTTTACATTTTGTTAAACAAAATTTGCACTTGTATTAAATTGTGTAATATTACCTGTATATTCAACTTTCAAACAACTGTTTTCGGTACTTGGACAACATGGACCCGACTTACGTACCCCATCTACTTGAGGACGAACTGACTTACGAACTGACGATCCGAGGATTACCTGACGTGGGTTCGGTGTATGAGAAACGGAACGTTTTGGATGGGATCTTGACTTCGCTGGCTGTTGCGTTTCCCGTACGACCATCGAGGCCAAGTGATGATGCCGCGGAGTACTCTGTGTGTCAGCGGAAGCTGCAGCAACTGTCCGGTATTGTACAGACCTTGTTAACCACTCCTTCCCGAAGTGTTGATAGTGTGAAAATAAGATTAGATTACTTGAAAGGGCGCATTTTACGAGTTACCGCGAACGATTTGCGAGTACAATTATTATTAGTTTGGGCTCAATTGATGGGCGAATTAAACTCAAAACGGACTACCCTTATGGCGCGTACCGGTGATTTGCTTACCGCGGAAGAGGCTGAACCGCGAATGCCAGCGACCGCCACTGGCCAACCCTCTTCGGAGGCCACCTTTGTAGATCAGGTATTTCAATTAGGTTTTAATTCCGCGTCCGCATCTACGCAACCTGTTCCGATTACGGCTGCACCCTTTCTGCCACTCATGCAGTCGTCATTTTCGATTCCTCCCGCGACTCCACCTGCGCCCGTTTGTCCGTTGGTGGACATAGCACCTATCAACGCGTACAATAAATTCCTTCAAGTTTCACGGTGGAACGTTAAGTACAACGGTGACGGAAGTGTCAACGCTTTCATAGAGCGAATAGAAGAAAAAGCCGCGTCGCACGGTCTTAACCATGAGCAGCTGTTTCGGCAAGCTGGTGAATTATTTTCTGATAACGCGTTAGTTTGGTATCGTTTTGTCAAGCCTGAAGTTCATTCTTGGAAAGAATTAGTAGAACGGTTAAAATCTGCGTTCCTACCCTCCGATTACGAATATGAGTTGTGGGACGAAATACGTGCACGTACCCAGGGCCAAGACGAGAAAGTAGAAATGTTTGTGGCCGTGATGCAAAATTTACTGAGTAGGTTTGAACAACCGGTTCCTGAAATGGCGAAATTACAAATTATCTTACGCAATCTTCAGCCTAAATTTCAATCGGAAATTTTGGTTCGGCAAAGTGCTACCCTGTCGCAGTTAGTAGCTACTTGTAAAAGTATGGAGGATACTGCACATCGGATGTCCTTGTTTAAAAACCCTCCCACTCGAACGAATTCACTGTTGGAACCCGAATTGGCGTACCGTCGTCCACGTAATACGGTTCACCAAGCAGAAACTTCAACAAATCTGAGATCCGTATGTTGGAACTGTCAGTCTCCTAACCACCGCTCTATATCTTGACCAAAACCAAAGGGAAAATATTGTTTTTCATGCGGGAAACCCGGAGTTACCAGGCCAACGTGCCCCAAATGTAAGGACAGGACAAAAAACGGGAAAACAGCGGTCGAAAAGTCAACCGACGTACCGTCTTCACCCCATTAAAGGTTGACTATAGCGAATTAGCGGCGTGGATGAACACTATTGCTAAATTTTCACACAAACCGGAAATTTCTCCAGTTCTATTTTCTAAGGGGATGGAACCGCGACCATTCCTCAGTGTGAATGTGGGACAAACCACGCTCGTAGCTTTATTAGATACGGGGGCAACCGTGTCTGTCATTGGAAAGCGAGGGCTTCCGCTTCTCGAGTCTGCTGCTGCTCCTATGCGAGAAGTGAACTGTGATGTTTATACCGCGGATGGTGCTTCGCAATCCGTGCTGGGTTCTGTCATTTTGACGATTGGCTTGAACGGTGTCAATAAAGAGTTGTCTGTCCTTGTGGTGCCGTCCATGAGACATCCTCTCGTGCTCGGAGTTGATTTTTGCCGCCTCTTTGGAATTCAGATTGATTTTTCTACTGATCACTGGAGTAGTAACCCTGTTGAGATTGCCACAGCTAATGCGATAAAAGGATTAGAATCCTTACCTCCTTCTCAAGCTACTTTGTTAAAACCAATCATTAAGGCTTATGAATCCCTCGGATCCCGTGGTTTAGGACGTACCGATCTGGTAACACATATCATTGATACTGGAGACGCGTTACCCATAAAACAACGGTACTACCCTTTGTCTCCCGCTATGCAGTCGCATATGGACAAAGAGCTGGATAAAATGATCGCACTTGGCGTTATCCGAGAATCAAATAGTCCGTGGTCTTCACCCATATTACTCGTGCCAAAATCATGCGGCGAATATCGTTTATGTTTTGATGGGAGAAAGCTTAATTCAGTAACAAAGAAAGACGCTTACCCTTTGCCATATATTTCTCACATTTTGGATAGATTGCGAGACGCTAAGTATTTGTCATCTGTAGATTTGAAGAGCGCGTTTTGGCAAATTCCGCTGGAAGAATCCTCTTGCGCGAAAACCGCCTTTACAGTTCCCGGTCGCGGGCTTTATGAGTTCACTCGTTTACCTTTTGGGATAGCTAATGCTCCCAGTACTCTTCAGCGTTTAATGGATCGTGTTTTAGGCCCAGGATTAGAATCCAAAGTTTTTGTTTATTTGGACGATATTGTTATTGTGACTACGACTTTTGAAGATCATCTTAAAACTTTAACTGAAGTACTCTCCCGCTTAGATTCAGCCGGTTTAACTGTTAACGCAAAAAAGTGTGAATTTTGTCGTTCTTCCCTTAAGTTCCTTGGTTTTATTGTAGACCAGCATGGGCTGCGGACAGATCCCAGTAAAGATGAGGCGATTGTGAAATATCCTCGTCCTACCACCGCTACCGCTAGGTAAAACGATTTATGGGTACCGCCTCGTGGTACAGACGCTTCGTTCCTAATTTTTCTTCCTTAGCTTCACCGATTAACGACTTGTTAAAAGGTAAGAGAAAGCGCTCTCCGATTCATTGGACTGTCGAGGCCGAGAAATCGTTTCTTGCGCTTAAAAACGCGTTGTCGTCCACTCCAGTTCTGGCTAGTCCAGATTTTTCTCTTCCTTTTGTGATTCAGACGGACGCTTCTAATTGCGGAATCGGCGCTGTACTTACGCAAGGGGAAGGCCAGGATGAACATGCTATTGCGTATGTAAGCCGCACGCTTAATAAAGCTGAACGAAATTACTCAGTCACTGAGCGCGAATGTTTGGCGGTTGTTTTCGCGATTGAGAAATTCCGTCCTTACGTTGAAGGAACTCATTTTTCCGTGATTACTGACCACTATTCGTTGCTCTGGTTAATGCGTATGAAGGACCCAAACGGTAAACTCGCTCGTTGGGCAGTTAAACTGCAACAATTTGACTTTTCTTTAATCCATCGTCCCGGGACATCCAATGTGGTGTCTGATGCTCTGTCACGTGCTCCTTTAGAGGTGGCAACAATCGTTTCTTTTTCGCCTACTGCCGACAAGTGGTATCTCCAACTTAAGGAGGCAATAACAACCTCTCCCAGTTCGTATCCCGATTGGCGAGTAGAAGGAGAGAACGTATATAAATTAGTACCTACGGCTCGGCATGAAGCCCCAAATCTGTCCCCATGGAAGTCCGTCGTACCTTTCGATTTTCGACGGCAAATATTGCACGAGTGTCACGACTCACCTTTAGCTGCTCATATGGGGTTCTTGAAAACGCTACATCGTGTTTCCGAAAACTATTACTGGCCGAAAATGCGTTCTAGCATCTTACGGTATGTCACTAGATGTCGAATATGTTTGTCACAAAAAGCTTCTTCTTGTGCTCTTCCTGGTTTGATGGGAACTGCAAAGAAAGTTTCGTTTCCTTGGCAAACTATCTCAATCGACTTAATGGGTCCACTTCCTCGATCTACGTCTGGACACAGTTATATACTTGTCGTTGCCGATTGGTTTACCAAATACCCAGTAATTTTCCCCTTACGGCAAGCGACTGTCGGAAAAATCGTTTCGCTAATAGAGAATGAAGTGTTCCTTATGTTTGGAGTTCCTCAGACGGTTATGGTGGACAATGGAACGCAATTTAAGAGCAAACCATTTAAAGATCTGATGTCTCGATATCAAGTACCAAAGCTTTGGTATAATGCCAAATACCATCCGCAGGTTAACTTTGTGGAACGTACTAACCGAGTTATCAAAACCGCTATACGCTCGTATGTCAAGGATAACCACCGACTGTGGGATGTAAATCTCGCAAAGATTGCGCAAGCTATCCGAACCTCAGTTCACGAAGTAACGGGGTATAGCCCCTCATTCTTAAATTTTGGCCGACATGTCCCGACTTCCGGTCTATTTTATTCGCTACCGACGGGAGAAATACTATCCGACCAACCTAAAGTATACGCAAACACTTTGTCTAGCTTTGTCAACATATTTAAAGATGTAGAAGCAAAATTATTACAGGCTCATGAGCGTAACGCTCGTCATTATAATTTGAGACGCAGACCGTTAAATTTTAGTGTAGGTGATGTAGTTTGGAAACGGAATTACGCTTTGTCTGATGCTTCTCAATATTTTTCTTCTAAGTTAACCCCTCGTTATGTACGATGTACAGTTCACAAGAAAATTTCAGCCCTTACTTATAGTTTAATTGATCAGGATGGTAAGAATATCGGGATCTGGCATGTGAAGGACCTGAAGTCGGAGCCTAATGATGATACTGGTGATGCACAACCCTAAGAAAAATATCGCCTGTGGCGCCTTTTTCTTTCATCAGAAGGGGGGTGGTGTAACGTTTTACGTTACTTAACGCAACTGTAGTCACAATTTTGTGCATATCTGAACGCTCCCGGCGACAAGTTCTGAACGCTCCAAGCGACAGGTGACCGAAGGTCAAGCGACAGGTGACGAGAGGTCAGACGAGAGTTGACGATTTTTAGGGATTCGGGTTCTGACTTTAGTAGTGATCGTACGTGATTTTTTTCTTTGTAGCAAGGTAATGTAGCCGTCCGTTTTCTTTGATAATGCACTTTGGCAAATTTGAAATTCAAGTTAACGTAGGTGATCATTATTTGTTTTATTTCTGATGTGTAAAATTCAGTAGTACAATCTAGTTTAGTTTTGGTTATTTGGAAAAATTCAGTAAAGTCGGTTGCTTTGTTCGACACGTGTTCGCGGAGAACCGGAGCCATTTTGGTTTAGAGTTTGAATTTTCCGATTAATGTTGTAGCTGCTGAACGTTTTCTTTTGCAGAGTTTTTGTTTATACTGAGATTTAAAACAAACACGCGCTTTTGTTCTGTTCATGTCTACGATCACTGCTAATGCTCATCCCGAACCGCGCCGTCCGCGTTGTATAAATTTCTTGTAAGAATTGTTTTCTTTGAATTTGCTATAATTAGTAAAACTTTTTTTTTGTAAAGTAATAACCTTTAGAGTCAAAAATTTCAATATTTGTTTTGTACGTAGCCATAGAGGCCTGGAGTGCCTAGAAAGCTACTGGCCATTTTTGTTTGTGACCCTGACGATCCTTTGTACCAGCACCGCTGACCCAGAGTAGTCTGCTGTTTAATCGTGTTGCTTCACGTGTGGCTTTGTGCCCGCGCGTATGTTTTCTTTGCTTCTTTATTTTGACCCTTTTAGTTTTCAGACGATCGGCAGTTGGTTCGTCAGACCGTCATTTGTTTTTCTTTGTTTTCAATAATAATTAATAGTAAAATTAGCCTTAAGAACCTAATATTAAGCTTGGATTACTGTTAAATACCCTTACTTTGTTTTTATGTACATACGCTTGCGCGTCATAATTCTTTCTGCCATCAGCACTTAAACATCTTTCTTTCTTTTCTCTTTGCGTAGAGAGATTTGATAATTCAATAAACTAATCTTGGTTTTGTATTTATTTTGAGTTGTACGAGTCAACCTTGGGCAGTGGAAGGTGCGAGTACTTTGTAACAGGCTAGACCTGCTTAGGGAAAGTAGGCACTGGCAGACAACTCCGGCCGCAGTCCGCAGAGCTTCCATCCCACGCTACAGCATCACAGGGAAGAAGAGGAGACAGGAGAGACCGACCCCTGGAGAGCCAGTACGCTATCAAACTGCGCGTACATCTTCCAGCGAGGAGGCGCCTGCCCCCCTTCCCGTGTACATTTTCGTTGTGCCGACCGGAGTCTGCGGTCGTGAGTACTGTCTGTCAGTGGAGAAGAGGACGTAGCTAACCTCCCCCTTCTGCTGTCCCTGGTGAGCTCGTGTTTGATTGTAATAAGTTGAGCCAACGGTGGAGTACCTGCCGACTCCATTTGTGTACTTACGGCCTTAAGGCAGGTGGCGCCCTCTTAAAGAGAGATAAGTATTAATACCTTATTTTTCTGTTGTATCTTGATTCCGCTAAGCGGATATGTTGTAAACTTTAATTTTCTTCCACAATAAGAGTGCTTTTTGTTAAAAAGGGTATTGTAGTTACTTTTATTTAAAAAGAACCCACGACTGCTCTATCCCCTTCACATCTAGCTAGCCGAGCCCAGTGTAACGGGTAGGTAACGTTATAATACAAATGAATCTACATAAGTAAAACTAGGTAAATTAATTGATCAGTTTAACTTACGCGTTTGGATACTTACTTTATTATATAACAGACTTCTGGCATTAACGAACACACTTACGTACGAATTAGACCGTTAAATCTAGGTTTTACCGTATATGCACTAGCGACAAATCTAAGTGGAGTTAAAACCCTTTGCTCAGGATAATTATTACATTCATTCCTCTCGCACGATTGTCATTACATTTCTTAATTATCAACAAATGTATGGTTTTAAATATTGGAAGAACAAATTAAGAAGAATGGGAGACCATGATTGAAATATGTGGATGTCAATGTAGGAAAGACTGATTCGTAAGTATAAAAACAAAATACTGTCTTGTATAAGTCTTGTTTTGTTTATAATAAATCTTAATATTTCAGATGCTAGATAATTAGCTGTAATTAAAATACTGCACATAGTTCAATTAAACATTTTCTTCCTTATCAGCGCTCCTGGACATTGGATCAAACTAATCCCTCTATTGTCTTCCACTTTGGATAATTACATTCTTGCTCAAGCACCGCATTATCACATTCTAATCTCTTATACTCTGGAACTATTCTTGAGTTTGTTTTATGAGTGTGACAACATCGCTCTGATTGAAGAGTAATGCCTTCATTTTTATGTGGAGTGGAGCATTTACCCTTCTAGAAATGTGTGTGTGCAGTAAATCTCTAGCAGTTCAAATTACTGTAGTATATATATATAATGTATTTTTTAACATATGTCTGTATTTATGTTGTTTGGATATAGCGACCTACTGTTATAGCGACCGAATTTCGTTGGTCCCTTCAACGTCGTTATAAACGATATCTACTGTATATTTTTCTGTCGACATTTAATTGCAAACATTCATTTCAATTACAAATATTCTTTCGTATTCTAACATTCATACAAGAAAATACATGATTTTTATATCAATAGTACTAATTGTATTATTATTTTGAATATCAGCATAATCATATGTTATGCGTTGAAGCATTACCCTTTAAGAAGTAAATAAAGAAAATGTAGTGCTAGACATCAAATCAAGAGAAAACGATCAACGCATGTTGTAATTCTCACTTGTTACAATTTCTCATTTGTTGCAATTCTCATTTCTTACTATGTTTCCCCACTCCAAATACGTATGTATCAGTTGTTGCAATTTTCATTTCTTACAATTCTCATTTATTGCAAAGCACCGCTCACTTTTCTCGATGCCAAGCAAGTTTACAGTCGCCCAGTTATTATATTACTATAACTAGGCAATAATTTCTTATTCCCGGTTGCCAAGACGCGGCTTAATCCGAGAATCGTTAAATCTCGGATTAATCCTTTGCCTTGAATGACGTAGATCAGTTGTGTACTAATGTTATATTGAGGGTATTTCATGTTTATTATTATATACCTGAAAGTGTTAATTTAGGTTGTGAGTGGTGTACATTGCCCAGTTAAGTAACTTGAAATTTGTAAATATAATTGTGAAGATTGACAGTGTTCTGTACCATTTCTGCCTCCGCCGAGCCCTTCTTGCCTCATTGTGTACATCGCTGGCCGAAATAAATCCCGTTACACACTTACAGAAACCTGAATCACAATCTGTATCAGGGGCTTCGAGTTATCGCCGAAATAACAAACATATGCTCGGCCACGCCCACCCAGCCGCCAACACTGAACAACTGAACTGTAAGCCCGGTGCATTCTATTGGTGACATGAAATACCAACAGTTCAAATGCAGCCCGCCCTTGAGTAGTGCAGTGCGGGTTGGCGACAAATAGGTACAACATTTGTTTTCGAAATATGTAGAGATGCACCGAAGCATGATTTGGCCGAATAATTGAATACCGAATATTCGGCTTATTCGTAATTGTTTATCGAAAAATATAATGGTCTCCTTATTAATGTTTTTCTGCGGCTTATTTGAATAGATGAAATAAGAGAAACAATTTCTAGTGAAGACAAGTGTTTTTTTTTTTATTTAACACCGAATATTGCTACTGCTTCGACCAAAGCCGAGTATTAAAAAAAATACGCCGAATCAGCCGAATACCGAAGTGAAACCGAAGATTCGGTGCATCTCTAACATATAGTAACATTTTACTTTATTAATTATAAAACTATTCGGTAACCGCGAGTTTTCAACAACAAAAATACGCTAATGCCCGATTGCTAAGACGTGGATTAATTCTCGGATTTGGAGAATTAATCCACGATGCGTTGCTAGAACGAGGATTGTTTAAATCGCGGATTAATCTCATGACAAATATAAAGCGCTCTCTGATTGGTTGAAACTCTTCAAATAAATGACTACTAACTTGAATGTGTAAACAACAAACAACAAGCAAAACAGCTGTCAAGTATAAGTAAAGTGACAATTGTGTGTTAACTTGACAATTGCAATAGAGCGGCACGCTTCAGTTATTATTGCTCTCTCCGTATTAAATTAGATGGCTTGGTACTGAACAGCTACTTTCTTACATTTTTTTCTTAAAATCGACAAAGAGTATTAGAAAAAAAAATCAATTTCCAGTTGTATTTAGCGACGAAAAAAATTAGACTTCTGAACAATATCATTACAGAAATATTTGAACTTAAAATGTACGTGAAAAAACCTATCATGCGGCCTTAAATTTTAAGAATTTTTGTTATATATATATTATTTTTTAACGATAGTCCTGTCCCGTTACATTCAACGAACCAACGTGGGGCTGTTCAGACAAAATTTATTTAAGAAATTTCAAATAATTAAAATATTTATTATTGTAAAAGAACCACACATGTCCAGATCATTACAGGAGCCCTAAAGTTCATTTTATATCTGTCAAACTTCATATCATTGTCCAAATCATTTAAATTTGACCATGCTGGTCTTGAAAAAACGGACATTGCTTCAAACGCTTCATCAATGCCCTTCACGATTCAAAACTAGAACAAATAAATATGAAGTATTTCACATTAGGACTTGGTCATGGACGGAAACATGAATTTGACGTTTGTTTGATCAAAATTTGATAGATGTAATAAAACACACTTTAGATAGAAATGGGGTTTTTAACCTTTTTCTGATTTTCTTATATGTTATTCCCCGATGTAAAACAAATATATTTCTATTTTTTTATTGTCAAATTCCATCGGATATGGCAGAAAAAAAATATTAAAGTCTCATTTTTTATCCTTCCTCTAAGAAGCGCAATGCTTGTGACGTAGGGTGACTGTTTAGTACCACATAAGCCCAATACTGGGGCTGCATAAAATAAGCGAGCAAGAAGCTGACAGCTCAGAAAAATAAATCAGCCGTTCTGTGTCCGCGTCATTTAGTGCACATATATTCAAATCTTTGAAAATAATACAACCTATTTTTTTAAGCACAGCTGCAACTTGAGTAAAATTTACAAAACTGACAGATCATGACAGCGAGAACAACATGGTGATATGTTTTACGTCAATTTTATTTGCAGCGCCTCTAGTGTAATATCTCGTTATTACACGGTCGCTTTACGTCACACAATATGATGGGATTTTAGAGCGTTTAAAACATATGCAATATTCATTTAGCTTTTTCTATATACAATTCGGAAATTTCGCAAGTGCTATGCATATTAGTAGTACTTATTTGTCCCATAAGGTTATTTTTACATTTATAGTTGTTAATTCGATCAAGGTTAAAACCCCCATTACATGCGGGCAGCAAAGACCCTAGCGCCAGCTATGTCTGTGGTCTTTGTAATGGGAGAGGTTTGGTGTAATGTATGTATGTATTTATTATTAAATATTTGTCTATAAACACGTAGATTTTCGTATTACATTGCGAATTAAATTTTAAAATGCTTCTACTTAGCTTACCCATTGTTTAATTAGATAACTGCAAATGGACTTACACCACTTTCACAATAAATGATTATGTAATTTCATTTACTAACGAATTTTCAATTGAGTAAAACATACGGATATCTTCTAATATAAACAATTAATAAATAAAAAGTTCACACTAAATTAAATGTAAATACAGTAAACTTCGCTTATAACGAACCCGCTTATTGCGAACTTTCGCTTATAACGAACCAATCTGTAAAGTGCGAACTAAAGTATTATTAAACGTGTGTTATTTTTTTCGCAAACAACGAACCCGTTTATAACAAACTTTCGGTTATAACGAACCTTAATTTTTGTTAGAATTGCAAAAGTTTTCGCTTATGACGAACTTAAAACGGCATTTTACCAAATAATCAGGGGATTCCTCGAAATCTTTCATCTCCGCATATGTAGGGTCGCCGTAACAGTTCTAGCGGTTCTTGTGTATATGAGGTTAATTGTATGAAAAAGAAATTATCGGACTTTCTCGCGATTAGAACGGCCCCATACAGAAATTTCAGCGTGTTCCACATGGCCTGTCCGCCTCTGTTCACTGTATTTAATGTGTTAAAGAAGTACAATTATGAGTTACTAAATTTCGAAGAAAACACGTAAAGCTCTTATTTTAATAAATAAAAATAATATAAAATAATAATAAATATAAACAAAAGTAAAATAAACGATTTTTCAAATGAGATTCATAAAAACTATTGTTAGTGTACATATGTATATGTATTACAAAACAATATCTAACTCAATTTTGAACAAATCTGGATTTGTCTAGTTTTGCAAAACAGTTTTTCATATTATGTACCTACTTGAGACATATACCTACCTATGCATTAATAAAAATAATGAATTTCTGATGTTTATCGTTTATTACGAACTTCGCTTATAGCGAACTATTTTCGTCGGTCCCTTGAGGTTCGTTATAAGCGAAGTTCACTGTAATTAGTATTTTAAATTTTTTCTAATATTGGACTTATACTACTCGCAAATTAAACGGTCCATATGTCGGAATGATACTCGTAATAAATATAGCGGTTACTTAAATGCACTTATTTCACCACTGTAATGTTGTGCCTACAATGGTCAGTTATGTAGTGGAATACGGCACGTTCAGTACGAGAACTGAGTCATTTTTCAGGTCAGTATTAAACGGGGTTACAATTTTGTTTGGTTCTTATAATCTATTGAAATATTTCACAGAATTTGTATTGTAGGGACATAGCACCATAGTAAACAAATTAGTACTAATGAAAACGTCTAAAATTTGACGATGAAACAGATTATAACTACAAACGTGGGTTATGCAACTCTTATGCTATGCTATATAAACGCTGAGAGCACCTTTGCGTTAACTCTGAATTATATAACAAAAAAAACTTAAATATTTATATTAAAGTCTATCCGTGCATCATGTTGAATATGTTATGCGTAAATATGTTTCTTCTAATTGCACACAATTCAACGTTCTGTAGAAAAAATATTGTGAACAATTTATTGAATTAAACACGCAGCAAGTGGTTTGTTTCTATAATTATTTAAACAAGAAAACCATTGGGTACATTGATTTTAGTTATAAAATTTATTAATTCAAAACAGACAATTTTATTTTTAAAAAATATACACCATACATATCTGTTATATGTGACATTGCATAGGTATGTGCGAAAAGTTGATTATTTGTAATATTCACTGGAAAATTGCTCTCAAGGCAGGAAATAGTACTGAAAATTAAAGACAACTGTTAATATGCATACCTACATTGTTGATTCCAAAAGTATAATTATAAAAGTAAGACGTTATTCGTAACCTATCAAATGTGATCAGTTCCGTTAAATAAATATGCATAACTGTGCATCGATACTTACATCTGGTTCTGCATTGTACATACATTGCGCTAGTTTATATGCTGCCACACATTTGTCATCGCCTACGGCTGTGAATTGATAATTATATGTAAAATACTATTACATTATACGCATATACATATATATATATATATATATATATATATATATATATATATATATATATATATATAAATAAAATTAAAGTAAATGTAAATGAAAGTACATGTGCCTGCTTGATAATGCTCCAATCTCTCCACAACTTAATGAAACAATTGACAAATTGTCATTCAAATGACATTTAAACGACAGATTAATTGCTTATAACTAAAAAATGATGCATTTTATAAAAAGTCCTACAAAAAATCCTTAGAATTAAAAAAAATAAAAACAAAAAAAATTTGTACGAAAAATTGTTTTAAATTCTTTACGGTAAGAGAATTATTTTGCGTAAACCAAGTTTGAATGTTCACCATTGGGATCTGCGAAACTATAAGAGATACAAGGACGGTTAAATTAGACAAAAGTTACACATTTACTTACCTGAATCTTTACAACTTTCTATAGAATGTCCAACTGGAACTTGCCAGTTTTCTGGTAGCGATTTCACTTGAGATTTCGCGTACTCATAATCCATTTTACCATTTTTCATCTATAATATGGGTAGATATGTTCAGCATGTATAAATTCACTAGAATTCCTCTATATAACTTACAAATTTTAGTGCGTGCAATCCACAGCTCATGTAGCACTGAAAATATCAGAAGAATTCACTTAAAGAGTGTTTGTGATATACTTTCGTGTTTGTACTTACACCCAATTTTGGATTATCCTCAAAATTACCCTTGTGCATATTTTCTATTTGAGCTGAAAAATTACAGTATTGCACTTACACAATTTCATTGTAGTAAGTACTGACCTTACACATACCGTTAGTAACTTTGAATTTTGGTTGACACATATTTTTCACAAGTCTGACTGCATTTTTCACCTGCGCTTCACTCATCTACATACATAGAACGTAAATAACTTTTAATATTCTGCTTTTCTCCAGAAACACAATTTACCAATATACTTACGCAGTGAACATAGCCGATATAAACTGTTGAAAGTAATAAAATGAGTATTTGTCGTGACAAATAACACTTCATTGTATGATCTGTAACGTATTTATTAAAAGTGAAATGTGAAAACCTCTACTCTGCGATAGGTACACAGTAACTAACAAAAAATGCATCTATAACAAATCTTTATATACTGTCAGTAATAAAAGTACATTATTTGTAATAACCACTTTATCAGATTATTACATGTATTATTAATAATTATAGCTTGTAATAGTATCCAATCAAGTACAAGTTATATATATTAAATGTCCCTTACCTGTGCAGGATGTGTGATGTGATGATGATTTACAGGCTTTGTCCGGAAAGTAATGCGGATCACGACCATATATATATATATATATATATATATATATATATATATATATATATATATATATATATATATTTCGATTTATGAAGATTTCGAGTATAGAAATGTTCATTAAAACTAGCGAATTTGTTTAAAGACATTACAGTGCTTTAATTACACACGTTTTTATTGAATCTAAATCGTGTACTAAGAGTACATAATAATTTGTGTTAAAATATCCAGTAATTTGCTTCGTTCCCATTCATGCTCAATCAACTTATGAGGAATATATGTGTATGTATTCGTTAAACAAGTAGGGACTTCCCAACAATCTTCACAACAATCAAGACTAATATCCAATTTTGGTACAAAACCAACCATAATTTTTGATGAATAAATTTTATGAGTAGTCAGCATGACGCTTTTACTTTCTTATACATAGTATAAGGAAAGTATAGGAATCATGAAAAATTTCGATTGCGAGATTTTGATGGAAACACACTATTTGAAGTCCCCTGAATACGTTTTGACTATTTTCTCAATGACATCTGTGCGTATATATGGATGTATGTATGTATGGATGTGTGGCGTTTTTTCATTATATCAAAAACGAATAAACCTAAAGTAATGAAACTTCATATTTAAAAGTTTTAGGGATTGGCGAAGTTCTGATTAGATTTTGGGTATAATTAGAAAACCGGAAGAGGAAGTTTACTGAATCCAGAAATTGTAAATTTCAAATTATTTAAAAAAAAACGATACGTAAAAATGATATAATAATAATATTATGAAGAAAAAATGTTTTATACACTTTTCGTCTATCTTTATCCAATTTTGAGTAAAATGTATTTATATATTGGCATGTATTTAAAATATCATATATGCTATGAAATCAAAACAAAGACAAAATATTTACAGAAATACACATTTGAAATGTCCAATATGTGCCAATTTAAATTTAGTATAAGAAAGTAGTGTGGTGACCACACCAGATTTTTTGAATAAGCTCTGCAACATTCCCGTTCCATGAACATATTGATCATAAATCTGTTTATCATTTTTGCATGTTATCGTTAAACTTTCTTTTCTGGTAATACGTAAATTCAAGAATTTGTATTAATAATCAACGTGCAAATATTATTGTTGAATTCAATTACATATCCGGTAATTTTGGGGATAACTAGAATAACTTTACTTCACTAAGTTCTTGTTGATGTGCCATATAAATTGGTTAATTTTGTTTACAAATATATTTATTAATATCATAGAGAATGAATGATAAAAATTGTACTTCCGAAATCATAAAGTACTTTTGCTTTGTTTTTTCTATAGCTAAATTTCTATAACTTGGTTGAATAAATATAAACCTATTAGAAACAAATGATGTAGATAAGGGATACATTTGATACAAGTTATACATATGATTTTTTGCTAATGGTTTATCCAATACATACACGAAATAATCATCCTTATAATATACATGTAGTTTTATACTTCTTAGTGCAATATGTAACATTTTTGTTGAAATTGGTGCTACAAAGTCAGTATCGGTAGGTGAATATGCTGATATGTTTTGTAATTCCTCAGTTAACCTGGAAGGTGCAATTTTATTGATGGATGCAATTGTCCCTTTCAACAGAGAGTATAGCAATAATTAATGTATTTACTTTATCTAAATATTGCTCTAAGAGTAATGTAAAGAGCGAAATATATTCCTCTAACTTTGTATGAAATTCAACCCTGTTTAAAATTTTATCTTCATCACTAATGATTGATTTGAATACTTTTATGTTTTCTTGCAAAATTTTTTCATTCTAATCTAAATTTGAAATTGTATTAATATTCTGAATTGTAGATCGTACCATACTGGATTGTTCTTTAATTAATTTAATTAAGTCATGTTCATTTTTAGAAAATTTTGAAAATTTTGATTTATAGTATTTAGCATCACCCTCATCCAAGGTCCCAAATAAAAAATTTTAAATGTTACGAACAAGATCGATTAAGCCTTTTTTAGCTCGAAATGATTTAACTTTTACATTGTGTCCGACAGAGCCAAATAAATTTTTTATTTATTAGTTTGTAAGGACTTGTATGCACCCGCTGGAGATTTCCAGTGAGTACTATTACAACCAAAATAATTAATTTCATCCTAGAATAGATAAAATTTAATATTTTTAATCATTCGATATGAAATTACTTTTCTACTTTATCCGCTTCACATTCGTATGCGACAACTGATTGGACTGACGTAGACTTTTCATTTATTTACATAACAGTAGTAGTAGATACCGCTTTGGCAGCGGTGTCTGGCGCCAGTGAGGGGCAGGGTTCTAAGAATCATAGTCTATGATGATGCAGGTGTTGAACACGTGTGTTTTTAAGATGCAGGTGTTGAGCACGTGTGTTTTTAATTTGCGCGGGTGTCTCTTAAAAAATAAATATGGCTACACTGTCCTGTTCTATAGGGTCTATATGCAGAAATGTCACCACGAATGATCTCCTCTGTATCCTTTTAAGATGTGTCGAATAATTTACGCGCGTGCCATTTTCTAAGGGCCTTCCGTAACTTTACTCTGACTATTCTCCTTCTAAGATGGGATACGTGGCGAATAAATCGTAATTTACGCGCGTGCCATTTTCTAAGACCACACAGGTGCTGGACACGTGTTGTTGTGTTTTGAACTATCTTTCTCTCCCTCTCTCTCTCTCTCTCCCTCTCTCTGCCCCCTCTCATGGAGTTTCTTTATTTACAACAATTTATTTGGGGTGTTCCAAACAGGGGGATAATATGACTGTCTTTACCTGTTCTATATGCTACAGCTAAACTTTATAGGTGCAAAATAAAAGTGTCATTGTTTTTCAAGAACAGTGACGGTCTCCAAAATCAGGTACCTCTGTATTATTTCCTTTCAAGATTAGATTTCTAGACAGGGTAATTTACGCGCTTGCCTTTGTCATTTTATTATTGTTTCTAAATTACCGGTCAAGCCGAGCGAGAAGCGGTAAATTTTGTTAATTTTTTTCGCATCTGCGACAACCTTATACAAGACGCTGTTGTTGATGCTGATGCACCAGGTGACGAAGATGATGTCGTGGACCGTGCCCAGGTGGGTGGAGGACGTCGCCAGCGGTTCACCATAACATCGGACGTTCAGAACCATGTAAAGAGATTTCGCATGATCGGGCGTAGAGTGACATTTAGCGTCACGTGCTCAACACCTGCATCTTAAAAACACACGTGTTCAACACCTGCATCATCATAGAATATGATTCTTAGTACCCCGCCGCTCACTGGCGCCAGACACCGCTGCCAAAGCGGTATCTACTACTACTCATAACTAGATATGATTGCGAGGTACACAGTCATTCACTAATACTTTATCATAATATTGTTTAGATTTTTCTTTATTATTATTTAAATTTTCGCGTGCAAGTTTCCTCAGCATTTGTAACTTATATTTTATGTCACTTACATAATCATCATATGTATACACCGGATCTGGTTCTTTCGTTATTGCTGATGGCAAATTTGCTTCTTTTACATACAATAGATTATACAGTGTAAAATTAATCGCTGTATGTGGGGTTGTATTCTACGTAAACATCCAAAAGGGTAACCATTTGTCCCAATCTAATTGATCTTTATCAATATAATGTCGTAAATACTCGGCTAAGGTACAATGACTTCGTTCTAAACTTCCATTACTTTGTGGATGAAAGCTGGTTGTTCTTCTTAATTTTAAATAATTTACAAACATTTCCAAATAATTCACTTAAAAAATTAGTTCCTTTGTCAGTTAAAATAATTTCGGGTGCTTCGAATCTACATCTAAACTCAGTAACTAATGTTTGCGCAATTGCATTGGCTTCTTGGTTTGGTACAGGATAGGCCTCACTGTATTTAGTTAAATCATCCTGTAATGTCAAAATATACTTATTGCTGGACGCGGTTAACGGCAAAGAACCCACAATATCTAGGTAAATTTTTTTCAAAACTGCCCTTCGCAGTGTTTGTTAATTCTATCGGTGCTTTGTTACTTTGGGATAATTTATTCTTTTGGCAACTAGGGCATTTTCTAATATATACTCGTATGTCTTGTTTCATGTTTTTCCACCAATGTTTGTAATTTAATTCTTTTATACGTTATATTTACACCCTCATGTCCTCCTAACGGTTTACCATGAAAATCCGATACATTTTGTTTCTTTAGTTCATCACTGTATTCCTTTTTGAATTGAAAGATAGAAATTTCTATTTTTGTACTCTTAAAAACAAAACGAATCATCATTCTAACTATACTCTAATCTAGTTTGCCTAATCCACACCCTATTTGGGGCATACTTAATTTAAAAATTTGATTTTCTGTGCAAAATAATTTTAAATTCACTAATGTATGTTTATCATAATATTTTTCCTTTGTAATCATGTTTAATATAGTCCGACCCTGTTCCGATTAGAATAGTATGACGTCACCTATGTTGTGATCTCTACTGTCACCAAAAGTTGTATTAAATGTTTCTTTCAAAACTTTTACTATCTCTTTTCCCTATTTTAAATCTTTTGAAATACAATTAACAATTACTCTTTCACGATCAGATTTTAATATATTACCATTTATTTCTATAATATCGGAATTTATAATTAAAGATGTTTCACTAATCTTTTTAAATTCTTCAAAACTTGCGTCTGATGTATTGAATCGCATTAATCGACTACCTGGATCATTGACACTGAATAACCATACTAGAGGTCTGTGATCGGTTACAATCGTGAATCGTCTACTGTATAAATAAGGTCTGAAGTTGTGTGTTGCCCAGCAAATTGTCAATAATTCTTTTTCTATCACACTATAATTTTGTTCTGCTTTATTCAACGTTCTACTTGCGTAAGCTATCGGAAGGTGTCTACCTACTTTTCCTTGCGACAGCACTGCTCTAATTGCATAATTACTCGCGTCTGTTGTTAAAATAAATGGTTTCTCAAAATTAGGAAATTGTAAAATGGGAGATGTTGTCAAAATATGCTTCTTCCGTCAAGTCATTCCAAATAAATAGTGAATTCCTTTTTAAGAACATTGATAATGGTTTATAAATTTTTACGAAGTCTTTTATAAAACGTCTAAAATAACCCACAAGTTCCAAAAATGATTTGATTTCCTTTGCATTATTTGGTCTTGAGAAATTTGTAATTGCTTTAATCTTCGTTTGGTCTGCTGTAATTCCATTTTCGGAAATTACATGTCCTAAATAATTTACTTCTTTTCTCAGAAATTGACATTTATCTGTATTTAATTTTAAATTAAATTCTCGTAATCGTTGAAACACTTCTAACAATTTAAGTTTATGTTCTTCCAAACTTTTTCCATAAATTACTATATCATCCACATATACGAAACATTTTAAACCTTGTAAGCCACTCAAAACTGTATTCGCAAGACGCTGAAATGTAGCTGGCGCACCTTTTAATCCGAATGGCATCTTTTTATATTCAAAATGCCCAAATGACGTCGAAAACACGGCCTTTTCACAATCTTTCGGATCCATTCTATTTGATGATATCCGCTTTTTAAATTTAATGTAGTAAAATATTTCGACTGTCCGAGCTGCTCTAGAATATCCGCTATATTTGGTAAAGGAAATGCGTCACCAATCGTTTTCTCATTGAGCTTGCGGAAATCTACTTCTACACGATATTTAGTTTCTCTATTGCTAATTTTTTTTGGTACTACTAATAAAGGGAAATTATATGGCGATTTACTAGGTTGTACTATGTGTTGTTTTAACATTTCGTTAACTTGCTTATTTATTTCTTGTTTCTGACCCTCAGGCAAACGATATGGTCTTATATTTATAGGTGCTGCATCTTGCATAAGGGGAATAGAATGTTTCACAGCTGTTGTACACTGTAATTTGTCGTTTGGTAAATGAAAAATGTCATTAAATGATAAACAAACGTCAAACAATGATTCTGGCTCTTCCAAATTTAAATGTTCCGTTTTTATATTTTTTTTTAATTTTCCAATTCTTTCATGATTGATAACGATGTTCGTGACATGATAAGTAGATTCTACTGGAATTAAGGTTACTTTTAATATTTCAAGTTTTACTTCCCGTTCAGATGCATTCATTATACTAACGGCACATTTACCATTCTCCGGTTTAGTTAAGCAATTTCCCAAATAAATATCTTCTTATAACATTTTCTGCTCACAAATACCTTCCCCAACGCTAACTGTTTGGATATGAATATTTTTTTTGTGTTCTTGCGGGTATTGTAACCGTGTTGTCATTATCTGAACTTAACAATTCCCAATTGAAATATTTACTATGAAATCTTCTAGCATCATGATTAATTATTACAGTAAAATTTTGCATAAATGAACTTCCCAATATGACATCAAATTTAACATTAAATGTGGCTCTGACTACATGAAAGGTAATATTCTGATTTTCGTTTTCCAATTGTTCAAATACTAATCCTAACGTTTTGATTCGTGTTTGGGTCACACCCGTAATGTTTATAATTTTGTTTCTTAAATTAACCTCGTCACGTAATACTCCAATTTTCAAAATATTTACTTCTGCACCAGTATCCACAAGTAATTTAACTGGTCGATTTGCAACATTTAACTTTAATATAACATAATTGCTTTTTGTAATTGTGCGCTCAATATTTCTTATATCAATACACTTATTCTGATTATCAACATGTACTTTGTTATTATTATTCCGAGTTTTTTGCACGTCTCCGGAGTTACTAGCATTCACACGTCCAGAGAGTAATTCAAGTTTTTGGAATCTGTTGCCCGTTCATTAAAAGTTTTCTTATGTTCCTCTCTTATAACAATCGGACATTCGATGTCCTGCCTTTCTGCAATAAAAACAATTACCCTCAAATTTGCTTCATTGATTTACATTGTCGTTCACAGAATTAGAACCATACTTTGTCACATTTCGGCGAATATTGTCTTCATGACTACTTGATGTTTTACTCACTAAATTGATACGCGGTTCATACATTCGTTTTGTATAACAATATCTTGCTAAATGCTCCTGTTTATTACATTTAAAACATTCTCGCATTTTTTGATCACCATTCCGCGTTTGATAACCATAAAACTTTACTGCATGCGAATTACTCAAAATTTCGCGTTCCTCGGCTCTAGCAATGTCTATCGCGCCTTCAAGTGTTATGGGGTTATGCGCTTTAACTTGAAATCTTAATGGCTCCTGCAAATTTTGCTTAAATATGTTCAAAGTTTGTTCATTTAACACTGTAATTATCAGCATCGCATCTATCAAATTCGACAAATATTTTTCTATTTCATTCGCATATGATCCAACTTCTTCACCTTTAGCATGACGCGTACTATTTAATTATAATTGCCAATGTGCTACCGATCTCTTTTCAGAGAATATTTCTACCAAATGATCACAAAATTGTTCAAATTCGCGAATGTTCTATATTTAATCACATAACGCGCTCTGCCCGTTAACTTTGTTTTCATTATTTTAAATAATATTCCATGATAAGGTTTTCTAACTGATTCTAATGCTAATTTACAATTATCCACAAATTCTGTTACTAATTCTCTTTTGACCCATCAAAATATCTAATCAACTTATTTGCAGCGTCCAAACTAATGAATGAACTACTTTCATTTACATTTTCAAGAGAACTCTGACTTGTAGTTGCGTCTACCATTTTGTACAAAGAAAATATAACTTACATTATCAAATTTCTTCTTATCAGCTTCTTCAACACAATATTGACACAAAATTGTACTAGATTGACCTTTTTAGACTGAAGCTCTTCACTAAATTCTTCTCGAACTGCTAATTCCCACTATGTTGCATTAGAAAAGTTGTCACTGGGCTGCTTGTGGTTGCTCTGGAATTTCCTCTACCGGAACTCGTCACCTTCAGCTTGCTAACTGCTACGCCACGGAATTATCTAACAAGGGGAGGTCGCCACCGCCGGAACACGGATTTGGCTGAAATTTTTTTTTAGAATTAGCTGTACACGAATGGTGTTTAGTGGCAAAGTAATAGCTCGCACTATTTTGCCCTTTACGAGAAAAAGGGCTTTAAAATTAACGCATTAAAAATTTAGCATTTGTATACCTCTTAAAAATGTATACTGACAGTTGATACAGCGTTGTCGCATGGTTATACTTCCTGATTAACACGCAATTCTTGTCCCAACCTTCCTTCAGACAAGACGTGCCCTCAGCAGCGCTCCGACCCTAAGCAGGTAGAGAGTGTGAAACTTACGTAAACAAGGCGCGCTACCCAGTGCTGCGTGCCAATGTGAGACTGTGCGTGCGGGGCAACATACCAAAGGCAGTGTACCCTCCGAAAAAACGCAAGCGAATTAAACCAAAAAGTGCAGTGAAAAAAGTCACAAACAGCAGTGAACTAATTCATAGTGAGAACAGTGAAAAGTCTCCAAGTGACAGTGGAACTGAAAAACTGCAGTGCAGCAAAAACAAGAAAACCATTCCCATTACACAAAGTGACAGCGATAGTGACATTAAACACACTACGCTCGCCCCAAAGTTAAATATAAACACTAAATGTGCGACATCAAGCAAAAACACTCAAAGTTAACACCCAACAACCACACAGACAAACATGACACAAATGCCACAATACAATTTACGCACCACCAACAGCTACGAGACGTTGAACGAAAAAGAGATCGACAACATGGAAGAAGATGATTACACACAAAAGCCACCTCCACCAATAATCATACACAGTCAAATCAAAAACCACAAAGCACTAGTACAACACATCCAAAAAACAGAAGACTCTACATTCGCAATAAAATACACAAAGAACACAACTAACATAACAATAAACGACAGAAAGCAACGAACATGAACACATTGAAAAACGAGATCATAGACTTCCACACGTACAGAGACAAACCGGACAAAACACACGTCTGCGTGATCCGCGGACTGGCCGAAGACGTGACACCGGAAAAAGTCATACAAGAACTTAAAACAAAATACAACATTCTGGCAATCAGCTGTCACCAAATGAAATTTGAAAAATACAACACAAAACCACTTATACTACGGATCACAGACAACAAACACAAACTCTGAATACTCCAAAACAGGGTATGATACATAGTACATACAAAATTGCAAATAGAAAGAAGAAGGAACAACAGAAAAACAGTACAGTGCCACAACTGTCAGAAATGGGGACACGCTACAAGCAACTGCCATGCAAACACACGGTGCATGCATTGCGCGGGACCACACAACACAAAAAGCTGCCAAACAAAAGACACACTCAAATGTGCTAACTGCGAAGACAAGCACACCGCAAACGACATACAATGCTACACATACATTGAAAGAGTAAAGTGGATGGAAGAAAGACAAAACAAACAAAAGAAAACGCAACACAAGATCCAATACCAGCCGCAGCCAGCAGAATTTCCGCCTATAAAATACATAGACGAGCCAACACCCAATCAAAATCATTGGCAAGACAGACAACAACCACAACAGTATCAAGAGAATCAACAGCAAGCACCAAAACGCCAGGATCAGCAAAACAGCGACCCCCCCCCACACACACACAAGCAAATCATACACACGCCAACCACCCATAACATATCAACAGCCAAGAGACACATTTAGAGAACTCATGAGAGAATTCAACACGCTAAACACACTTGTCAACCTAGACGGCATGCTACACGCAATTAAAACAGTAAAAGCACAATTAAAAAGAAAGTACAAGCCCATTACAATAATTCACAATATTCTCAAAATTTGCAGAAACAATTGATAAATACAACATATAACCATAACAAAATTGTACAACAAATACAGACATACATATAAAACACAGTAGATTTAAGTTAGATAATAAAATGTAAATATTGTAAATATTAAACAGTAAGTGTACATAAAATAGAATAGGAATGTACATAGCTTAAGAACACAATACTGTAACACAAAACACTACACATTTGCATAAATATGCAGACGAACAAGACACCCAATAAATACGCAGACACGAATGACACTCATAAAACACTGACCCAGTTAACACAATAAAACACAGACACCGAACACAAAAATAAATACAAAAATATACTTTGTACCTGCACTACGACACGAATACACACAACTCAAACACATTGCACACAAAAATAACAAATCAAATTTAGTATTAGTTTAAACACATTAACACAATCCAGGTTTTTGCGTCAATTTTCCTGGAATATACACAAAATACACTCGCACGAACAATAAAATCAAACAAAGACACACATTAATCAATGCCCAATGGCATACATCTAGAATAATAACATAATCAATACATTTTGTAGGAGATCATTATTAACTGTACTTTATAAACATGTAATACATACTGCGTAACATATGTGCTTTAGAAAAGAAAGGATATTTCAAGTTGAATTGATTACCACGTGGTAGGTCTGGGTTCGATTCCGTCTTAAATTTTTTTTTTTTATATTTTAATTATTGTGATGGATGTTGGGCAGGAGAGTCGTTAAGGGGAAAGAAAAAGCTAAATTTATGGTGACTTGTATAATTTCGCTGAATATGTCAGCTTCATCAGCAAGCTGTGAAATAACAGATCAAGATACAGACTAATATTCAATAGAATGTGTACATGAAACATTGAGTTAATACAATGTAAGTTATAAATAACGTAAAAAATAGCAATATGGTCAATTATATAAAAGAACAAAAAGAGAGAAAAAACACAAATCATGTGAATAGTTAAAAATACTTACAAACTTAAGCACTAAACACACACGTTTCGCCGGTAGCCAGTTTGTTGACAACTGACAGGTTATTTCGGAAACTATTTGAGTGATCGGAAATAAGAGGTTTGGCGGGATTTTTAAAAACTTATGATGCTGTATGTTTATTTTATTTTTTGTAAGATGTGTTTGTATGCAATGGAGAGGTGTTGTGTGTCGATATGGAGATTTATGCTGGTGGGGTCTGTTCGTATATATATAGATTCCAGGAATAGTCTGGGTTTGTAGTGGGATTCTGTGTCAATAATTTTTGTGTTGTGAAAGTCGAAGGTGTGGTTATTGGTGATGGCATGTTGTGTAAGGGCGGTTTGGTGGAGTAGTGTGGGGTCGTTGGGTTTAGTTTTGTATTTGGTGCATGTATATTTGTGCTGTTGAATTCTTTTGTGAAGGTATTGTTTCGTTTGTCCTGTGTAAGTTGCGTTGCAGTTGGTGCAATTGATTCTGTATATTAAGTTTGATTTAAATAAGGGGTGTATTTTGGTTTTGTGTCTGTTGTACAGGTGGTTGGTTAAGTTGGATGGTTTGTGTGCGATTGATATGTTGTGTGGGCGGAAGATTGAAGAGATTTTTTTAGAAAGTTGTTTGCTGTAGGGGATGGTGATGTATTCTTTGTTGTTTATGTTGGGGTTTGTGGGGATGGTCGGTTGGTTGGTATAAAATATTCTATTGAGTAATTTCGGTGGGTAGTTTTTTTTTTTTTTAACTGTTTACCAATGAATTATCTTTACTTTTCTTCCCGAATTATCCGCACTGCTGCCACCAAAATAATGTTGGAATTCGGCCGGGATGATTATCAGGGAAACGATTCGGTGAAAAAATGCACAGAGAAATAACCATACACAATTTATTTGAAATTCCTAATCTCAAAGTAACCATATCGGTAACCCAATAATACATTCCTCTACCCTACCCTAACTAATAATACACTCCACTACCCTACCCTACCTAATAATGCACTCCTCTACCATACTCTACCTAATAATACACTCCTCTACCCTACCCAATAATACACTACTGTGCCCTTCTTTACTCTACTACTCTACCTACCCTACTCTACCTATTAATACACTCCCCTACCCTAACCTACCTAATAATACACTCCACTACACTACACCACCCAATAATACACTCCTCTACCCGACCCTACCTAATAATACATCCCTATACCCTACCCTACCTAATAATACACTCCCCTACCCGTCCCTACTTAATAATACACTCCCCTACCCTACTCTAACTAATAATACACTCCCCTACCCCACCCTACCTAATAATACACTACACTACCCTACCCTACTTAATAATACACTTCCCTACCCTGCCCCGTGGTTTTTTCTGTGTGTGAATCTTTCTGTGTGCGAATTTTCCATGTGCGGTTTTTGCCATGTGCCGTTTTTTCCATGTGCCGTTTTTTCCATGTGCAGTTTTTTCTGTGTGCGGTTTTTTCGTATGTGTTTTTTTCTGTGCGCGATTGTCATGTGCGGTTTTTTCCAGGCACCTAGGGAATCAGTATACAGAATTGTAATAGTATTGTATAGTATTATAGAACGATGCGCTGCAAAATACTTCTGCTGATGACTGTCTGTTATTGTTTATTCACCCTGATCTTTTATTCGTAATCGGGGTGCTTACTCAGCGATCTAACTGGGATTCACAATTGGATTACTATATCCGAGAGTTGTCTATCATTTCACACCCCGTATCACTGGCCTTTTCTTGATGAATGGGGCCATTCTTCTGTCTTTTCTAAGTAAACCACTGTAAAAGTCCCTTATCAACCCCTTCATGCACAGATTTTCTCAACCTTTTGCACTTATATTAACTTTACCATACGATGATAAAATCTCTTCTTTTTTTCCAAATTACGGAAACCGTCGATTTCGGTAAACTCATTTCACGGCAAATAACACTCTGTTTAATACTCATTTCTATCTGTTGAATAATATTATATTTGTCTTTTAGCGTTAAAGCTTTACCTTTTTACTTCTCCATTTTATACGTCCTACACAATGCAATAAAATGAACTTCACTCTGTTCCCAACAAATTCTGAAATGATACTGAACTGAAAGTAAAATGAATGTGCTTTGGTTGTAGCTTAAAATCTGTGGAAGTACATACATACATATGTATCGGGGGAACCTCCAAAATGTTCACTATAAACGGAATATTTAATATTACTTTAATAAAATTTGGTTCACATTATCAGAAATTTCGTTAGAGCCGGATCCACTATAACCGGTATAAAAATACATTAATCTTGCGCGTCCACTATATCCGGACTATATAATTAGTCTTTATTAGCATATATTCTACTCATACATGCATGTTTATAAAAAAACAAACTAAATTATTGATTTGAACTAATTTTTATCAAATCGACCCGAAATAATAACTAGGAATGTATATTGACCTACAAGCCTGCAGCTCATCGACGTATGTACAAGTCTGAATATATCACAAATTATTATTTATCTAGATTCACTTTTAAAATCCTAGGTGCCTAGGGCGCAAATAAAACAAAAAAATTTAAACAATTGTGAATACATTTTCTTCTCTTAACAAAAGCAAAGCAAACTAAGCCGACTATAAATGCATTGATATTCTTTTGTTCGATTTTTAATTTAAAAATATTTTTTTTCTCCAATGGTTTTTCATAATTTGTCAAAATAAAAACTATGGAAAAATATTGTTCCATTTCCTGCATATGCAAGAAAATTTGGTATACAATTTAATAGAAAATAACGTAGAAAAAAAATAAAAACTGAAAAAAATTGGAAAAATAAAATGTACCTTACACAACAAGAACATAACACGTATCTGCAGAAAAAATTTCATAAAAATCCGTTGGGTAGTTTAGAAGATCTGGGTGGAACAAAAAATCTCGTACGAGCGAGCGAGCGGACGAGCGACATACATACGGACATATGTTGTAATAGTCATTTCGTGATCCAGGGGGTCTGTCCGGGATTTCTGTGCAAAAATTTTTGAAATCGGAAGATGCTACAGACATCGTACCGAACACTATAGCTCTTCGACAGGAGGTCGATGAGCTAAAAAATGCCCATTTCTATCGTTCAAATTTTGTATGGATTGTCTCATGATAATAAGATGTTTATAAGATGATTATAATACTAGGTTAAATGCCCGTCATACGACGGAAAAATATTAATTACGAATAAATAATAAAAACTTGAGTAACGTAATCGTTTGAAATATTTATTGATTTTTTTGTTGTCGATATTTTATATTTTTAATATGATTTCGATGCAGGTAACTTCATAAATATTTTAAATATCAAATTTTTAACTTACATGCCTTTAAATATGTCACTACACTTTTAATAAAACTCTATTATAGAGTATTCAAATCCATATAGGAGTGACGTTACATCAGATAAATTTTATTCACGACATAAACAAAACAAACTATCTCTTTCTAACACATTTGACTCGTATAAATCTATACGCGCATCGTATTGCCATAAGGGCGGAGCTTTTCAATAATTCGTTTTTTTATGACGTCACTCCTATATGGATTTGAATACTCTATAATTCAATGTCAATTCGATCGACGACAATGACAGAAAACAGTAATTTGACAGATAAACAAAACATCGCCTCTTGCATTTATAGTCGGCTTAGTCTGTTTTGCTTTTGTCAACAAACGGTCAATGAAAGCGCTTCAAGGCGCGGAGCAGCAGCAGCAGCAGCCGGACCTTAGTGCTTTATATAATAAGATATTAATATATTGTTGTTCAGAAACATTAAAAATATGTTTATGGATGCTGAAGTTTAACATCATGAGGAAATATCTCGTATGTCGTGTCTAAAGTTGCCAACATACATTTGTAGTAAAGTCGCCCATATTAGCATTGTATTAATCATATTTAGTAATGCTTTGTATTAGTTTAAAGACATAGTAACATTGTATATCGATAATGTTTAGTTTTGTATCCATGAGTTTAACATTATGTTACATTGTATTCTATCTTAAGGACAATATTTTGCTTTGTAGTCATTTCTCACACTTTGTATGTAATCTTAGGTCGTGGACCATTCCCACGAAAAGTGCTGATACTATGTCTATGTTACATCCGTTCATCTCGAGAGATGCTGACACCACAATTGTTAATCTTAAGAGAGTAATGCCAATCTGTAGTCAGAAGCATCCTGGTCTCAGCACTCAACCCACGTAAATTTCAACAATAACCAAGTCTCGTAATAAATCCGTATTACCAATCGTACTGTTGCATTTTAATTTAAACAACCTTAAAATAGTATTTATTGTTCTCCACAACAAATTAAATTCTTAACTTTAGAGGCATATGTTCTTAGTCGGGACTCTGAGTGTAATCAATTCGCATAATGAGTCCTCGCATATACTGAACTTTCGGATATAATAGACTAAAATTATTCTTTAAGTTCACTATATGCGAATAAGGGTAGGGTAGGGTAGGTTGTCAATGAACGAACTTTATGTATATTGGTAACTTCGATTTAACATCGATTAACATATTTTCAGTGTTTCTGATATAAAATATATATACAATAAATAAATATCATCATATTGGGTTGAGATAATCCATAAAAAATTAACTACATGAGGGCGGCAATTACATAAGGCAGCTTCCTTGTATCATAATTCTTGAAAAATTGTAATTGTTGAGCCCATCAATAATCTTGCAATAAAATACCAATTGCAAAGTTCGCAAAACCGCATGTATTTTAAATCGTCTCGTGGTCAATTGTTAAAATAAAAAATTGAAATAATTATCGGATTTTTTTTTTCATTTGTTTGAAGACTTCGGGGGCGACACGATAAAAATTCGTTAAAACCCCATTTTACAACCATCTTTTTACACATACATATTTAAAAAATAATAATATTTATTGTGTAGAATATATTCCAATAAAAACTAGGAATTAAAAAATGTGTAAAAGTGTACTTTCGTTATAGTAAATACTCGCTTATGCTGAACCAAATTTCTGATCCCTTCAATCTCACTGTATGCAGATTCCATTTTATTAATAAAATAGCCAGGATTTCAAACAGCAAGAAATAATGGTTCAGTCCCTTCTCCCGATTTGCAACATACAATCTGATATTATATTGTTACAATTGTCCTTAATTCAGTACAGTGAGTATATTAAATGTCAACACTTTATCAGACCAAGTACGGTATATTATATCCACGACCTCCTCCATTAAAAGTGTAACTGTGTAAATTTTCAAGCCTGCTAACCGGCTTAGTGTCAGCGAACTGGCACTAATGCTAATTATCTCGGGGAAACATTTGCACAAAATACGATTTTACAGTTAAATAAACCATAGTATTTATTCTAATTGACGAATATTAACAGATTGTCATACAAATATTGCATAAACATTTTAATTACTAATTAATACTTTGAGTACAATTTACATTCTTATTATTCACAAATATTAGTCATGTTACCAGTAATTATTATTACACGTTTTTTTTTTACCGTAAATTATTTTGACACGAACAACTAGCCGATGCTTCAAAATGGAAATTGCGTAACTATCATCACAATTTTTACTTTCTTATAAGGAAAGAATAGGAATCATGAAAAATTTTGATTGCGAGATTTTGATGGAAATACAAGTGTTTTGAGGTCCCCTGAACACGTTTTGACTATCTTCCCAATGACTTCTGTGTGTATTTACGGATGTATGTGCGGCCGTTTGCTCATTATCCCAAAAACGAATAAAGCTAGAGTAATAATAATCATAATAATAATAATCATATTTAAAAGTTTTTGGGATTGGCGAAGACCTGATTAGATTTTAGATATAATTAGAAGACCGGAAGAGGAAGTTTACTGAACACAGAAATTGTAAATTTCAAATTATTTTAAAAACAAAAACGATACGTAAAAATATTTCAAATAAAAGTTGTAGCGAATATTATTATGAAGACATTTTTCGTCTATCTTTATTCAATTTTGAGTAAAATGTATTTATATATTGGCATGTATTTAAAATATCATACAGGATGACCCATCTGTGAATGCTCACCATTGGAATCTCCGAAACTATAAGAGATACAAGGTCGGTTAAATTAGACAAAAGTTGCTTATTAGTTGTACTAAAATATATATTTGAAGCTTTTTTCAATATTCCCAATACCTTCTGACTTATAAAGTAAAATAAAAATTCGAGAAAATCACACTTTTGTCATTATCTAGTGAGCCACGCAATATTTTCAAAATACAAAATCGCCATCAACATCGGCCCATAAATACGCAACTTTTATCTAATTTAACCGACCTTGTATCTCTTATAGTTTCGGAGATTCCAATGGTGAGCATTCACAGATGGGTCATCCTGTATATGCTATGAAAACAAAACAAAGACAAACACGCATTTTAAATGTCAAATACGTGCCAATTTAAATTAAGTATAAGAAAGTAGTGTGGTGACCACACCAGATTTTTTTTGTTATTATATCGTTCTGTTAGAAGGCTGGTAACAGTGCACCGGTATCGAAAAGGCCGTATCTTCACAATTATACCTGCGTTGATTTGTGAAATGTTTTAGTTTACATTTGCAGATGAGGTTGAGAAAATATGTTCCAGCGAAATAGTTCAAAGCAATATTTATTATTCTCCATCTTTTGATTCTCCCACTCACTGATAATTAAGGTATTAATAATTGACTATTTGCACATACACAAGGATAGGATAATGTTGGGACGGGTAGTGTAGTATACCTATCGTATATGCAAATATTCAATTATTAATACCTACAGTCTGTGCAGATAGCACAGTATTCGTACCTACAGTGTGTGCAATTAGCCAATTATTCGTACCTACCGTTGGCCTTACCCAAAAATTATTTTTGTTCAAATTTTAAAACATAAAAATTTGTTATGCTAATAATCAAGATTGAAACCGGTTCATACAAGTCGGTTCCGAACTTGTAAGATCTCTTTAAATATACAGTTCAGTTTCGGTTCACGGATCATGAAAAACGGGACGAGTTCTCATTTTAACAAACGACATTATAATGTATCCCTTTTTATATATTCTATGATGATATGTAATTCTTCTGTAACATTCGTGATTTCAACATTAATAAAATGTATCCTTGCTGCATGTAAACATATTTTTGAAACACCCTGTATCGGTAGTTTTCTAAATATGATAGAGCATTAAGTGTATAATGAAATATCATTTACTCTACACAGTTCAATAATAGCCATTACGCAACATTTGCATAGGCCACATTCAATATAAACAAGTTATTAAATACATTCATGTATTTAATAATTTTTTCTTTATAAATTATAAGAAATTTACAAAATGATATTCATATTTCAATGTCATATATGAAGCTATGTTAGGCATTAAATATTATTCCTGTGTTTAATATCGAAATTATGGTAAATTAGTTTAAATTATTATATAGGCATATTTAGAAAATACTATTGAGTACATGACGGGAGTGACATTATAGTTAAAAATATAGCATCTTATTTTCAAGAAAAGTTTAGTTTATTTAATTCTCCATGAAGTTTTTTTTTTGGGCATTATAAATTATAATTTTGTTTTTTGTCTATTAACACGAGTTAAATGATTTTCATTGCAATGGAAATTAAAAAATTGTCTTATTTGAATATTACAAATACCACATTTATTTAATGATAAGATCTATAGGTACATATTATTCTTCTAAATTATTCTCACCTTCATTAAAATTCTCCGTTTTAACGGATGGTTGTGTTTCTCGTTAGCACAATACCTTTGGAAATATCTTGTAGGATATCTACATCGTTAATGGAACAAGACAACATTATTACCCATTTGCTAAAAGTATTGAATACTGGTTGGTACCTGCGTAAATATTTAAAACATTGGCACGATGATCTCGCTAGAATTTGCACTACCACAGATGACAATTTCTTCGGAACTGTATAAACCATTCGGTACCAATGGTACAGAGGGTGGTTCTGCCGGTATCGGTACTGCATAATTTATAACCGTTGTCAGTTCCTCTGTATATAAACTAGTTGTAGCATTTAATTCAGCAAGGGTACCATTTGTATTAACATGGTTGATAATGGTCGCAGTTGTATTTTGTGTAGTTTTAGTGGTAACAGTTTGATTGGTGCTGGTTGTATTCTCTGATTTATATGATGTATCAGATTGTAATTTTTCATCTTTGGGCCTTGCTAGTACCAAAACTAACAATAGCACTACAACAGAAAGCAAACTTTTATTTATTTCATATCAAAACAATATGCTTACTTAATTTGAAATGAATTAAATTCAGTTTAGTCATTATTATATTAAAAATTAAGTCAACATGCAAAAAGTCACATATTTCGAATAATTGAGTAACGAAATGCATATTGCTATGAAAAGTACAAATTTAAGTAAATAAAATAATACTTATTAAAATATAGCAACAAAATTTATGGAATAAATTTGATTGTAGTAGCAGGATGAGTACTTGGAAATATTATAAATACTTACTGAATAATGAAATATTAATATTGAACATATTTCCTTGGTACGAGTGAAAATGATTTGGCACTGTTGTGGCAGCAAGTTACCACAATACAACGTATATAAGTGTCAGAAAAATTGTAAAAAAGATAAGTTAATCGAAGTAATATATCATTGTAGCTCTTACATATTTAACAAATTAATGTTCATGTCACAAGGTGCTTGCATAACGTACATGTTATAGATTTTACGTTGTTTAAATCATCAAAATGTTAAAGGTATTTAAAGTTTTCATAGTAAAACATATTTTATTTAACTTGTGACTTGCATTATTAAGTAAGTATTAAGATCACGTCTATGATTGTTACTAATTAGCACTAATAGTATAATCAGGAAAGTAAACATATCCAACATTAATCAAGTAGTGGAACTATATGATTGAGAGATGTGGTTTTTGTAAAATGAGTTGATTATTAATAATTATACGACAAAGACTGATATGAATACATAATAATTTGTATTTGTCGTGACAGATTTTTTAAATTTTTTCTATTCAAAAACTTTTGTAATATATACATAACATTATCATAATAATCGGTAAGTGCCGGGAAAAATTCATGTTTTTTTCGACAATATCAATTAATTTACATTTCTTGTATTGGTAAAAATATATGGCCTAAATTGCATGAATTTCTAAAAACTAAATGCGCGTTTTTCTTTATAACTGCTATTCTATGAAATAGGTACGGCATACATTTTTCAGTTTTACTTTTACCTGTAGTTCTGTACTTCACATAAGTGTGCGAAGCTAGAATAGGGTTATATTATAATATATTTAATATTTTTTACAATGATGTATTTGTTTATATAAATACCCTTTTTAGTTTGGAAGTAATACTAAACTAAGAATGGATACAGACATCCATGCCTGCACTTCATCGACGTATGTCCAAATCTGAATTTATCACTAATGATTTACCTAAATACACATTTAAAATCGTAAGTGCCT